>JAFMOD010000114.1:2379389-2869389 GCA_019802435.1 Corydoras maculifer
ATATATATATATATATATATATATATATATATATATATATATATATATATATATTAGGGGGGGGGGGTTCCCCATGCCCATACAGGGGAGAACGTCTCGGGCGCTGGGCAGATACACCTAGGACAGGGCGCCAAAATCTCGCTCGGCACACACTCTCTCACACAAACACACTCTATATGGGGCAATTTGGAGAACTCAATTGACTTGATCCATTTTTTGGACTGTGGGAGAAAACCAGAGAACCCGGTTTATTATTCTTAAGTTTATTATTACACTCCAATCTTCATTATTAACCTCAGAACACAGTACATCAAAGAATTTGTGCTGGACTGCTATATGATTGTTGTATGAATATGATGGTATCATGATGATTTAGGATTAGGATGATTTAGACACCATTAATCTGTAACCAAATTTCTTATGAGTGAACATGCTGGACCAAATAAATCTGATTCTGATCTTAAACTAATGTCTCATGCCAAAATCAGAAATTTAGTCACATACACTGTGTACACACAAAACACTGTCACACTCAACACTCATCTTTAATTTGACTGTGAGGATAAACTAAAGCAGATCATGCAGGAACATGTAAACTCTACACTCGCCCAGACAATGAACCAATGACCTTTTGGCCGTGAAGGAAAGACCCCACCATCTTAAATGTCCTGACAGTAGTCTCAGAACATTTCCAGTTAAAGCAGTTGTGTCTCCATTATTTTAGTATATTTTATATAAAACTAAACACTTATTTTAAATCAAATCTCCTCAGCTTACCACAATCCATATGCCAATGTAGATGAGGGCAAATTAGAGCAGCCTGTTCACTTTGAATCTATCTTTTTTAACTATGGGAGGAAACTGGAGAACCCGGAGAAAACCCACAGGGAGAGCATTAATGTCTGCAAATGTCCAATCATCTATTACTGTCTGCATCTTAACTTAAAATAGCATTAGTGAGGACTGACATTAAAATTTGCATGCAGTTATATTTCCAGATTTAAAAAAATTGCACCATTTATGTTTTACATACTAACCATTCAGCATCCTTCACTATGTGTAGTGTTTAACTTTTGAGTGGGTAACACCTCTACCACCCACAACACAGTAGCAAAGTCCCATCAACACTTCAAATCTAAGCCAGTCGATTTTCTTTTGACCTGAACAAGTTTTGATGTCAGAAGTAAAGGCTTATTGAGAGGCTGGTGGAAGAACTCCCAATCGTTCTGCACACGGCAACATGAAACATGACCTCTTCATTCCTAGTGGAACTTAATAATTAACAAACTTTCTGCTCACTCTATCTTCATCTCTCTCCCACTCTCCCTCTCCACCCCTCTCCACCTCTTTTTCATTATTCATAAAGCATGCAGGGAAAAGGCAAGATTCACAGGAGGGGCAGCAGTGATGTCAATTCCAATTTCTCTTATCTTGTCAATCAGCAAGGTTGCTTTTAGAGACACACAACTGAATTTAAGACTATCTTTAAAATATTGCAAAATGATACCTAAATACAATTATTTTTATTAGGGTGGCACAGTGGCTTAGTGGTTAGCATGGTCCACTCTCAGTACTTAGGTTCTCCAGTTTCCTCCTACAATTCAAAAACATGGATTCAAGGTGCATTGACTGCTCTAAATTGCCAATATCCAAATGATCCCCATATAGTGTGGGTCTGTGTGAGTGTGTGTGTGCCCAGAAATGGATTGGTGCCCTGTCCTTGGTGCTTCTGTCCAGCACCCAAAACATTCTCCCACACCCTTGTCCCTACTATAGGATTAAGAAGAAGATAAAGACATGACATGTCAGAACAGAGAGAGCACGGTGCTGCAGTGGTTAATGTTGGACAGGGCTGATAAGTTCCTCTCTCTCTATGGACTTTGCATGTTCTTCACCAAGCTGCATTCATTACAAAATATCCACATGTTGTAAATGTTTGCGTGTCTCCCCTGTAATCTCTCCCTGTCTGTCTTTCTTCTTATACCTCTAAGGGTTACAGTTCTATTTCTGTTGTTTTGTTTTTATTCATCATGATAAACTACACTTCTAAAAAAGTTCTAGCTAACTGGTCTAAGTGATTTAAGGCCTGTTGTAAACTGTTTATTGCCATGTTGTGCATAAAGCGTGACATCTCTTTAGTTTTAAAATATGATGAATGTTTTTTTTTTTTTTGTTTGTTTTTGCAGGAGTAATATACAAATGTACAATTTGAATGGCCTGTTCATGCAAATTAGTTTTCAATGCAATCAAATTGGAGAAACAAAAATATTACAGTGAGAGGTCGCTCTTTCAAACTGTATTTAAAACTAGAATGCTTATTTTGGGACATTCCTCATTTTAAATCCTTTCAAACTAAAATCCTATAGTTTATAGGCTAGTTTTGTTCAGGAATATGTTTAGATCCCGTATGTTAGACATGATCCTGCCAACAGAGGGCAGTACAACATTTACATTGAGTAAATGCAGCTTAATTTCTCACAATTTTTCTATTTTACTAATTAATCTTTTTTTTTTTTTTTAAATGTCAGCAATTAAAAGTAACTCCTTCAGTTCTGATAATATCTTCACAGAACAACAGTTATTCGCAACATAGAAAATGTCTTTCTGCTGCATGAGATGGTGATCTGGAGAGGGAAATTTATTTGAATGGTTGTTATTACAGAGAGGTTGTAAAAGTTACTAGCTTTAAATAATGGAAACCTCATTAATGTATTCAAAGTAAATACCTTGGGGTGACACAGTGACTTAATGGTTAGCACGTCCATCCACCCCCACCATCCTGGATTGTCTTTAAACCGTAGTACTACTACTAATAATAATATATTATACATTAGCACAAAGTCCAGAATGATAAGGAAAATGAAAAATTTGATGTGCTATTGTAGGGCAGTGGACCGGAATTACCTTCATTGTCATAGCAACTAGCTTTGGATATAATAAGATAATTGTGCAAAGTAAACCATATAAGATACAGGTCAGTGACACTGGGACATACTGTACATTCTTCTGTGTATATATATATATATATATATATATATATATATATATATATATATATATATATATATATATATATATATATATATATATAGTTCAGGTAAAAAAAAAATTAAATACAGGACAGTTAGCACCCCTTAGATCAGTTTTAATTAAATGGACCATCAGTCTGAGTCCCAACACATGGTAATTTCTGAAAAAAATTTGTTATTGGGTATTTTAATAATTCAAATAACTTTTTAGTTTAAAAATGTAGTCTAAATCCCATGTCAGTTTAGTCATGCTAACTATCTTAAATGCAGGACAGTCCTTAGGCTCCTGAGTTCTCCTAAGTTCTCCCATCTCAGTAGCTATATATATAGATGAAGTGCCACACAGAGCAGCCGCGAGTCTAAAAGTAAAGAACACATAGGCAGACTGTCATCTAGACCTCTGTATAGACTCCGAGCTAAATGTATGAGGACAACTTGGTCTAAAAGCAGCTCGCTGGGACTGGTCTGTACCTCTCCCTCTGTTAACAGAGAACTGTGGGTCTAGGCCCGGCTCCAGTCCGTCATGTTGCTGAGACTAGATGTTCGGCACGTGGGGTGAGCGCGTGGTCAGAGTCATATCTTCAGATATGATGTAAGACTCATCAGCTTTTAAAAATAAGGTCAGGATCGCCATGGTCAGTGCTGAATCATACGCTGCGTAACTGTCATTTCCTACTGATATTAAATTTGTTTTATGCTCTCATAAGAGGGGCAGCATGATGGCACAGTGGTTCGCATGTTTGCCTCACAGTGCTGGAGATCCAGATTGGAATCCCGATCTGGGAGGGGTTTCCATGTTCCATGTTCTCCAGGTTTCTCCCAAAGTCCAAAAATTATGGATTCAAGGTAAACTGGTTGCTCTAAATTGTCCCAATGTGGTGTATGTCTGAGCAACAGGGTGGCTTAGTGGTTACTACAATCGACTTTTTAGCACTGGGGAACCAGGTCCAAATCCCGATTGGGTGGCAGTTCCATGTTCTCCTCGTGTTCATGTGAAGACACCTGGTTTCCTCCCACAGTCCAAGAAACAGGAATAAGGTGAATTGGCTGCTTTAAATTGCCCCAATATAGTGTGTGTTTCTGTGTGTATGTGTCAGTGAGAGAATGAGTGTGTGCCCAGCAAAAGATTGGCGCCCTGTTCATGGGGTATTTGCCCCCCGTAACCCTAGTAGAAGATAATGAGGTGCAAATCATAAGAGAATTGTTTGTCTTCCATATTCGAAACAAATAAATTTGTACAGCTTCATTGACTTGATTCACTGATACAGAGTCGCTTTCAGATCCTGCAGCTTGGTGACTAATGTTTAAAAAAGGCCACTTCTCATCAGTGAGGCAGTCAAGTAACCAGAGCCCCTCAATGCTGCTTACACAAACAGGAAACCCCCTCAGATTCACAGATTCATGTCTTCTTGAGTTGCATTTAAATAGACTGTTTTCTTACTACCACAACATGACACACCACCACATGACATGTGCAACTACATGCCGACTTCACATGTAATCAAGCATGTGATCATGATAGTTGCACTTTCTATAAACAGGAATATGGCTATTTAGAAAAGGATTCATTCATTCATTCATTATCTCCCGCTTTATCCTCTATTAGGGTCGCGGTGGGGTTCCCCATGCCCATCCAGGGGAGAACGTCTCGGGCGCTGGGCAGAGAGACCCAGGACAGGGCGCCAATCCATCGCTGGGCACACACTCACTCACACAGACACACTCTATATGGGGCAATTTTGAGAACTCAATTGACTTGATCCATGTTTTTGGACTGTGGAAGGAAACCGGAGAACCCGGAGGAAACCCACCCAGACACGGGGAGAACATGGAAACTCCACCCAGATGGGGATTTGAACCGGGAATCCCTAGCGCTGAGAGGCGAACGTGCTAACCACTAAGCCACCGTGCCGCCTTAGAAAAGGATTATGTATCACAAATGAATTGCACAAACATGGTGGTGCATGTGGTTACTACAGAAAAGTTCTGGGTTTGATTTTGTGGCCTGGGTCCTTTCAGGGTGTTGGCTGCATAGAACACAGAACAATAGAAAGTTTAAATCTGTTGTGCTAAAAAATGTATGTATGAATGTAATGTATGTAAATCCTTAATTCCTAACAGTGCCAGTTAAAAGTTTAGACACGCCCCCTTCTGGCTTGATTGTTTATTTCCTCCACTTATCATATAGATGGACTTTGTAGTTTTAAAATTACAGACTGTAGTTCATCTATGTTCCGTTTTTTTGCTATCCCCGGTTGGTTCTCTGTTCTCTATTGGTAAGGAAAATTACAGAACAGGTATCATTTGGGTGGTGGATCGATTATTGTTCTGCAGTGAAGGGGTTTTAGTGCAGAAGTGCTGCTGTAGTTTCATTTAAACACCTCAGTGACACTGCTGGGATAGGATTAATGCACCAACCAAATTGGTTGGTCTATACTATTGGGTTCATGACCATCAGAGAATAGAGTAAAGGGGATGTGTACAGTATGTTCTGTAGTCCATAAATAGATAAACTACAGTCTGGACTACAAACTACAAAGTCCATCTTTACAGTAAGTGGAGAACATGAACAATAAGTGAAGCAGAAACAGAGCGTGTCCATACTTTTGACTGATACTGTTATGTGTAAGTTGAAATGCACAGTACTAAATTAATAAAGTTCAGACATTAACCTCCTCTAAATCAAGTTTTTAAAGTCCTGCTTGTCTCGTTCTTGCTAAATGAACCGTACCACCTGTTTCCTGTTTCAGGCTGATGAACTTATACTCAAATAAAGTTCAATGAGTCGGTCATCTTTGTAACACAACCTGCTGTGGGCTCCTGCGTGTATTTGCGCGGGTGTGTAGGGGGCGGTGCTATTTTTTTTCTGTTTGTTTAAGCTGGACCTGTCTCACTGAGAGGTTGTCCTGGAAACATGACAGGGGAGAAATAAGAAATTTGATTTGCAAATAATGTTGGAACCCAAAACAGCTATTCTGTTCCGAGGGTGAAACTGTCACACCTTTTTTTTTAACAGCACACCGTGCAACATGTCACGCTCATCAACCTTAGTTTGTTGCATGTCACTAACAATTAAATGGTAAATAAGATACATATTTACTTGTACATTATCAATGTCACTGGTAATCCTTAACATTAAAACCACTGACGTATTGCTATTCAGCGTATTTAAAAAGAACATATCTATCCATCCATCCATTATCTTTCACTTAATCTTATCCAAGGGTGACAGGGGGGGTTCCCCATTCCCATAGAACATTGAAACATGCAGATCGGTATTCGTACCTGGATCCCCAGCACTAAGGGGTGGATGTGCTTAACACTACGCCATCATACCGCACAGTTATGTACATCATCTGGATAAAAAAAAAAAAAACATCTCTTTTAATTTTCAGCTTAATGTCGAGTTTAGAGTTTAGAATCTCAGCTGAGTCCCCAAATGTTTTAAATAGCAGACTTATCCCATCTATCCGTTTTTCCTCCTGATGGTTTGTCTGTGGTGGTTCAACCACAATACAATGCTATGAAAAAGAAATACAGAGAGAGGGAGTATGAGAAATCATTCCTACAAATAAACTGGCTGCCATTTGTTTTTTTGTGTGTCTGTCATTTTAAAGACAAAGACCTGGGTATTTGTTTGCTGCTGCCACTATAAATGCGAACAAATTCAAATCTGGATGCAAATTTAATTTCATAAATGTAGTTAACTGCTTATATTACAAAAGTGCCTCTAGTCAAAATGTGTGTGTGTGTGTGTGGATTTGTCCCTGTTCTTTAGTCAAGGACATTAATATTGACATTTCTAATCTGGAGAAACATTCCACTTTGCTTTTACTTATTAAATATTAAGCCGTGAATGAACTGATGACTTGCGCACAACAGTGTTATACAAGTTCTTATCCACTTTTATATACACATAGGTAAATGTCCTGGTTGATGCAAATTATCTATGTTCCTTGTATCTATTACCTACCTTAACCTGCTTAAAAAACCTCTCTCTCTCTCTCTCTCTCTCTCTCTCTCTCTCTTTCACACACACACACACAAACACACTCTTTCTCTCTTTCTCTAGGAAGTAAATAGCGTGTGTGTGTCTGCTAACAGAGTTGATGATCAGAAAACCAAGGAATTCTGTGGAAAGCAGATGTCCAGTCAGAGCGGCAATATGAGCGACTGTAAGTGTCCTTGGTTTTCTTATTTGTTCAGTATTTGGTGTAGATGGCTTGTCAGGACATATAAAGATACTGTATATAGTCATACATCAGTCAGTGTTGGTTTGGAATTTTGTGTATGTATGTATGTGTGGTCTTGCCTATGTTTTTAAGGTGGCATGATTGAGGACCCATGCAGTGTGTTTTGTGCTGTGACATGCTGACAAGTCATGACCCTGTGTTTGTGTGTGTGAGTGTGAGAGAGTATGTGTGTGTGTGTGTGTGTGTGTACTATGAGAGTCACTTGACAGCTTTAAATGATTTAGAGGGTAGGATTGTGAGGTAAACTGTTGAATTTTAATCCTCATCACTCATCTTTCCACTCTGCCCATCAACTCTACTTTTAAATAGACAAACTTGTTTACAGTTTTAAACCACATTTGGCTTCAGAGGAAACACGAGATTACGTTCATTTTGATATAACAAGAACTAATACATTCGCCTCTCAGTGCTAGGGATTCCCGGTTCGAATCCCCATCTGGGTGGAGTTTCCATGTTCTCCCTGTGTCTGTGTGGGTTTCCTCCAGGTTCTCCAGTTTCCTCCCACAGTCTAAAAACATGGATCAAGTCAATTGAATTCTCAAAAAAATTGCCCCATATAGTGTGTTTGTGTGTGAGTGAGTGTGTGCCCAGCGATGGATTGGCGCCCTGTCCTGAGTATATCTGCCCAGCGCCCGAGACGTTCTCCCCTGGGTGGGCATGGGGAACCCCACCGCGACCCTAATAGAGGATAAAGCGGGAGATAATGAATGAATGAATGAATCCTTTTCTAAATAGCCATATTACTGTTTATAGAATTATCTCCCCTGTATGGGCATGGGGAACCCCACCGTGACCCTAATAGAGATAATGAATGAATGAATGAATGAATGAATGAATGAATGAATGAATGAAAATGTAAATTAAATAAAATCAAAGATATAATTACTTAAAAATGTAGAGAACCAAAACTTAGCTGAGATGTTTTTTCATTAGATTTCACAAACATTATGTCGATTGGCATACAAAATCTTTGAAATATTATTCGTGGGGATGTGTGATCATGCACAGCACTGAGACTGACCAATCAAACACAGGCTTTCATTGCTGTCACCTAATTCCAGTCTGTAATTAACGATGATTTTGGGTTTCTTTTGCCACCACATGACCTACAATTGCAAACATTCAGTTACTGAGCCAATAATACTGCGATCACATCCAAAAGATGTTTATAATAACTTAACTGACCTCCACTATTCGATTGCAAGCTAACATTTGTGGCTTATGCGAAATACTTACCTAGAAAAGTTATGGATGTTATAGATATTGACAGATTTTGCAACTGTCATATAAATAGCCAAGAATGTGACAGTGAAAACCAAAACTCAGATGAGAACTCTATTTGTGTCTACTTGTGAATTATATGAGCTACTTTACTGGCACTTACTTAACTAGCTCAGTGTTACATATGTTACAGAGCAATAACACAAAAGAAATACAAAATTAAGTTTACTCTGTATTTTATATAATCAAATTTATAATTCACTTTATTATTTTACATTTAAAGTCCAAACAAGCACAAACAAGCACAAAATTGCTTTTCTGGTATGTGGAATCATTCAGTATTACATTTTTACACATTTAAATAAAAATTGACCCATTTTATTAATTGTATATTATAATAAATGCATTTTTAAGTACAGGAATAATATTAAAGTCTAAAAAAAAAGTATTATTCAATGACTAGTTAAGTAAATAACTAGCAATATTTGTAAATTAACCATTAGGTCAAATTAGGGGATCTTATATTCACATTAATTTCATTTCATTAAAATGTCATTCACAACGTGCAAAGTTAATGAAAACAGGGTGTGGCTTCGTTATGACACAGGTAGAATAAAAATACCGTAATAATAGTCAGCTTCTTCTCAGTCCAGGCTTGTGATAGCATTTCCTGCAAACGTTAATTTATGCGTTGTGCTTTAAAACTCAATCTTAGTGCATTAACATTCAAGTCAGAAGCACTCATCATGGACTGCATTACAGTCAGACTGTCATACAAACTGCTGACTAAACTCATAAGTCATTAGGAACTGATGCATCATGTATAACTTGGGCTCAGTTTATATAGATTAATGATTAAGTTTGTCTTACTGGTAGATCATGTAGAGGCAAAATAAAAGCACTTTGAAAATTAGTAATCAGCAGCTAAAAGAGTTTAAGGGCAAAAAAGCTGAATAGGAAACTTACAAATTATTATACTATCCACCCATCCATTTTCTTCCGCTTTATCCTATATTAGGGTCGCGGGGGGGTTTCCCATGATCATCTAAGAGAGAACGTTTCAGGCGCTGGGCAGATACACCCAGGACAGGGCGCCAATCTATCGCTGGGCACACACTCACACACACAGACACGCACGCATACACACTCTATATGGGGCAATTTGGAGAACTCAGTTGACTTGTTCCATGACTGTGGGAGGAAACCAGAGAACCCGGAGGAAACCCACGCAGACACGGGGAGAACATGGAAACTCCACCCAGATGGGGATTCGAACCCGGGAATCCCTAGTGCTGAGAGGAGAACGTGCTAACCACTAAGCCACCATGCCACTGATTATTACACTGATACTAATATAAATTTCTCATCTTTAAACATAATCAACATAAAAAAATAATAAATGAATGCATTTCCTATTCACTTTATGTGAAATGCTAATCCATAAAACCTTGATGTACTGTAATGATTAACTATCCAGTGATTAAGTGATTATGTATCAGGACCTTATTTTAAGACTTACATGTAATCGTCGACTCATAGCACTACAGAATGGACATTAATCAGAGATTTGCTTGGACCTGACTTATGATTCTCAGATCATAGTTGTGTAAACTATGACTGAATGACACTGTCTCTCTGTATGACTTCAGGTTAAGGGCATGTGTGGTAGCTGAGCTAAATAAGGGTCACCATGCTGCCATTGCTGGTCATCTTTTTTTAAAGGAAAAAGAGGGGGAGAAGGGGGGGTGAAGAGAGGCGGGGGGTCTAAAATAAAACCAGCTGTCCCAGTCTTCCTGCACTCTGAGGTGAACAGGATAGAGACCTGGAGCTGGACTCCATACATTCAGACACTTATTAATAAGACGAGGAAACTTGCACACAAATCTCCTGGTGGGATCTGTATAGTCCAGGCAACACTGTAACTTTGCGTTTATTGGTGATAGAACGACATAGGTAAGTAACACTTTGGGTACAGAAATAAGGAAAGGACATGGAATCTAAATATTAAAATTAGAATAATATTGTAATGTGTAATATAATAACTTAACTAACTAACTAGTAAAACGTTGCTTGTTAAAGTCTGTGAAGCAGGATTTAGTAACTTCAATAGTCTGAATGTTAATGTCACAGTGAACTCCTAATCGTGGGCATTCTGTCACATCTATGATGTTACTATCTATCATGTAAATTCTACATGATCACGTTCTACGTGGAAACTACAGAGATGCTGGAACGTGTTCAGATTGAGGCGTTGTGTTGCACATGGCCAACTTACTAACTTACAAACTGTCTGACCTTAATGCCAATGTTGTGAAGTAGAAATAGCATTAACTACTTGGTAACAATTAAGTTCAAACAAATGTAGAATGTAAAATTCTGGCATTTGCTAGAACTTAGAAGTAAAAAGGAAAATGAGTTCAAATGAGGCCTGTTGCACGCAATCTCAAATAGCCTTAAAACTGAAGACTTCTATTGGAGCTCTCAGAATAGTTGACTTTTAGAGCTGTCTGGAGGGGTGGAGGGGTGGAGGGGTGGGGAAGCTAGAGAAAGAGGGGGGAGGGGGAGAAGGAAAAAGAGAAACATAAAATACAATCGAAGAATGCTGCTTAAATCAAAAGTATACATAGCCCTAACTCAATTAAATTATATATATTAGTATATAACTCATTCATTGTGTTAATACATTGTCTATATAAATGCCTTTTCTAGTTGGAGAAAGTAAATCCATGAGTCACTGTGGTCATTATACACTCTATCAGACACATCCACCACATATCTACACCATAGCTCATCTTTTGTTGCACACAGTATATATTAGTTTAGAATGCTGGTTGCTAGAATGTTTTGGTTTGTGATGCTGAGATATTTAAAATTACAGCAGCACTTCACTTTCTGATTAATTTATACTTGTACAACACACACACACAAAACACACCACAACAAGGCTCAGTTATAACAATGCTACATGACAAATATTTTTGTTTTCCCATAAAGTCCATATTCCTCTGTCTCAAAACAATTGTCTGAATAATTACCTGGTGACGAGGTTACTTCCTAATAATAATAAATCATTGTGATTACTGTAGCACTATCAGACATGCCCAGACAGTCCAATATTCACAGGTTCATAACTTGTACTAAAAATAGATAAATGGCTACATCATGATAACTCTGGCAGGTTTTAGTTTGAGAGCACTTGGTTTCCTCATGTCTGACACAATGGTCTTTATAATATGTTTATCTGGTCTTTATTGTGCTTTTTTTACATTAATGAGCCCATCTCAATTTGATGCATATCAAATTAGCTCTGTCTAAATCTGCTACAACATTTTAATTATTTTAAACTTTAACATTATAAAATCAAAGCATATGTGCTAAATGTGATCGAGTTTTCGAGAAGGTGCTTGTATAAACAGAATGCTTTGGGAATGAGAGTGATGATAGAGCTTCCTGGAGATGTGCTTATGTGCTTATGTGCTCCTACCTCCCACTATCAGAAATTCCATTTTCCAAGAACCCCAGACCTTGTATCTGTTTGTCTTTCCACTTCTTTCTTTATCGTTGCTTCCAGTCCAAATTCCTGCAGGATAGTGTAATGCATGCTCAGTGTGGCATCCTCAAAAGGTCCAGCACAACATTTTTGATTAAGCTTTTCACCACGGCATGCAATGACCTGCCACTTTTTACTGCTGATGAGTCTTTTTTACCTCTGTGATAAATGAGCATGTGATCCTTCTGTCTTTGCCTCCCATCATCCCTCTGTTTAAAGAGGGTCGAGTCTCCTCTGGCTCATAAGTGTAGAATATCGGACCAGCTGCTCCTAAAACCCAATTTATTTTAGACTTCATTGCTTTCTTATACTGGATAGCTTTACCCTAACATGCTCGAAATAGCAGATCCGTTAAAATTAGCGGCCCGGGAAGCAGATATTTGTCACATGGTGCCACCACAGTGCCTAGCTGATGGGGTTTATGATGCAGACATGACATGAAGCATGAATGCATCACCAATCAGCTGTTGTATCCCTATGCAGTCATAATGTTTTTTATAATAATGATTATTATTTTGATGACCAACCATGGTCATTATTTATGTACTTAAGGTTTTGTATAATAATTTAATTAAGTATAACATATTGCATTTAATTTTAAATATAGCTGATCAGCGCATATTTAACATGCTTATATTTAAAATGCATAGAAAGCATTCTTAAGTGAACATTAACATATTACTACGAACTTAAAACAAGACTTTTCACACAGCAAATAATTTGATGAGCAGAACGTAGACTGTAAAATGTGGTGACACACAGAGGTCTTTTTAGTTATATATATTTTATTTGTTATAGATAAAGATTTTTATTTAGAAATGTGTTTGTAAAAAAACCATGTCCATAAAGATGCATTAAGGTCTGCTGGTGGCCCTGAGTGATGTCCTACTGACAGCAGTGTTAATCCTGACGTGGTGAAAATAATAGTTCATTGTCATATTTATGTTTTACAAATGCATACCTCACTGAGCCTGTCTGTCCAACAATAGGTACAACTAAAGAAAAACAGAGATTACATATCACACATTCATCTGGGAAGGCTGTATTTATACCCTGGTTTTACAACATGCGCATTGTTCCAACAAAATGCTCTACACTTATAGCACAACCATCATTTTCTGCTTAAGGTAAAACATATTTAGCACCTCATATGATAGAAGGAATATAATGAAAAGTAACCAACAGCTTATTGTTGTTAATGACATTGTAATTGTAGTTAATGGCAAAAATCTGGAGAACCATGAGACAATACAGTACAAGATTTGTAGTTCTACAATTCCAGACTGTAGTCCACCTGTTTGTGGACTACAGTACATACTGTGTACTCTGTTCTCTAACAGGACTCCAATAGTAGCACCACAGAGCAGGTTTTATTTGGTTGGGATATTATTCCTATCCCAGCAGTGTCACTAAGGTGTTTAAATTAAACTACACTAAAACCCCCTCACTGCATCAGTGTCACTGCAGAACTGACAATACACAATACACCACCCAAATGATACCTCCTGATGATGCTCCTGACCAATAGAGAACCAAAAGGGGAAAAATGAGATAAGAAAAGTGAACTTAATAAGGACAAGCTGCATTTTCTAAATATCAAATGTGACTTTTGTTAATAAACTGATTAAAGCTACAGCGTCACAGCAATAATATACTTAAATCATCATCTGTTTTTCAGCTCCTGACAGTACCGCCCCATTAAGGAGCGTAATAGTAGACACTTCTAAAGCTGAGGCTGTGCCTCTCAAAGAACGACTGGCTTTGTACCAGGCTGCAATTACCAAAGAGGAGAAAAGTCCTGCAAGTGTGGTGAGGACACGAGAGCTATAAAAATATATATTTGAGATTTTTTTTTGTGTAAAAAAAAGCCCAATAGAGTTACTGTGATACTTCTTTAAACTTTGTTGATTGTTTGTAGGTGATGGAGGATTCAGAGATGTGTTCACTGCCAGGGGGGCTGGCTGGCGTGAAGAAACAATTTGAGAGTCAGAAAGTCAGTTCATCGTCCTCTTCCCAAAACACTGTGACACAATACCACTACCAACAGAGACAGGTAACACACACACACACACACACACACACACACACAGAGTACAACCACAGAGTCACTGCAGAACTGACAATCCACCACCCAAATGATACCTGAATGTGGTTATTATATAATCCTGTGTTAATTCCTGTTATTATGAGTGTTGTTTTTCTTACAGGAGGTCGTCAGCTCATCTGAAATGAGTGTAAGAAGCAGCGTGAGAGAAAGCCATGATACAAAGGTACAGAGAAATGGCGAAAAGAGTTTAAAATTCTGTAAAATGTTAATATTTTTGTGTAAATTGCATTTTTTTTCTGCTGCAGATTTCACACGATCAGAAAATACAGCAGAATGTAGCCTCAAGCTTTGGGAACTTTGACGAACAAGGTAGGTTGTGATTTTTTTCTATGTGAGCTCACATATAGTAGCAGTACCATATGGACCAAATATGTTACGAGGGTCACCTTGTACATCAGCCAGACCTGACCCATATCTATATGCTCTCTGGGTATTAATTATACAATGCAGTCAAAGTGCTGCTGTCAATTCTAACAGTTACTTCTCCAGTTACATTACCTTGTGCTTTCTCTCTTCTATTTTAGTGGTGGTTATTGGAGATCAGGAGTTGCCCAAGGTATCGACCCAGGCACTAAAACAGCAGCATGAAAAAACCATAGAAGAAGCCACTCCAAGTAAACACATCAAAGTAAGACATGTACAAAACTACAGTGCAAAATGTTTTGTAAAGATTTATTTTAAAAAAGAATAACTGAGCTACAGTAGGTCTGAGTTTTATTCTTTAATATACAATGAATGGATTAAAAGTATTGGGCCACGTCAATAATTTGATTGTTGCATAAAGTCTTAAGGTCAAATGTTTATAGCATCAAGCACCTGGTTATGCATTTTGAACCGTCGTTTGCTTTTAGTATTCTGTTTTATTGCACAAAAAGCAAAATCTAAGAAGGAATGCGTTTAGTGTGAAAAAACCCTGACTGGACTGCATAGAACCGTCATCACAGAAGGTTCTATGCAGTCCAATCAAGGTTTTTTCACACTAAATTAATTTCTTCTTATATTTTGATGGTTCTTCACAGAACCTTAGAGAGACTGCTACAATAAGAATAATGCACCAACCAAATAATACTTGCTCTGTGGTAAAGGGGGTGTACACAGTATGTACAGTAGTCCACAAACAGATTGACCACAGTCTGGAATTGTAGAACTTTAAAGTCCATATTTATGGAAAGTGGAACTGAGAACAAAGAGAATAAGTGGAGTCTACATTTTTGACTGGTGCTATATATTGTGAGCCAGGTCCCCCATCTGTTTCTGACTTTACAAATACTTTTCTGGCTAAATAAGCCAAGAATTTTCAGGTACAAACAACAAAGCTGTTTAACTGCAAATAAGTGTTTAGTTTAGAACAGGAAGTCCAAAAAGCTCCCACACGTCTAATGTAAATACATCTCAGTACTTTTGTCCCTATCGTGTTTATTTCTTTTATCTGAATATTAATGCACAAATCTTTTCACTCTTTCATGTCTGATGACTAAATATTGACATATTAACTACTGTTTTTCTTTCTCAACAAAGATTGATTTAGATTACAACCAGTTTCAATGGGCCCCAGGTAATGCATCATCAAAGGTTTCTGAAGGAAGTAGTTACGAATCTGTTAAAATGACCAAGAAGCAGAGCTCCTCTACTACGGCTTCCGCTCATTTTAAAACCACTGAGCACTTTGCCGCTCCACCTCCACCTTCTGACTACATTCAAGTTCCCCTTGAGGTCCCCGAGCGTTGTCCCTCTCCTCAGCCCCCCGACCAGTGTGCTTCCCAAAAACAGCCCATCAGCAAAGAAGAGTATTTCAAGCAGAGAAACCTTTATGAGCTGAAACGGCTTTACAAACACATTCATCCTGAAGTCAGAAAAAACCTGGAGCGGGACTTCATAACTGAAATGGAGCACTCGCACATGGACAGTGATGAGGAAGTGAGTGGTGACATGCATCAAGCACGATATGTCTTTGAGAACAATGGCAGCAGTCCCGGAAAATGCATAAGTCCAGAAAGAGAGTATCTGGAATGGGATGAAATTCTAAAAGGTGAGGTTCAGTCTATGCGTTGGATGTTTGAGAACAAGCCACTGGATAGCATTAAAGATGATACACCAGATGAAAACGAGAGTAGAAACATTGCCCAGCAGGAAATCATTGCTGGGAAAGATGTCAAATACACAACTTGGATGTTTGAGACACAGCCAATAGATGCCCTGGGCACAGAAACCCCTGACCCAACAGACCAGAGCAAAAAACATTCAGATCTAGCAAGAGGAGATGTACGAACTGCAACCTGGTTATTTGAGACACAGCCATTAGCCACCATGAACAAAATTTACCAAGAGGAAGATGAAGAGGGGAGGGTAGTATATACCAAAGATATTGCTGGAGGGGATGTAAAAACTGCCAGATACTTGTTCGAAACTCAACATATTGATTCCCTTGGGCATACAGAGACTATTGATGAATCTCATTTTCTTCAGCTGAAGTCTGAACTAGAGGAAATCAAAGGTGAAGTGAAAACTACAACCAGAATGTTTGAAACACAGCCAATGTGCGTTATCAGGGGCGACTCGGGTGAGATGCTGGAGATCACAACCGTGAGACGTGAAGAGACAGAGAAAGGTGATGTAAAAACATCCCGCTGGCTTTTCGAAACCCAGCCGCTGGATATGATTAGCAAAGACCCAACTCAAGTGAAACTAATCTGTGGCGTCTCCATAGAAGACAACTATCAAGGTGGTGTGAATAAGGGTAGGTGGCTTTTTGAGACAAAGACCTTGGATCAAATCAAAGATGAAGAATGGGAGAGTGTCAGAAGTCAAAAAGAGGAAATCATAGGGACGGATGTTCGGAAGCATTGTATGGCTTTTGAAACACAACCCATGGATACACTTAAAGACAATTCTAATGCCAGGCCGCTAGAACAGGAGGACATCATCGGGGGCGATGTGACTTCCACAAGACATTTATTTGAAACGGTACCAATGGAAAACCTAAAGGAACTGCCAGAAGTTGGAAAATTACAAAAGGTTGTCGCACTAGAAGAGGAGAAGGGGGACGTAAGACATCAAAAGTGGCTTTTTGAGAGCAAGCCATTGGAGCAAATCAGAGAGGAGAAAAAAGAAATCACAAGGACGGTTAAGTTGCAGGAACTAGACAAGGGTGATGTCACAAACCGTAAGGAGATTTTTGAGACAATGGATCTAAGTAAGTGTGCAGATATGCATAAGATAGAAGTTGAAGGGGTCACTGGTGGCTCAGTTAAGTCAAATAAAGCGCTCTTTGAGTCCACACCCTTATATGCCATCCAGGACAGCACAGGACAATACCATGAAGTCAAAACTGTTCGACGCGAGGAAGTTGTCAAGGGGGACGTACGAAGCTGCAAGTGGATGTTCGAGACCCGTCCAATTGACCAGTTTGAAGACAGCATCAACAAATTCCAAATCATTAAGGGGATTTCCAAACAGGAAATTGAATCAGGTGATGTCAAAACTGCCAAGTGGCTGTTTGAAACTCAGCCACTTGATGGGATTAAATATTTCAGTAATGTGGATGAAGAATACAACAAGAAAAACGAGACTGTTGAGATACAAAGTGGGGATGTGAAGACATGCAGGTGGTTGTTTGAAACTCAGCCACTGGATGAACTATATGAGAAAACTGAGGTGAAGACTGAGGACTCGTCCAGCGAGATCCAGAAAGGTGATGTGAAAACCTGTACCTGGCTCTTCGAAACCCAAACGCTTGACAGTATTAAAGATGAGTCTGAGACCATCCTAAAAACTTGCACTGTCAACCAAGAGGACGTACAAGGCAAAGATGTACGCCTGGCCCGTTTTTTGTTTGAAACTGAGAACTTGGAGAATATCAAAGGCGGTGAGGATCAAAGTAGCTTTAAACGAGTCACCCAAATAGATATCGAATCAGGAGATGTGTCGAGGATGAAGTATATATTTGAGAACCAGTCTTCCGACATTATGACCTCGACTTCAGAGGAGACCATGCAGCAACTAAAATCTCGTCAAACTGAGGACATCCAGAAGGGAAACGTTGTCAACTGCACCTGGATGTTTGAGAATCAACCAATTGATACCATCAAAGAGAACGGGGAAGAATCAAAAGAGTTGAGGACAGTGACAGATGTCCAAGGAGGAAATGTTGACAAAGGACGTTTTATATTTGAAACTTATTCTCTGGATAAGATTCAGGAGGATTCATCTGAGACAGAGATAAAAAAACTCCAGAGCACTATCCGAGAGGAAATTGAAAAGGGGGATGTGAAAAACTACACTATGATGTTTGAAAACCAGCCTTTATATGCTATTCGGGACAAAGAAGGGCATTTTCATGAGGTTACTACGGTCACCAAAGAAGAAATTCTTAGAGGTGACGTGATCGGGGCAAGATGGTTGTTCGAAACAAGGCCACTAGACTCGATAAGGGACACAGATGAGGTGTATGTCATCAAAGCTGTTACAGAAGAAGATATACAGAAAGGTGATGTCACCACGGCCAGGTGGAGATTCGAGACCCAACCCCTTGATGAAATTACTGAAGATATGAAAGTTGATATTAAGACAGTTGCAGACATCCAGGGTGGAGATGTTCAGGCAAACAAGCAAAGATTTGAGAAGGATGAGACATCTCAAAAATGTGTGAGGACCGTCAGTGTGAGTGAGATCCAAAAGGGGGATGTAAGGAGTGCCACGTGGATGTTTGAGACTCATACGATTGACCAGATCCATGAAGAGGGTTCAGAATACACGGGCATGGAGAAGGTCATGCGAGAGGAGGTGGTAAAGGGTGATGTTAAGCAATCAGTGTGGCTTTTTGAAAAAGAGCCTCTGGACCGCATTAAAGACATGAATGAAGCAGAAGCTGTGATTACTCGTGAGGAAATTCCCAAAGCAGATGTCAAGTCAACAACATGGCGATTTGAAACCACACCACTGACTGAGTTCAATGAGAGCAGCGTGGAGAAGACCGAGATCATGGGGAAAAGCATCAAAAATACATTAGAAGAACTTTACAGTCAAAAGATGGTTGGGTCACAGGGGATTATTATTGAAACCGATGAGATCGGTGATGTCCGAATGGCCAAGTACAAACTTCTGAATCAGGAGACTCCAGAGATCCAGAGAGAGGAGGTCATTAGGGGAGACCTCAATAACATCATGATAAACTTGCTGAATAGGCAGGAAACAAAAGGAAGAGGAATCACTGTTGATGTAGAGGAGAGAGGGAATATAGACACAACTGTCAAAAAGCTCTTTAGCCAGGAGAACAGTGTTAATGTGGAAAAGGAGGAGATCATTCGGGGAGACATACAAGAAGCAATTAACAACTTGCTTAAACAGGACGGATCATCTAAACATGGTATTTTAATTCAAGAAGACGAAAAGGGAGATGTTAGAATGACTATATATTCACTTCTAAATAAAGAACAAGAAAGTGGAGCCATGAAGGAAGATGTTATAAAAGGAAATGTCCGGGGGACTCTGCACAGGCTCTTGAGCAACAGTAATGGCAAAGACCAATCCTCTAAAATACAAGTAGGTGATACAGAGCGGGGGAATGTGAGTTTTTATTCTACTTGTATTGAGTCTGGAGCACTGGAGTATCTCAAACAACTTCAGATCGGATCAGAGGAGACATATAAGGACATGTCTAAAGAGCAGATTATTGGTGGGGATGTGGAGCACACCAAATTAATCCTGAGAAACAGCCATCAGGCAATTGAGCGAACAGTAGCCAAAGATGACATTGTTCCAGGGGATGTTCACAACACGGTGCAGGTTTTTATGATGGAACCTGGGATCTCTTCACAAAACCTGCAGAAAGAAGAGATTGTAAAAGGGGATCTTAGAGCCACTCTGGATTCCTTAACGCAAGCTGTGAATCAGTGCAAAGTTGTTGAGAAAGAAGAGGTTGTCAAAGGTGACATCAACATCACACTCAGGTCTTTAGAGGAGGCCCAGAATCAACCCAAGGAGCTGGAAAAACCCGAGATTGTGCGTGGAGATATCAGAGGTGCCCTCGATTCTCTTGAGCGGTCCATTACTGCGAAGACTGAGGTAGTCGTTGAGGAAGTTGTGCCAGGTGACATCAAGGGCACACTGAAGTCCCTTGAGGAGGCAAAGCAGATGGTGAAAGAGATTGAGAAAGAGGAAATTGTTAAAGGCGACATTCAGACGACTTTACAACATCTCCAGGAGGCATCAACTGAAAAAAAGGTTGTTCAGCATCAAGTGAGTGAACAGGGGGATGTAAAGAGCACTATACAACTTTTAATGGAGCCTGTATCATCCCCTCATATGCAGAGAAGAGCTAGCACAGAGGGGGATATAAAACTGTCCATTAAATCCCTTTATGATCAGGAACAAACCCAGATAGAGAAAGAGGAGGTGATTAAGGGAGATGTTTATGGAACCATTAAATGCCTTATGAAAAAAAAAGAGGAATCATATCATAAATCCAAAACAAATCCTTCCAGAAGAGTTAAGGCTCCAATAAACAATCCTAATCCAGGCAAGCCTTGTGAGGACAACCCTACATCTGTGGTTGATCCAAAGCCAAGTAATCAAAATATGCCTAAGAAAATGCAGGTATCAGCTCAAGAACAAAAGCAAACAGAGGTCAAATGTGATCAAACGGACACAGTCATTCAACAGCAACATTCTACAACCAAACATACGACGGTAGTTGAGCAGACAGCATCATCGAAGCTCCCACAGAAAGACCACCAAATAAAACAAAAGCAATGTATCTCAAGTCCTGTGGTCACAAAGGAAACGAAGTCTGGAAAGCAGATTAGTGAGAAGAAAGAGGGTGCTTATGGTTTATCCATTGAAAAGTCCGATGCAAAAGCAAGTGAAACCATAAAGGAAACACAAGAAAGAAAAACAAGTCACACAACAATGGAAATAACCATTAAAGAAAAGACCAGCAAGAATTTGAAAACTGAACTAAACAAGACGGAGCAAAGTACGAAAAGTCTAAACCGCAACCTAAATCCAAAAGGAATGATCAAAAAGAAACCCCATCCAGAAATTCACTTTCCTCCTCCACCAACATCTCCTCCACCACCCTCTGAATCTGAGCTCTCACTACCTCCTCCTCCATCTCCTGTGACAGAGACTGATATCTTTCTTCGTTCACACCAGGCCATGAGGCAGGATAGTGATCCTCCCCTGCCGCCACCACCTCCACCTGCGGTAGAAGCAGAAGCTGATTTTTTACCACCACCTCCCCAGGATTTTCTCCCACCTCCCCCATCACAACAAGAGCTCAGTTCAGTGGCCCAGCCGGGTCTTGGCAAGCCAAAGGGAAAACCCTTATTCAGAGTGCCCAAGCCTGAGCCACCTAAGCAGCCTGAGCCACAAAAGCCCAAGTGGCAAAAAAAACATCCTACTCCTACTCCTCCACCACCTCCGCCAACTCCCTCGCACGTGTCTAAAGTTGTTCAAGAGGAAACTAAAGTAAAAGACAAAAAACATGAGGAAAAAATCATGGCAATCAGCATGTCAGCTCCACCAGTTACTGAAGTCCCCACAGCAATTCCAATGCCAATTAAAATACCTGAAACAGAGGTGGCAGCACAGCCTAAGAAAGTATTCGTTCCACCAATTAAGCTTCCACCACCCCCAGAACCTATCCCTGATCCGAAGCCCAGACCTTATGCACGAAAATTTAAGACCCCATTAATGCTTGCAGAAGAAAGATATCGAAAACAAAGAGAGGAAGCTGAAATGAACAAAATTGGTTCTACTCCAACTTCGCCTACTGCATTTCCTCCCCCTCCAGCGGACATAACAAACACGCCCATAAGTGCGCAGGAACTTGAGCATTTAACATGTATAGCTGAAACTATACAGGAACCAGCCAAAGTACCTAATCCTGTAAACGAACTAGTAACACAAGAACAAACGATTTCCCCCAAAATGCCTCAGGCTTCTCCCATACAGAAGGTACCTTCATCCTTCCAGTTGAGCAAACCTTCCTATCCAAAAGTTGGTAAGAAGACCGACTTTACTGATTCTACTTCAGCTAAAAAGCAGGCCTCGGCTACAGTTACCCATTTCACAGCAGAAAACCAAATACAGCCATCAGTTCCTTCTCCATCTCATCTTCAAAATATAAAGACAAGTTCTAAAATCACTACCTCCAAGCAAGATAATACCCATACCCAGGAGATTTCGGCAACAATTCAGGGTCAGTCAACTAGCTCAATAAAAGTAGAGGAAACAATGGAAAAGGAAACAAAAAAGGTTTTAGCACAAACTACAAAAATCCCTAAAGTTACTCCAAATTTTAAAGTTAAAACTTTTAAGGTGCCACAGCAGGAGAAACCAGAGGAAATCAAAATGGAACAGACAGCTGTTTTGAATGTAAAAGGAACACAGAGTATATCTCAGAGTTGTGTACATTCACAAGTAACTAGTTCCAGTACAGAAAACACTATAAACATTCAAAAGCATGAACAAGTCGGGCAAATTACCACCGATATAAAGAAAGACAAACAAAAAGCAAAAAAACAGCCACCACCAGTAGCACCTAAATCATCAGTGGAGGTACATTACATTCTACCAGCTACATCTACTGAAGCTCAACTAGGCTCAGGGGCCAAAGCAGTCAACCTGTCTCAGCAGGAAATAAGGGAGGAGCATGTACATGATGAGAAAATAGTTACCCAAAGCACAGTTCAACAACAAGGCTTTCAACAAAAAGGAAATGTTCAGTTTAAGAAACAAGTTAAAGGAGTGGAATTCGCAGGAAGTAAGGACGAAGCAATAAATCAGCTCGCACAGAAAGAGTCCTCCCTGACAGATGTTCAAGCGATTTCAAGTGAGACCTCAGATATCCAAAAGTATGAGCAAATATATCAACTGCTGACTCATATCAAGGTGATGCAAGATGGAGGTCAAATGGATGCCAAGTCTGTCAAGATAATGCTGAGTAAGATCCCTGAATGGTTGTTAGGGGCTGAAGAAAAAGCCGAACTAAGCCGTGCACAATATAATAAGCGGAAACTTCTGGAGATCATTGTGTACATAAAGAACCTCGCTCAAACAAACCTTACAGTTTTGGAGGCGAAGATGTTAACATTGAAGAAGACAGAGACGGAACCAATAAAGGAAAAGAAGTCTGCCGGTGGGGTAACACAGAACATATCCAAAATTAGCATTGGTTCTGCCAAAGTGGAAACTCAGAAAAAGTGTATGGAGAAGGTGATCCAGGAGCAAAGCGAGTCCAGAATAATGCATTCAGAGCTTAGAATGAGAACTCCCTCACCCACATACATTTGCATTGAAACAGCCCGGAGAACAGACTCACCCCTGGGAGTCACACCATCACCGCCACCCTACAGATCAGGCACTACCCCAACACCCCCACCACGTTGGTCTGAAACACCTACGAGTTTTAATCGTGCCACACCGTCTCCAACTATAAGTCGCTCGGAAAAGCTTGCGAAAATTAAAGAAGGCAGTGTCAAGCTCTCTCATGCATCTCCTCCATCACAGACTGTGTGGATGCAGGCTGAGATTGATGAGTCTCAAGCTTCAAGCCACCAAGAAATCACTATTGAGTCTCACATGTCAGAGTCAACGATGCAGTCCATGGAAAGCTTTGCTGACTCTATGATGAGTGTAAAAGACAAGAAAGAGTTCTTTGAGGAGGCTCAGAAGGCTGAGAGTCACCGACAATACATGCGAAAGGATCCCATTGATATCCCAGAGCGTCTGGGACCAGAATCAGAGGACAATGAGACAGATGTACTCATAGACATCCACGAGAGGATGAAAGAGGATTTGCCCAGAGTTGACTTGTCCAAACTTGTTAATAAATTTGAGTCCCCACAGACCAAAGTCTATATGAGGAAAGAGCCTATTGTGATTCCAGAGAGGCTTGGAAGTGATACTGAAGATGCTGAGCATGAACCAGTAAAAAACCCACCTCAGGCAGAGGGGATGCCCACCTTTGATATCAAGGCCTTAAAAAATGTGTTTGAACTGGGTGAGCAGGCCCACCAGTATCTCAGAGAGGACAAGATAAACACAGAGAAACAGGGGGAACTGGTTGAACCCACAGGCTTTTCCAAGACGCAGTCTGTTACAGAGCATTACTCAACTGTTGATGAGTTTGGCAACACTGTACTGGGGTCGAGAAGTGAGAGTACCACTCATTCCCAGAGTGTAACAACACGGGGTGACCCTCCAACATACGCAGATGTGGTGAGGGGAAATGTTCCTGTCCTGGATGTGCCACCAGAAGCCACAGCCGAACAGCTTCTGAAGAATCTCCAGCAAACCTGGTCGGAAAGCGAGAATGTCTTTAAGAATCTCGGATTCAGTGTCTCAACCCAACATACCTCAGTATCACACCGACAGCAGACAGTTGTCACCGGTAATCATGTGTGCTAAGGCATGGAAACACTAACGAGTGTAAGGAGTGTTTACTAAAATAACATGCGTGAGGTCTTGTTTAAGTGTTTTAAAGGTTATAATTTTCCTGTTTGCAGTCTGTCCTGCATCCTTCTAATAATCCTTAAATTTAGTAGCGATCATGTTTGTGGATTACCTTTAACATCATTGCTTTAAATGACATCAGAAAGAATTGAAGATTATTGAATCCTAATTTTTATGAACCACATTTCTTTTATAGAAAACAAGAGTGGCAGACAACGAACTGTGTCGGGTATGTCGGAAGAGGGTGTATCCCATGGAGTCTCTCATAGCGGACAAACAAAACTTTCATAAAAGTTGTTTCCGGTGTGTCCACTGTAACACTCAACTAAGGTAGGATATGTTACGCAGCATATGAAAACTTCTTCATGTTAAATAAACATTTACTGTGTGAATAAAAGTATTGGCACATCCATATTATATCTACAGGACCTTGTAGAACATTTTGTTCCAAATTGGTGCTGCCTTTGCAGATATGATTTCCACTAGTCATATCACCCATTCTTTTGAGAATTTGGTGTGTGTCCATTTATAAGGTCAGACAGTGATGTTTGGATGACTAAACCAGCTTACAATCTTTATTCTAAATGGTGCAATGGGGCACAATCATATTGGAACAGAACTGCTTCCACAAAGCATACAATTGTCCAAAATGCATGGCTGGTGCCAATTTGCCGGGGCTTCCTGCAAACAATGTAAACATTAATTTACTAGAACCAACTTGTTGTTGGTTGCTTCTTGCTGAGGTTTTGTACAGATTTTTATATAATAAAAAATATTCAAGATTTTATGTTTTTTGACGGATTGGTCAATATATTGGACTCATATTTTATGCGTTTATACCTCCACTGAAGTACTGTTACACATTATTGGTGTTTTAATTGTCTTAACATGTATTAGGTGAAAAACTGTATGCATTTTAAGGACAATCTGTAAAAACATTTCTAACTGCCTCCTTCATCTTTATGCTTTTCACCAGCTTGGGAAACTTTGCCTCTCTTCATGGAAGAATGTACTGCAAACCTCACTACAAACAGTTGTTTAAATCCAAAGGAAACTATGATGAAGCATTTGGAGAGAAGCCCCACAGAGAGCTATGGAGTACTAAAAATCAGAAGAACACCTCCGAAAAGGTTACTGGTAATAACATCCCTGCAGCCAAACCAGAAATAAAGGTGTTACAGTCATCTAAAGAAGAGGATTCAATGCCTTCTAAGAATAAAAATGAAAACAAATTGGATGATTCCAAAAAGCCGACAAGTAAGATTTCAATTGTGTGGCCACCTGAAAGTGAGCCAGCAAAGAAAAACTTTAGTCTTGAAGAAGAACTTAAAGTTGTGAAGCCGTCTTGGCCTCCCAAAGAAGAGTCACTTCCCACTGCTGAACAGAATGAAAGGATGGAGCAAATTCCAAAAGTCAAGATCTCACCAGCTAAATCTGAGACTATTCAGGAAAAACAGGTCGATGCTGAATATAAAGGAAATGATGAAAATTTTCAAATGTCTGAAAAGAAAATCTTTGAGCAGCCAGCAGCCTCTGTGACTGATGCTATAACAACTGAATCTAAAGGCAGTGACTCCACAGAGCAAAATGCAAAAAAAGTGGAAGAGGTTTCAGAAATAAAACAAGGAACAGAGGTATTGGAGGTAAATGGCGAGAGTCTGATTGACTCTAAGACTGATATTGGTATAAATCCAAGTGGTAATAATGAGAATGTGGAAAAGTCAAAGGAAACCGCAGGTGATAAACTGAACGTAATGAATGGAGGTGAAGAAGCAGCTACAGTTAAAGTGACTGTGATTGACAGTGTGGCTCCAGTTGTACAAACAGCCAATGGAAATGAAAATGGAAATAACAATAACAACAATAATAATAACTGGAATCGATTATCAAATACACTGGTGAATATGGCAGAAGTCACTGTTACACCACAGACACCGGATCAGTGCTCATCAGAGCAGCCGTACACTTTAACTCCCACCAGAGAGGAAGATAACAAAGAACCAAAGCGTGCAAACCTTTTGCTGCTGCTGCAGGACGATGATTTTTTACCTTCCACTGCCAACAACCCCTCTGTACCTGAAGCAAAAATGGAGCAACCAAGCGGCAAGCAAATTTCAGAACCGAATTTTAGCACCACTCAATTCTTAGATGACATTTTTGCAGATTTTGGGGAGAACGCACCCTCGAACACAAAACCTCCCAGCCACCTCTTGGACCTCATGGATTTTGGAACAGAAACAAACCCTCAGAAGATTGAGAATTCCACCCCCAAACCTGCAAGCTCACTGTGGGGAGAAACCAAATCCATGTCTGTAGAGGAGCAAATTAAACAGAACAGATACTATGACGATGATGATTGAATAATAATAATAATAATAATAATAATAATAATAATAATAAAAATAATAATAATAATATACACCTGTTGTATTTAAACTAAAATCAGCCATACATTCATTTTATATTCATCAAAAAACATTTTCTAATGGCAACCATGGGGAGAGGATTGTCTTGCTTTATTTTGTACTCAGTTTTCAGTAGTCAAGTGTTGTAGCAATTCTGCACAGTATACTTTAAATACCTACATCTTTATAAAAAAAAATGTTACATGATGCACCTGGTGTGCAGTACAGAAGGGAAATATAATGTTTATTCATTTAGCTGTATACTTACTTGATTTTCTGTGTCTTTTTCTCGTGTATGATTTTTTTTTCCTGTTTCCAATTTTCGATTCAAATTATATTTTCTTTACAGATGTAGGTCATGCTGTTTTCTTGTTCTTTTTAAAGGCACTGATGAGAAGTGCTCTCTGTCAGGCTGGTTTGTGATAACACCTTGTGCAATAAAATAGCTTTGGAAATGTTATTACATTTGTTTTTCATTTTACATTATTTGCTCAAAACTGTCATGCCAGCTGCTTTAGTAGACACCTGCATGATTAGTTAAATTAGTTTGTTTCAGATCTACACTTTACAGATACAGCAGAAAAAGCAATTTATTTTTTTAGAACATCTCCTTCTACCCAGTCTACCCAGATATATATATATATATATATATATATATATATATATATATATATATATATATATATATATATATATATATATATATATATATATATATATGTATATATACAAATAAGTGGTTTGTGTTGAAAACCTGGTACTGTGTTGATTAACACGAAGATTCCCATTAGGGGGCACTGTTAGCTCATTTTAATTTAACAATGAGTCGGGTACCAGGCTACAATACATGGGTCTGGGTGACAGGTGAATAAAATCTAGCCAATATTCACAATTGTGTGCTTCAAATTGAGTGGGAATAGTTTAGGGAAGGCCTTCCTCTATGAAATCCTAATTTCACACCACTGCACAAAGCAAGGCCCAAAAGCAATGATGGTGTGGAACGACTGAACTGGGCCACAGAGCCTTGATTTGAAATTCTTTTTTATTGTAATGACTATTTCACCCTGTTATTCATGTCAAACTGCAGACTTTGTATCCAGTCATCCATTATCTTCCACTTTATCCTCTATTAGGGTCGCGGGCGGGGAGAACATCTCAGGCGCTGCACAAATACATCCAGGACAGGGTGCCAATCTATCGCGGGGCACAGCGATTCATTAATTCTGCTTTATCCTATATAAGGGTCGCGGTGGGGTTCCCCATGCCCATCCAGGGGAGAACGTTTCGGGCGCTGGGCAGATAGACCCAGGACAGGGCGCCAATCTATCGCTGGGCACACACTCACGCACACAGACACACTCTATATGGGGCAATTTGGAGAATTCAATTGACTTGATCCATGTTTTTGGACTGTGGGAGGAAACCAGAGAACCCAGAGGAAACCCACGCGGAAACGGGGAGAACATGGAAACTCCACCCAGATTGAGATTTGAACCGGGAATCCATAGCACTGAGAGGAGAACATGCTAATCACTAAGCCACCGTGCCGCCTTGCATACTTTGTATGAAACACCAAAAATAGCTTTTTTTAAGTAGTATTAATACATATAAATAGTTTGTTATTCAATTCGTCCAGCAGGCTAAACAAGGGAATTTTGCTGTATTCCTGATGCAGGGCCACATACTGTGCTATACCACACGGGGGCGCTCCTTCGCACGAATATGAGGTCTACTGTATGTTCCATACTGAGTGCTGATTGGACAGCTCCTTCGCTTCTCGGTGCACTTCGTTGCTCGGATCCGTGCAGCCAAACGCAGCATCAACACAGCAGAGGATGAATCAGGAATCTGGTAGGTTAAGGCGCGTCTACATTATTTCATCGCATCTTTTATTCAGTGTGTGTGTGTGTGTGTGTGTGTGTGTGTGTGTGTGTGTGTGTGTGTGTGTGTGTGTGTGTGTGTGTGCGTGTGTGTGTGTGAAAACAGGACGCAGCGACGCACACGCGCTCATTGTCCGGTCATGTCCCGAGTCTGAATGACAGACTGAACCGTCCTCACGTCTGAAGCTTCGCCTTCATTCGAGCTTTAAATCAAACGATCGAGGTGGATCTGTGCGTCAGGGCGCGTTCCTCCCCTGTGTGGAGCATCTGAGTGCGTTTGGGTTTTAAGTCGGTGGCTCCGGGTTGGTTTTGTGAACACACTGAGATGAGATGCTGAGCAACGTGATGCTGAAGCTGAGCGTCTGTGAGCATCACTTCACAACTCTGCTGCTCCGCAGTTGAAGAAGCTGCGCGTTGCTGGAGTCTGCTGCGTTTTATTGATAGCCAGTTATTCTGTTATTCTGCTTTTTGGCGTTGTAATGCTTGTTGATTTAGATAATAGTCGCCCTTTTTATGTTTACAGTTTGTACAGGAGGCTGTAGGTATATTTGGAATTTCATCCATCCATTATCTTCCGCTTTATCCTCCATTAGGGTCGTGGTGGGGTTCCTTATGCCCATCCAGGGGAGAACATTTCGTGCACTGGGCAGATACACCCAGGACAGGGTGCCAATCTATCGCTGGGCATACACTCACTCACACACACATACTCTATATGGGGCAATTTGGAGAATTCAATTGACATGATCCATGTCTTTGGACTGTGGGAGGAAACCGGAGAACCCAGAGGAAACCCACACGGACACAGGGAGAACATGGTAACTCCACCCAGATGGGGATTCGAACTGGGAATCCCTAGTGCTGAGAGGAGAACATGCTAACCACTAAACCACCGTGCAGCCCTATTTGGAATTTATATATTATATATTGGGAATGTGCAACACCTGCTTTGTTCTGATGATACACATATGGACCAGTTCGGACAGGTACACAACACACACACACACACACACACACACACACACACACACACACACACACACACACACACACACCTATGCATATATAAAGCAGCTTCCACTCTTTTGGAAATGGGCTTTTCACAAAATTTTGGTGTTTTGCTGTTGAAATAATGCCAATTTAGCCATGACGTTGATAGTAAACGAGAGGGTCTTCTGGCTTACAATCACAATTCTAGTTCTTCCTAAAGGTATTTGATAGGGTTGACTTCTCCAACCCAACTCTCACTTTCTGAACCTTGCTTTGTGCACTGGGACACAGTTTAGAGTTTACAGATAAGGGCCCTTAACTGATCACACAAATGTTTTTTTTTTTCAAAACTCTATAAACTATAAAGATGTGTGTGCCCAAATTTTTGTCTTTGTAGTGTGTTAATAGTTATTTTTTCTCTATGTAGGTGTTTAATTCTGTATTTGTTCGATTACAAAACAAAAGTGTAAAAGTTATTAAAATATAAACTTTTTATTTATTGAATACATTTTTAAATCACTTACCCTTCAGGGTCCAGCATCTTTTGCAGTGTCTACAGGGTAGAAAGATAAACAACACTCAATTACATTTATCTGAATGTCGGAAAATGTTGCATTTGATGATAAATCATTTTGAAGTACGGTGTAATAACTATACAAAGAAAAGCACAGTGAACAAACTTTTGTTTACAAAATTTTAACTTGATCCAAACCAGTAAGCATTTGATTCGGTGCTCATCTGCTGCCCTACTCTTGTTTTATGGCTGATCCAGGGCATTTACTGTATAACACATAACTAGTTTTCCGTCTCCTGATGCGCACACATGTATTATTCAATAATGTTTCGTCCTGAAGCAGCATGATGCTGATAAATGGAATGCATCTAATGGGTTTATGAATTTCAAATGCATTATAATAGTGTCTGGTTCAGGGTGCAATAGGATTGTGTTAAAAAAATAGTATCTGCTCATTAATCTGTTTAAAATGATCAGCACAACATTAAACAGTATTTCTGTGACTGGACAAACTCGACCCTATAATGTTAAGTGCATTGGAACAAACCAGATAATGAATTCAGGTATAATATTTATTCTCATTTCCACAAGTTTATAACACCAACCTTATATATATCAGTCAAAGGTTTGAACACAACTTTTTGCTCCATTTATTGTCCATGTTCTCAGTTCCACTTCCTGTAAAGATGCACTTTGTAGTTCTACAATTCCAGACTGTAGTTTATCTGTTTGTGTTCTACAGCACATACTGTGTACGTCCCCTTTACTCTGTTCTAATGGTCAGAACCCTAATAGTAGCACCACAGAATAGGGATTATTTGGTTGGTACATTATTCCTATCCCAGCAGTGTCACTGAGGTGGAGAAATGAAACTACATGATGTTCTGTGATGATCCTGACCAATAGAGAACAGAGACCCAACAGGGGACTAACAAAAACAAAGAACACAGATGGACTACAGTCTGTAATTGTAAAACTACAAAGTCCATTTTATGGTAAGAGGAGGAAATGTTTGTGTCTCTTTGACTGCTACTCTGTGTATGTATGTATAAACTTTTTTGGCATGTGGATTTAGTTTAAACAGTAGTTATGTTGGTTATTTTAATTTTGTTGTGGCTTAATTTCTTGATCTTTATCTTCATTAGTTCGAAACTCAGTGTTGCATCACATAGGACACAGATATGTAAATGAATACGTTATCCATTGAAGGCCACTGTGCTCTCTTACAATAAAATACGTTCTGTTTTTGAGATGCGATGACTCATAGCATGCTCAGTCACTGGTCAGTAAAATAGCCATCCATCTGTTATGCTAAAGTGCTGCATACATTTGCATTCATTTTTAAAACCTAAGCTGGTCTCAGCAACAATTGATTTTTGCCTCCGACAGCTTGAGGTTGCATTTTTTTTGTAGTTCCATCTGAAAGTTTACGGGTTTGGGTATATTTGCAGCTTTGTGTATACTACTAACGTGAAGCAAGGTCATTCTGTTTGCAGCTCATAGAGGACTGTGTACACTTATGGGCCAATTCATTACACACCCCACCATGCTTTATTATTTCCCTTTACTCTGTTGCCCCCACAGGAACACCACAAAACAAATATTATTTGCAGCGAGACAGAGGAGTTTATTTTACCCATATGTCTGTGTTTTTCCAAAAAGCATTACTAAATAAGGTAACTGTACTAATGATAGAAATGCCTTTTTAAATGAGTCAATGCTGTGTTTTCAAATCAGACAAATGGCACTTGGGTCATTCCAGGAAAAGTTATCAGCAATGAGAAAAAGAAGCATGAGGGTTGTAGTGTCAGACTTGTGATGTAATTGCTATTCAGCTTGAAGCCTTGTGGCTTTATGTTAGAGAGAGCCATTAACACGTCATCCATCACTGCTGATGCTGCACCCTTCATCATTTACTCGCAGCCTGTGGCACAATCTCATTATGCCTCAGCTTTATTCGTATATGAGCCAGGTTCACACGGTGTGTAGCGGAAGCAGCAGGAATGGATTTGGTGATAAAGGGAATGCAAGGGCCTGGGAAATCTTCCATCTGGTCTACAACACCCCCGTCCTCAGAGGCAGATAAAAGTTTTGTTTTCTTTGTGCATACTGCAGTGTATTCATTATTAAATACTAACAACAGTTTTAAGAGACAAATTATCTTAATTACTTTTTCCCTGTTGTTCCTTACAAATACACTTTAAAGTTTTAGAAAAGCTATTCTAGAAGTCTTATGGACCTAGGTAACTTGGTCTGTAGAGTATATTGTTTTTCTTTGACTTTAAATTATATATCTCATCTTATGCTTAATCCTCTACTAATGACTAGGGTTGCATACCCCTCCAGTGGAGTATGTTTAGTCTTGTATAGGGGCAAGTTAGATAGTGACAATAAAGAGCTGTCAATTTACCCTGAATCTTAGTTTTTGGACTGTGGGAGGGAAACCAGAGAACCCGGAACACGAAAACTGGATCCCCAGTGCTGAAGGGCAAACATGCTAACCACTAAGCCACAGTGCAGCTTAAAGCTGATATGCATTATTTTTATATAGTACAAAATTGATTTAAACACATTAAGAAAAAGTAATGAAAAAAGTTAGAATACCTGTAACATGTCTTGAATAAAAGCATTTGCAAAATGATCTTATTTTTGGGTGGAACATAAAAAAAACCAAAAAAATCTCAAAATTTTAACCACATTAAACTTACAACCCTAAATTATTCCCCTTCAAAGACCCCACAATACTAGAGCACTGGTGAAGCTACTGTGTTTGATATCTTTCATGATTAAAGGTGATTAAATGCCATTGAATTTAATAAACAGAACAGGCTGCTGTGTTTATGTAAATGTCTTTTTTATCTTCCCTTTGGAGTTCACATGGAATAAAGGGTCTGCCGTGACCGTTCTACTGCAGCGTCCTATGAAAGCTTTCCAATGTTTTTTTTCAGAATGACGTGTTAAAAAGTGAGGAGAGAGTGATATCTTTCTACCTACCTCCTCAAACGTTGTGCATCTGCATGCATCTCTGTGTGTTATCATCACCACACGGCTGTTTAGGACACTAGAGAATGAAGAGAAAAGTTAAGAAGTATAAAAAAATATATATCACAGCAGGAGAATGAACTTGAACATGCCCTTGGTTTTTTACTGCATTACAAAAAGGAATCATCTTTCATAGGCAGCTGCAACACCTCACACCTACTCAGCCATAATGCATTATATAATTCAGCTACATTCACATTTACAGTACTTTACAGTCTGAGCAGTTAGGAGGCTTGCTCAGTAATCTTTCAATAACAGTGCTGCAACCCGAACCTGTAAAATTCTGGAGGTCATAACCACTTAGGCATTACTGCTCTTAGAATATTTAATTTAATTTAATTTAATGTAAAATCTGTGTGGGAACAAAATAGAGTAAACACATGGGGTCGAGTTTCTGATGAGCATAGAATCAAAAAAGCATGTGAGCTCATAGCTCTTATTGATTTCCAATTAATTACAGAGGCATTTCATTCAACTCTTTAGAACTGCTCACATCTCTTTGCAGACATGCTTTCTACAACTGAACGCTCTTATAATGAGCTCGCTGCCTGGACATATTACACGGCACTGTTTAAGAGGTGCCAAAGTAAAATAAAATAAAAAAAATGTAGTCACGGGTGGCTTAGTGGTTAGCATGTTCGCCTCTCAGCACTAGGGATTCCCGGTTCGAATCCCCATCTGAGTGGAGTTTCCATGTTCTCCCCGTCTCTGCGTGGGTTTCCTCCCTGAATGGGCATGGGGAACCCCACCGCGACCCTAATATTGGATAAAGCAGAAGATAATGAATGAATGAAAATGTAGTCACACTGTAATTTAGGGTAACTATAATAATATCAGTGTGAAAATTTCATCACTGTGTAATTTCATTAAGCTAAGATGTTTTTTGCATTCAGCCTTCAGTACATTCATTCATTCATTATCTCCCGCTTTATCCTCTACTAGGGTCACGGGGGGGTTCCCCATGCCCATCCAGGGGAGAACGTCTCGGGCGCTGGGCAGACAGACCCAGGTCAGGGCGCCAATCCATCCCTGGGCACACACTCACTCACACAGACACACTCTATAGGGGGCAATTTGGAGAACTCAATTGACTTGATCCATGTTTTTGGACTTTGGGAGGAAACTGGAGAACCCGGAGGAAACCCACGCAGACACGGGGAGAACATGGAAACTCCACCCAGATGGGGATTCGAACCGGGAAACCCTAGCGCTGAGAGTTAAACATGCCAACCACTAAGCCACCGTGCCACCCGCCTTCAGTACATGTGAACCATAATCGTTTTGACATTTCCAAAGTTAAAAGTCTACATTTATTGGAGGAATTATTTTCAGCTCTATGCATGTCACACCTGCTCCACCCTTCCAGTCTCCACGTGACCTTTTGTTTGCTTTACCACACTCTTTTCCTATTTATAGTCCTTCTCTAGTCCTCTCCTTGCGTTGAATTGTTGTTTGTAAGTAGCTCCTTTTTGTCCATCCTACAAAATAATTATCCACCCAACGGGCTTACCTGCTGCCTCTCGCCTGCCTCCCTCAGCTGCGCAGGCTGTTTGTCTGCTACTTAACCTGCTGCTTTGCTCTTTGCTTTGCTTGCTGCTTCGCTTGCTGTTTGCTTAGCTGAATGTTTCTCTTTAAGTTTTGCTTTTTTTCATTACCCGCTGTGTCTCTTGTCTTTCTGAGGGTTAGAAAATATGAACACATCACCCCCATTCTGAAATCTCTGCACTGGCTCCCTGTCTCATCTTAGATAGAGTACAAAATTCTTCTGTTTACTTACAAATATATTACTGGTCAAGTCCCATCATACCTACAGGAACTTCTCACCCCCCAAACATCAATCCGCACCCTTAGATCAATAGGCAGCATGCTCTTTCAGGTGCCCCACACTAGGCTTCGAACTATGGGGGACCGAGACGCACCGCACCATGTCTCTGGAACTGTCTCCCGTCCCAGCTTAGGTCAGCGCAGAGCCTGGACAATTTTAAAGCTCTGCTCAAGACTTTTGTTTTTAAAAAAGCATATAATTGTGGATGCATTGATACATACATAATATTTAATGATTTTTAGTGTTGGATGTTTGCCATTATGGTGGCACTGTGAGATTTTACATAATGAAAAGTGCGTTACAAATAAAACCTATTATTATTATTATTATTATTATTATTATTATTATTATTATTATTATTATTATTATTATTATTATTATTATTATATCTCTGGAAACCAGACATCTCACAGCATCCAACATGAATCATGGTTATTAGGAAAATTCTTTCATCAGACTTCTGTTTTTGCTTCCACAGGTACACAGGAGGAAGCTGAGGAGTAAACCTTACGAAAACATCACACATAGACTGTGATCACTGCTGGAATTTATCAAAACAATGAAGATCTCCATGAACATCCAGGTCTTAATGTCTCCATATTTGATTAATGTTCACAGAAAATAGAATGTAAAAAATTTGACAGATGGATTCAGTTCAACGTAAAACATCAGAAAATGATGAAAACCATCAAATGAAAATCTGAAGTCCAACAGAAATAGGTTCATCATGACCGCAAATGTAACATATCTATTCCTCAGGCCTAAATATAATCAGTACTATGCTTTCAAAAACAGTTAACCAAGACGACATATCATTGGACTAAAATAATCATGTTTACGTAACTGCATGTGATTGGCCAGCAGGCTAACCACAGCAGGCTATTGGAGAAATGATCTCAAAGGTATCATGCCTATACCTTCTCACCGTATTGTGCTGGGCCAGTGCTCTGTGGTATTTTACCGGTTCACGGCCATCTACCACCTACGTGGGCCAGATGTCCTTCCCTGTCCGCAGGCATATGCCAAGGTTGAAACAAAACATCACTTTCAGTAACATACGCACTCGCACGCTTAACCCACATAACTTCAACTTCCTAATCAACGAGCCGGGCAAATGTGAGGGAGAACCACCGTTTCTTCTCATTCTCATCAGCACTAATCATAAGGAGTTTGATGCTCGGCAGGCGATCCGTGAGACATGGGGCGATGAGAGCACATTCAGCGATGTACGGATTTTAACACTCTTTCTACTTGGCCACAACCCAGAGCCAGTTCTCAACCAGATGGTGGAGCAGGAGAGTCAAATTTTTCATGACATCATTGTTGAAGATTTTGAGGATTCCTACCAAAACCTGACCCTAAAGACGCTAATGGGTATGCGTTGGGTTTCCTCCTACTGCCCCAAAGTCAAATACGTCATGAAGACAGACAGTGACATATTTGTTAACATGGACAATCTGGTACTGAACCTGTTGAGACCTGATGCCAAACCCAGACAGCGTTACTTTACTGGGCATGTCATACACGGTGGACCCATTCGGGATACTCGCAGTAAGTGGTACATGTCAAGAGAACTGTACCCTGAGAGCAAGTATCCTCCATTCTGCTCGGGGACAGGGTACGTGTTCTCTGGGGACATGGCAGAGCTGATCTACAAAACTTCTCTTCACACACGACTCATTTACTTGGAGGATGTATATGTGGGTTCATGTCTTCGAAGGCTAGGTGTTCACCCTATCCAGAACAATGGCTTCAACCACTGGAAGATGAGCTATAGTCTTTGCCGATATCGTAGAGTCATCACTGTGCACCAGATCTCACCAGAAGAAATGCACAGAATATGGAACGACATGACCAGCAAGAAACATCTCAAGTGCTAACCAAGACTGGCTACGAAACCAGAAACTAAACATTGTCACATCGCTGCTTTGCTTTTCACAGAGCCAATACGCTACATGCATTCATAGGCCCCTTTTCCATCAACGGTCCCAGGTTACCTGTATTACCCACCTACACCAGCACCATGACGGTGGAAAAGGGCTACCAATAGTTGTATTTCAGTGTTTCAGCTCTTGGCTTTTCATACCACAGAATCATTTAAAGTATATCTGAGGAAAAACCCTCAGATTTTACTTTGATGCAATTATATAAACATAATCTATACTTGAATGTCATTACTAAATTGAATTATATTAGGATAATATGTTATTTACCACACATAACATTAATTGTGAAGTAATTAATAATTTTGCATAAGAATTACATTAAGTTTTTACAGTCCTATAATAAACAAAAAATAAGCAGTACTATGTAACTGAGAGCTTCTCCAATCTTTTGCTATTAAGATCACAAGCCTCTGCTTCAGGAAGCGTATTAGCATGATTACTTTCACATAAAGTAATGACTCTGTAAATACACTTCAGTTAAGTATATAGATATCCTGTAATTATTCTACATTTACACATGACATTCCATTTATTTTCTTATTTATAAGCTTATTACTCTATAAATGCAGGACAGTTAGGTTTATAGTTTATAGATTTATTCTTATCTGTTGCTTAATCCTCTACTAAGGTCGGGGGGGTGGAGGGGGGTTCCCCATGCCCATCAAGTGGAGAACGTTTTGGGCACTGGGCAGATAGAGCCAGAAAAGGGGAGCCAATCTATCGCTGGGAACACACTCTCTCTCACACACACACACACACACACACACACACACACACACACACAATATAGGGGAAATTTGTATAGGGGCAATTTCACCTTAAAATCCATGTTTTTGTCTGTGGGAGGAAACCGGATAACACTGAGAAAACCCACGCAAACACAGGGAGGGCATGAAAACTCCACCAACATCGGGATTCTAACCTGGATCCCCAGTGCTGAGAGGCGAACATGCTAACCATTAAGCCAGTAATTAATTAATTAATTAGTTTTTAAGTTTAGAACATTGGAATCTGAAAATTAATTGAGTATTCAAGTTCAAGTTTATTAATTTTTCTTAATATATATAGTTGATAGTTGATATTTAACAAATCAGATAATCCGTTAGTTGTTGCAGTTTTACAATATAATCCATTAGAAAGGAAGATATGGCTTAAAGTGGATTCTTTTTCTTTTCATTAATCATGTGACAGGAATCATGCTATTTTGCTTACAGGACCTCTTTGGCCTTTCCTGTTTAACCCTTCATTCCTAAAACAGACTTTACATATACAATATCTGACATGCTATCTGAATAAGTAATTCTGGCTAAAAGACTTGTAGACACAGAGGTAAAAACTCAATAGCTCCTTTCTTATATTAGACCTATAGACCTACACGGTCACCCTCCTGCAGAAATCAGACTAAAACACCAGCAAGGCTTATACATGGCCCGTGAAGATGGAGCTGTAAGGGTGGAACAGCAGCTGTGTTATGATATTAGACGGCGTCTAATTGAATCACTGTAAGGTTTATAGAAGCTCTGTGCCTCTTCGTATCTGGATGCAGTGATATCTGAGTCAGTAATGAGATGTCTATTGGTTTGGCAGGAATAAGATATATAGAGCAAACAGCCAATTAGAAGATCAAAATGCAATGCAGGCATAAAATGTACATGTATTAAAGACAATTCAGCAGTCTCAACTTTATAGTGTCTGTAGTCAGGGCTTAATCTATGTTAAAGCTGAACTCAAAAAGCTTGAAGCACACCATCAAAACCACTATAGTCCACTGATGAGAACAACTGTGTGAATTTCTGAACAGCTTTGCACTGTAGATCCCAGTAGTATAATATGATAATAGACGCATATATAGGGATGTTTATGATTCTTAATCAGATATTGACAAATGTAACACACCGCAGATATCATAAGCACATGCACTAAGGCCTATATATATATATTAGTCAAAATATACAACAGAAGAAATTCCAAGCTACTACAAAATATAGATAATTAGTAGGAAGCTTGGATAATGTCACCAGTATTACCAACAACCACACATTTGCTTTAGCTTCAATTTTTATAACTATTAAGTGCGAAAGCATGGCATTGGCTATCAATTCAAAGGGTAAATGTCACATTCAGTGACATCTGAAGGCAGAACTACAATATAGTGATGTTAACATGTTATAAAATAGCTTAATTAGGTGAAAAAAGATCGAAGTTTAGTATAGTTCGTGTCTGCAATGTCACAACAGAGAACTGTTTTATTTAAAGCTGTGCAAAATATTTTGCTGTCAACAGAGTACTGTTTCAATAAAACTGATCTGTGAGTGTACAGTACCAATCAAAAGTTTGGACACGCCTCTTCTCTTCCATTTATTGTCCATGTTCCAGTTTCACTTACTGTAAGATGGACTTTGTAGTTTTACAATTATAGACTGTAGTCCATCTGTTTATGGACTACAGTACATCCTCTGTATGTCCCCTTTACTCTGTTCTAATGGTCAGGACCCCAATAGTAGCACCACAGAGTAGGGGTTATGTGGTTGCTGCATTATTTCTATCCCAGCAGAGTCAATAAGGTGGAGAAATGAAACTACACTAAAACCCCCTCACCACATCAGTGTCACTGCAGAACTGACAATAAACAATCCACCACCCAAATGGTCCTGACCAATAGAGAACAGAGAACCAACAGGGTACTACAACAACAGGGAAACAGATGGACTACAGTCTGTAATTGCAAAACTATAAAGAAAATAGATAATAGAGTAAGAAGTTGGCGTTCAAACTGTTGACTGGTACTGTGTTCTTCCTGTATTATTCTGGAAAATCATGTTTCACTGAGTGCAAATTAAATTATTTAACACTTTATATCACAGTAGTGAGATTTTTTTTAGCCCATGTTATGTTTTGATCTATTTTCACTAAAGCTTTTATTTTTTTATATGTCCACAATATCATATCATGATTATTTGTGTTTTATGATTTTTCATTATACGTGTACCTTCCATGTCACAGATGTCGTGGGGGTTTCACTTATCGGCAAATCCAGGCTTTTAAATGTCAAGCTAAACTGAGACGCTGGGAAATGACAATGAGGTTGATTTTACATCAATATTATTATAGTAGTAAAGCATTTTTAATCACATGCCAAAGCTGTACATGCCTTTTTTAACTGCAAATGTCTGATCAGCCCTGGTAGAGTTTATGAATTCTGCACATTACAGTTTATTGTACCTGTATTCTGATTAATACCATCTGTTAACAATGCTACACAACCTGCACTTTACAGTTTCAACAAATGCAAACTGTTTTCTTCAATGGATTAATTAAAAATGCTTTTCTTTTATTACTTGATGGTTGTTGGTATAATTTCGGTTATCCTTACTAAACCTCAGAAGCTGTGCCTCTTGGCAGGGATGCACAGTGTGATGCCAAGTTCTTTACGGGGGGGGGGGGGATGAGCATGCGCAGTCGCTGCCAAGTTTAGGAACGACGGTCTCCGTGTTTTAGCTTATGACTGCCCTCTGCTGATATGCAGAGGTATAAGAATCATCTTTTAAGCCAGTTTCTTTAGCAAAAACAGTTGATACAAAGAATTGATCATGTAAATTGCTTTTTTGTGCAATAAAACTGACATCATAATATTTTCAATACAATTCATCAAAATGACTAGATAACTCATACATCAAAAGGAAATGTGTAAATAAAAATAGATTATATAAAATAGATTCAAGTTTACTGTTTTGTTAAAAAGAACATAAGATTCCTCTGAATTTACGTCTGCCCACATCTCATGGTTTACAAATCTCATTATCTTAACCTCTTAATTATATACCAGGTTCACGGGGGGTTTCCCATGCCCATCCAAGAAAGAATGTTCTAGACACTGGGCAGATACTCACAGGACAATCCAACTCTGGGCACAAACACACACACACACACACACACACACATACAAAAAACACACACTATACGTAGGGACAATTTGGAGCCAGTTCACGTTAAAGCCGTGGACTGTTGATCCCCAGCATTGAGAGGTAGACCTACTAATCATTATGCCACAGTACCCCCCCCCCACCCCCCGTGTCTTAATTAAACTTCAGTTCATTAAAATGCAGTGTCAGTCTAAACACTGCAACTATTTTTTACTGATGTGGCTTCCAGTCCAAAGGTGGGTATTGATGAATGTCATGTGACCGATCAGGTGTTAGATTTAAAGAAGGAGCCATGGCTGGAGAAACTGTTTTTAAGGGCAAGGGTGCTACATCGGTTTTGATCTAAACCCACATGGATGCTGACCTGAGATGAACTCAGACTGCATTTGCGACCTAGAGCTTGTGATTCATATTGATCCACTGATGTCTTCTTGTAGCTGAGAAAGACAAAAGGAAAGATGATCGTATCAGTGACATCCAAGACTCAAGCAGGACCAAAGAGAAAAACATCCCCCTTCATTCAACCTAATAACAATTTACATTAATTTTATAACAAAATGTTCAAACATTTTAAAGATGTGAGATACATACAGTGATCAGGAACTTTATTAGAAACCATGTGCACACACTGATAAAGGCCATGCTTATAAAACAGCCTTCAGGTCTGATGTGACGTGCATTTTAAGATGCTTTTTCTCCTCAACACATCACCTTTTAGATAGACTGTGTAGGAGGAGATGCCACAGGAAATCCCAGAATGGGTTAAAAGTGGGATCACCATCCCATCACAGAGTGAACACACAGACAAACACATTCATACCCAAAACATCTCTGCTTTGTAAATTCACCCACTGAACACTCACCACCGAAGCTGCAATGAAGAAATCACCACAGACACCGAGGACAGGGCCATAGCAGCGGAACCCATCCAGGGCTGAAGAACAAGACCAACAGGCATAAAAACACCTGAAACACATACACACACACACACACACACACACACACACACACACACACACACACACACACACACACATACATATATATATATATATATATATATATATATATATATATATATATATATATATATATACACACACACACACACACACACACGTGTGTGTATGTATGCAGTGTTTAACCCTGAATTAATTGAATTGTAGAATTCTGTACGTCAGGCTAGATAAAGGTTTGTGCTAAATACAGTGAAGAAATTACATTTTATTAAAAGATGGGTATAAGTATACTACACACTCCATCACCCTCTCCAATCATACATCTGGAATCAGCCACAAAAACTATAGTTTTCAAGAGCCTTAACAGCTATATGCTCTGCAAATTGTGGTATTTATTATTATTGTAGAAAAACCTTATGAAGGAGGTTTTTGTTTCCTTATTAAATTTTTAAGGCTTACACACAAAATCTTCAAAACATGGTCGTGCTGATATAAAAGTAAGATGTGTATATGTGTGTCCTCACCTGCTGCAATGGGTATAGCCAGTAGGTTGTATATTAGAGCAAAGACAAAGTTGATTCTTATTACCCTCACCGTCCTTTTGGAAAGCTCGATACTGGCCACCATGTCCATTAAATCATTCTGCATTAAAAGTGGAAAAGCCTATTTAGAACAAGACTAATGTGAAACAAATCTCATAATTACTCAGCGTTCAGTACTTTACTGCTGAAACTGCTTTTAACAAATAGCCTCATTTGTACCGAAGTCCAGTTCATCATGTCAAGTTTATTTTCTCCCTGTAATGGATTTTGAAAATCACATAATGCAGTTTCTTACTGCCAGTAATGCAAAGGCAAGGCAATCAGCTGCTTGTGCAGTCTGATGGGAGACTTGCAGGAGACATTCAGGCTGACGGGCACCATGTGATTCTGCAGAGCAGGAAGGGAATATTTACATGGTATGGACAACCTTGTGATGTCATGAGGTTTAGACAGACTCACTCGTATCAGGACTATGTCAGCGGCCTCCATGGCTACATCAGTGCCTGTGCCAATGGCAATGCCCAGGTCAGCACGGGCGAGAGCGGGTGAGTCGTTGACTCCGTCACCCACCATGGCCACCTTTAAGCCCTTTTCCTGCAGCTCCTGCACTTTAGCAACCTTGTGAGAGGGAAGGAGTTCAGCAAACACCTTTCTGATACCGACCTGAAAGTCAGAATATACACTTTAAAGCGAGTTTAAAATTTATTATTAAGATTAAACAGATCAAGATCTGAGCTAAAAACAATAAGACCCGACCCAAAATTGCAAAATTAAGATTTTAAAGGTCTAACTGTAAACAACTGGTCCTAATATTAGAATGGAGTTCTGGATGGTTGTTACTCTTTTGTTAATCCGACCATTAGAAATGATTTTTTGCTTTTGCACGTTTTTTTTTTTTTTTACCACATTCCACTTCTTTGCGTACACCTTATAATTTCTAGACTCACTGTCTCAACATACAACATCACTCAACCCCCACCTCATCAGTGTCACTGCAGTGCTGATCATCATCCACTACACCGGAGTTACAAGGAATAACAAATGATGTGGAGAAACAGTGTAAAGTACGTAATTGCACATTTACAAAGTGCACCTCTGTGGTAAGTGGACCTGATAAAAGTGTAGAAATAACAAGAAAAAGTAAAAGGCGACTAATTAGTGAATGAGGGAGTTTACACACCTGTGAGGCAATGGCGTTAGCGGTGCGTCTGTTATCCCCAGTAAGCATGAGTACATCTATCCCCATCCTGTTTAAGGTATGTACAGCCAGAGCTGCCTCATCTTTGACTGTATCAGCAATAGCTAGCATAGCACACAACACACCTGAAAGAATGAGAGACATAGAGATGGGGGGGGGGGCCCCCCCCCCCCCCCCCCCCCCCCCCCCCCCCCCCCCCCCCCCCCCCCCCCCCCCCCCCCCCCCCCCCCCCCCCCCCCCCCCCCCCCCCCCCCCCCCCCCATTTGTGAAATAAACACACACATATACACACACAACTGGGATTTGGTGCCTTGTACAAGATCACTTTAGCCATAGCACTTTGTGGGACAGGGAATCGAACCAGGTACCTTCAGGTCGCAAGGCTGGTTAACCACTAGATTACAACAAGAAAGTGTAGCTAATGAAGTGGCCTGTGATCGTATATTATCATCTATTAGAAGTTGGATTGTACCATCAAGGGCCACAAGTATGGCAGTCTGGCCTTTTGACTCATGGCTGCTCATGGCTTCATCTACATCAGATGTGACCTGTATACGATTCGTCTGCATCCATTGCCGATTTCCGATTAAAACAGAGTATGAGGGGCATTCTAGAAATATACACACACACACACACACACGCACACAGAGAATAAATATTGACAATAAATGAAAATGTAATTTTTCCAATAATGTTACATTACATCACCACCAGATGGCAGTAGCAACACATCACATACCTGGTCCCACGTCTCCATTGATTTCCATGCTGGCATCCAACGTTGCTGTTTCTGGGTGAATGGGATGGATGGTTTGTGATGCCTCCAAGCTGGTATGCAGCAGCTCCTCAATGTTAGACACCCAGCAGCTGATTCCACAACCTGGAACTGCCTGAAAGTCTTGGCAGGAACCTAAAGTGTTGGTTCCCAGTTCCTGCAGAAACAGAGCAGATAGTGTCACATGAACAAAACATTGAGACAGACTAATTCTGGTCTAAGAATGAAGTCTGATTTTAGTAATTTAGGTTAAGATTAAACCTGTAATTTAAATATAGAGGTGAATCTTTGTATATATATAGTATATGCAGTAAAGAAATTAATATTATGATGTCTTTAAAAATTGCTAGGAAGCCAAGCCTTTACACCAGCAATATATATATTTTTTACTTTTTAAAATATGTATATACATCTACATGCATATGTGTGTGTATGTGTGTGTGTGTGTGTGTGTGTGTGTGTGTGTGTGTGCATGTACCTCTTTGCAGTACTTTGCAACAGCAATGCCTAGTGGGTGTTCACTGCTGGCCTCTGCACTACCCACCACAGCCAGAACTTTGCGAAGAGAAAGCCGAGCCTTATCCCAGAAAACCAGTACTCGAGTAACTCGTGGGACTCCATTAGTAATGGTACCTGTTTTGTCGAACATTATTGCTTTGATCTGCAGCAGACAACAAAAAGCTGTTTATTTGACATATATTAAATCATTAAACATAAAACATTACAATTAAATTAATATAATAATCTTGCACAAGAATACATTTAGAAAGGTTATTCCAATACTGTAAGTATTTAATTTTATTCCATGCCTTGTGGGCCATCTCCAGTGGCTCTCCACCCTTAATGAGGATGCCGTTCTCTGAACCCACTCCAGTTCCCACCATCACTGCTGTTGGGGTGGCCAGACCCAAAGCGCAGGGACATGCGATGGAGAGGACTGTGATGGAAGCCTGGAAGGCGAAACGTACAACCACATCCACCCGTGGAGTATCTTTGTCAAAGCCCTAAATGGAAAATGAGCCAAATTAAATTATAAACACAGCATCATGTAAAGCTTGGAAAAAGCAAACAGGCAAAAAAAAAACTTTATAACTTTGTAAGCATCAATAATTTGGGAATCAATTGAGGAAAATAAGAATTTTTGCCTGTACTCACCGAAAAATGCTTTGCCACTGTGTCAAAGTCAACACCCCCAGTGATGAGCCAAGCTGCCAGTGTTGCCAAAGACACAATGACTATGAAAGGCACAAAGTAGCCACTTAATTTATCTGCAAATTGTTGGATTGGGGCCTAAAAGAGAACATACAAGAATATTTTTGAAAATCACAAAGTTATTCCGCAAAAAGTTAATATACTATTGTAACTTGCTGCAAACATCCCACAAGAAGCACACTGCTTAATCTCTGGCATCTACCACAGATAAGAGTGTAAGCCTCAGAATGTGCTTGTTAGACTTCGCTGCTCTGGTGCCGGAGTGCCAGACCATTGAAGCACCAGCAGTGTGAAGGCTTAAAAGGCACCTATTGGTGAGTTGCAAATTGCAGCCATTAAAATGTCACTTTTCCTGAACATACAGGCGGAGACATTGACGCACTGCTTCTAGTGAACAGCAGCAACCACTGCAGGTGATGTATTAACATGCAGATGCAATAGGATGGCAACCGCTTCCACGTAAACATAAAGGTCTAATTCTAGACACCTGACATTTAAAAGGGGAAGAAACACTGAAAAACTGAAAAACATTTTTTCTAAAAGACATAGCATTCTACATCTCACAAAACACAGTTTTTATGCATATGTAAGATTTATAAAGATTTTCAGACGAACTTCAGTAACAATTTACATAAATCTGGTATTTATAATGCACTGTTAACACATTTATAAAACTTTATAACACATTCATAATGCTTTATAAGAAGTCTGTTCATGTACATAGCTGTTCATAATCACAGTCAAAAAGTGTTCTGACAAAATTACATAACACTTCATAACACACAGTGACCTAAAGTATAATAAGCTAAATTTCATTCTTACTTTAAATAAAATTATTTTATTTTACTGAAGTGCATATGTTTAAGTGCTATGTATATTTACATAATTATACATTGTGAACTAGTTACCTTGGAGGTCTGTGCCTCCTCCACCAGTCGAACAACCTGACTGAGTGTTGTGTCTGCTCCCACACGTGTGGCCTCCACCAGCAGTGCTCCATGAGCATTAATAGATCCAGCAATCACACAGCTGCCAGGTTTCTTCCGTACAGGCATTGGCTCTCCTGATTTAACAGAACAGCAAAGATGAACCATAGATTTTAGACTTAAATGTAAAATTTTGAAGATATAATGAAGATATAATGCAACTGCCCCAGCCCTTTTGGAATAAGTGATTAAATTCCTTTTCCTTTAAATTAATTGAATACAATTAAATTAATCCATAAAAAAACATTCAAATTCTTTACTTTTGTCAATAACATTCTAAATGACATCATCACAGTTGCATGTTCACTTGCCAGCATTAAGGATCCATGTTCAGTCAGTGTTTGCATGGGTTTCTACCGGGTTCTCCAGTTTCACAGTTCATAACATGGATTCAAGGTGAATTGGCTGCTCTAAAATTCTCCTATATAGTCTGTGTGAGTGTGTTCAAGAGGATTAAGCGCAAGTAAATAGATGGATGGATGGATGGATGGATGGATGGATGGATGGATGGATGGATGGATGGATGACATCATTACCTGTAATCAGAGATTCGTCAGCCAAAGAGTTTCCCTCAATCACTTTTCCATCCACAGGGAACTTTCCACCTGGTGCAACTTTGACCACATCGCCTCTTTGCACAAGTTCCACTGAGATCTGCTCTTCTCTTTTTTCACACATTGTAACAGTACAATATAAAACATTTAAAAAATCATACATGGCAACCTGTTAGTGATGTCAGCATTACAAGCAATGTAAATCTATATGTGTTTACTTTACTCAATTTGTGTGTGTGTGTGTGTGTGTGTGTGTGTGTGTGTGTGTGTGTGTTTCACTGCACATATGGGTTAAATGTGGAGGACACATTCTTCTGTGTGTAAATACAGTGGGCGAAATAGATCACATTATTCCTTTTAACAGTAATTTTTTTAGTGTCTGTGCTTTGTATATATAATGATGTTTTGGCACTTCTTCTTAGGAGAAGTAAGTACTACACCTTTTTGAAACAAAACATCCAATCGGTCACTGATTCGAGGGCTTGATTAGCACAGATTGTTTATCTTAAAGGCCAGAATCCGACCTTTATTACAATTATGTCAAGTGGTCATTGTATGAATTGCATTAATCAAACATTTGATTGCTGTCCTTATTTTCAACTGAGCCAAAAAGGATACCGTGACACCATTGAATAAATTCTCCATCATTTATACAGTTTTTTTGTATTGGTTGGATGTCAGTGTTATTAAAGCAGAGTATGAAATAAAGCAACCAAAACACAACAATTATTATTCATAATTAAAGTAGAATTCACAGCTAATGTTATAAATGTTAAAGTTTAGGCAAATAATATAATGGCTTACTTCAGAGACGTTTTAACTATGTGGATTTATACCTGATGATGGAGTTGCCATGGCTCAGTGTCACTATGGTGGCATCGGTGGCCTGCAGAGACATAAGCCTTGCCAATGCCATTGAAGTTTTGCCCTAAAACCAAATGGAACCCAAAGAGTGCTGCTGTTTTATATGTTTTAGAGAACAAGGATATGTTAAGACATTTTAACACAGATACAAATAAAGGTACAAATATCACATACTGTCAGACGCAATAAACAATTATTTTAATATAATAAGGAATTAAAAATATATCTATCCATCCTCTTCTGCTTAATCCTATTCTAAAGTCACGGGGGATTCCCCATACACTTTAAGGGGAAATGTTTTGGGCTGCCAATCTATCGCTGGGTACACAATTTACCAATTTACCTTGAATCCATGTTTTTGCAATTTACCTTGAATCCATGAGTAAACTGGAAAACCTGGAGGAAACCCACAAGGACACAGGAAGAACATGGAAACTCCACCCAGATTGGGATTCGAACCTGGAACCCCAGTGCTGAGAGACTTGTGCTGTCCCACATGTAATATAACGAATACAACGCATTTTTTTTTTACCTTTGCTATGTTTTCCATCCAGCGTCCAAGGGAGATGAATACAAACAGCATAGGGGGGGTGTCGAAAAACGTGACGGGACTTCGATTGGCTTTTTCAATTATCGCAACCAGAAGCACCACACATGAATATAAATATGAAACGGTGGTAGCCAGAACAATAAGCACATCCATGTTGGCCACACCATGTCTCAGAGAACGGTATGCTTGAACATAAAAGTATCGACCTCCAAAGAACTAAAAAAAAAAAAAAAGCGAAAAAAACAAACAGATCTTTATGTTTCGTGTAAAATTCTAAATTTTATTTACAGTACCAGTCAAAGTTTTGACACACCCCATTTTTGCTCCATTTTCTGTTAATGTTCTTAGTTTCACTTCCAGACTGTAGTTCATCTGTTTGTGTTCTACAGTACATACTGTGTTCATCCCCTTTACTCTGTTCTCTGATGGTCAGAACCCCAATAGTATCACCACAGAGCAGGGATTATTTGGTTGGTCCATTATTCCTATCCCCTCACCACATCAGTGTCACTGCAGAACTGACAATAAACAATCCACCACCTAAATGATACCTGTGCAATGAAGCATGAAGTGGGTGTGTCCAAACTTTTAACACGTACTGAATATACTTTCAATTTATTTCTATCTATCACCTGCAGTGATTACAGTGATTACAGGGATTACAGATCTTGTATTATTAAAGTAATCAGGTTTTTAGCTTAAAGGCATTTTTTCTTTTTTCACATCAAAAGCGTTTAAGTTACAAACAATGACACTAACAACTATCCACATTAACGCATTTAAATATCTCATAACGATCATCAGCTTTAGAAGAATAGAGCTGCATTCTAAAAAACATTTAAATAGGCACCTGCACTAATGTACAGAACACAAAGAAGATCATGTTGAGGTAGGACAGTCCCGGAAGGAGATTTTCATCCAGAAACATGGAACCATGTTCTTCATGCTGTTTTTCCATCACCATCATGTAGATCATTAAACCCATAACAGGGATCCCAAAAATCAGACTGATCAAAAAAGTGCAACGCCACCTACAGGAGAGAAAGAGAAAAAATCTGTTTTAAAATACAATTCAACATGATATATAAGTGCAAGTCTAGTGATATATAAGTGCAAGACCATATGCACAAAAAGTAAAATTGACGACCCTAGGATAGGATGAAATGGAAAATAATAAATTGAGGACCATAATATTGACAGAAACAAAATGTGGTTTTTTGCCTTTTTTGGAGGGGGGGGGGTTCAAAATGCATCCATTAAAAATGGTAAAGTTTCTCAAAGTGTCCCTCAACACAATGGCCTTAAGCCAGCGTAAAATAAGTGCATGTATTTCCTGCCAGTACTAGCTCTTGTATTGTTTACGTAACCAGGTTCTCATTGCATGAATTACACTCTCATCATCTTCTGTCTGTCTCACACAAAACATTTTTAAAAGGTTTAAAGAAATTGGAGTCTGAAGGGGCCAGAACTGGGCTGTATGGTAGATAAGGCAACGCAGTCCAACCAAGTTTGATTTAGCCATTTTGACAGTTCGATACAGCTCTGAATGAAACGTTTGTAATGATTCAAAGTTTCATACATTCTTGAGAGGAACTTTGTTATTGGTTGGCAAAAAAGTGTGGGGCATTTCATGTTAAAAAATCCTCAAACTTAGGTATGAATAATCATAAAAGATTATATTTTAAACCTTTAAAATTGTAAAAGCCATAAGATAAGCAGAAAATAAATGCTTAATTTATACTGTCATATAAGGAATTGAATTTAAGAAGGATTAAGAGAAAAAGCACTTGCTGTTGAATCTCCTTCTTGTGATCCAAATTATCATTCTTCCTTAAAGCATTGTTTGTTATCAGAGTCGCTCCAAAGCCAAGACCCTAATACAGATAAAGAGAGAGAGAGAGAGAGAAAAAGAGAGAGAGAGAGAGAGAGAGAGAGAGAGAGAGAAAGAGAAGGAGAAATATATATATAGAGAGAGAGAGAGAGAGAGCATGATTGCTTTATAGACCCTCATAACTTCTTAATTTGTATTCAAGCTCATTAGGCAAAAATACTTTAAACGAAAAACACTGTCTGTTGTTCAACAACCAGGTTCAGCCCTATAATGACCTCCACAGCCAACTCAGCATTAATTAGCAGGAGAGAACACAAGTACCTCCTTAAACAACCCAGCCTTTTAAGTCTGCACTTACAACCGTGTGATCAAAGACGGAAAAGAAAAACGGAAGTTCAAGACTACAAGAATAAAATCAAACAGTAAAATAAATATAAAAATAAATCAAACAGTAATTTATCAGAGGCGGCACGGTGGCTTAGTGGTTAGCACGTTCGCCTCTCAGCACTAGGGATTCCCGGTTCGAATTCCCATCTGGGTGGAGTTTCCATGTTCTCCCCGTGTCCGCGTGGGTTCCTCCCACAGTCCAAAAACATGGATCAAGTCAATTGAGTTCTCCAAATTGCCCCATGTAGAGTGTGTCTGTGTGAGTGAGTGTGTGCCCAGCAATGGATTGGCGCACTTTCCTGGGTGTATCTGCCCAGCTCCCGAAACGTTCTCCCCTGTATGGGCATGGGGAACCCCACCGCGACCCTAGTATAGGATAAAGCGGAAGATAATGAATGAATGAGTTATTTATCAGAAATTAGCCAGTATATCCACACAGGGTATGAGCATAACATGAGATATTGTGAAAGCATAATAATTATATTAATATTATAGTATTTGTATGAATTTAAATCAAATTAAATGAGTAGAATATACTGAATACTGACACTTCATTTTACCTTTAACATGCTTAATGCTTTTCACTTATTACATTTTTATTTGTGTCATAATGGTACATGTATGAATAAGCATCATTTAAATAACACAAATTGTTTGGCCAGTATCACCAAATGATCTGTTATGTTTTTAATGTGTGCTTATAGACACCTCATCTTACAAAAAAAATGTCAGACAAATTTTTACGCTATCTCAACTTCAGGACACCTTTTGGACATGTTCTTGTTCGAACATGACTGCACCCTGTACATCACCAGTTTGATATAAGTGTGATGTGGAAGAACTGTGGTCGCCTGAATAAAACTCTAAAGTACATTCAAGTGAACAGCAGGTTATCTCTCTCAGCATCACCATCTGACATCAGTGGCAAACACATGCCCCATAGATGCCCCAAGGCCATTCAAATTAGAAGTAGAGTTTGTATTAAAGTGTCCTCCTTATAGCAATCAATATTGTAATACATTGCTTGCCGGTTTCCCAGCTTGTACAATCAGACCTCTACAGCTGATTCAAAACTCTGCAGTGTGACTTGTGTCCCAAGTGAATTTACGTAACTTCACTACTCAGTTTTGTTCATTTGCTCCCTGGAACCACACGCATTAAATTTGAAAAATGACAAATTAAATTTTGCAAAAGAATCCATTGTGCTTTCTCTACACTGTGTAGTATTCAGTGTATTGTAAATCAGGCAACAGTATAACAATATCATACCTCTATAATGGTAATAATGTCTCGGGCCCCAAGCACATCTGGGTCGAACTTCACACGAGCCTTACTGGTTGCCAAAGCAACAGTGGCTTCCAAAATGCCATTTGTCCTGTGAAGTTTAGTTTCAATGTTGTGGACACAAGACGAACATGTCATACCGGTGACCTAGTAAAAAAATAAATAAATAAATAAATAGGACATTTAACTGCACCTTAACAGCAATTACAACCACACAGTGTTTGACTATAGATACACACTAAATACTAAATACAATAGTTTCATCTCATTATCTTGACCACTTTATCCTTTAAGTATGAACTCTTTTCTGCTTTACTAAGTGTTACTGCAGCAGTGTCACTGAGGTGTTTAAATGAAACTATGAAATGTCCTGACCAACAGAAAACCAACAACGAACTTACAAAAACAAAGAAAACAGATGGACTACAGTCTGAACTTGTAAAACTACAAAGTCCATCTATATGGTAAGTAAAGGAAATCATAATGAACAATGGAACAAGGGGGTGTGTCCAAACTTTTGATTGGTACTGTATTAGCTGGACTGAAATATATAGCTAACAAGACTAAACCAAATCTGCACACAATAACTTAAATTTGAATGCATTTATAAATATGTGTCTTCATTCATTCAAAATATAAATATAAATAATTGTCTTGACTCACCGAAAGATCCACAATACCATTGCTAATGTCATCGTCCTCCATTAGTAAAGCTCCGAAGCCCAGGGCAGAGATGAGACTTACTATTTGTGCCGAGTCCACACATTCTGGATCATACTTTATTTCAGCTTTACCAGACATTAGAGCTACCAGAACAGAATTAATCCCTATATACACAAACACACTGTTCATTAATGCAAATAAACATCAAATATAACCATTCTAAATTGCTTTCTTAATAAAGACAGAAAAACCTTTATGTTTAAGCAGGTTTCCTTCAATGTTGGATACACATGAAGTGCAGGTCATCCCTGTAACCTGAACAAAGCATTTCTTGTTTTTTTTTTCGCCAACAGTGTCACAGTTTTCTATATCGACTGCCGCTGCATGGGAACTAGGGTTCTGAAGCTTAATTGGTGAGGTGGTCTTATTCTCAAGCACTGATGACACGCTTTTAATAGACCCCTGTCGACTGTGTGAGACCTCTTTAATCAAAGGAGCTAAGATGGAGAAACAGAGATGTTAGTTACTGACCACATGTTTCTGACTGACAAAGGTATCAGTGAAACCTGTGAATGAAAAAGATATTAATAATTTATCGGATCATGATGTAGTAATATGTTATATTAATGTCACAAGGACAGTGCTGTAGTCATGTTTATATAGACTTATGTTTATTGAACTGGAAAACTTAAATTAAATATAGATTGTGGAGTCAGTCGACATCACAAAACCTTTAATAGACAAAATGTTTAATAATATATAACCAGTCACAATAAATTTATGCTAATCATTATGATTAAATAAAGAACTATTAGTGTAAAAAAGCTGGTACTATATAAACACACACACACACACTCACACACACACACACACACACACACACACACACATATATATATATATATATATATAATCCTGCTATAATCCGATTAGAAAGTCACTTTCTTGCCCGCCGCATTCATGCCATTGAAAGGTGGGCGACTGGGTCAAAGTCATTCAAGAACATGCTTTTATGATAGGAGCCTCCATTGAATGGTTACCACAGAAACATAAGATTTCCAGACCTGCTGTAGAGACGCTCCAGAAGAGCTTCACACACACACACACACACGCACACACACTCACACACTCACACACACCTGCCTGAAACCTGTTCATTATATGAGGAGTTTTGTCCTGTGTCTTAAAGCGTACAAAAGTTATTATTTGCTCTTTCATTTTCTAAGCAGCTTATCCTAGTCAGGATCACAGGAGTGCTGGGTCCTTTTTCAGCACTTATAGTCACATTAGAAGCACACATTCACCCACCAGCATCAGTTTGTGATCTTGCCCACCTTGCCCAGTGCCTACCAACTACCCCAAAACAGTTTATGAAAAGTTACACATGTTTATAATACAAAAGTATCCATAATACAGCATCTTTAAGAAACAACTCAAAACACATCTTTTGCAAAAAAAATAACAATCTACACATTGAAACCAGATTGGCTAATGATTAGGTTTGATAGAGCTAATGTAAGTTTAATTTCCCCCCACCCCGAATCAGTCACTAAACTCTGGTGACAAATGTCACCTGGTGACTCAACCTCACTGTGGTATTAATTCTCACTCAACATATCTCATTCAAATGGATTTGATATGGAGAAAGAGAGAAAAGTAGAGTGCATATAGACTTGAAACCAGATTGGATAAAGATTGGGTGTGATCACACTAGAGTCTAACTAGTTTCTCCTTAACAACTGACTTGTTTTGTTTTCTCATTTGTAAGTTAATTTGGATAAAAGTGTCTGATAAATGATGTGTACGTAATCTACCTTGTTCCAGGAAAGCTTTAAATCCCAGATCTCCAATAGCATCCCTGAACTCTTGAGGAACGATCACACTGGAGTTAAAGGTAATTATTCCCTTCTGTTCATTTAAATAAACTGTAACTGCATGTACACCTTGTCTCTTGGATATTAATTCCTCAATGGCTTGTACACAAGAACTACATGTCATGCTTTTCACACACGACTTGCAGTGAATACCTTCCACTCTTAGTCTTGCTTCTTCGTAAACCAATGGCGATGTTAATTGTTTTAGAAATGCTTCAAAGCCCATGTCTTCTATGTGCTTCCTGAGGTCCTCGGCCGTGATTTCTGTATGGTTAAACTGTACAGCAACTTCTTTTTCCTTCAAAGTTACCTTAATGCCGTTTACCCCTTGCCGTGTTCCGATTCGCTCTGTAATCGATTGTACACATGACTGACACGTCATTCCTTCCACCTGTATCCTCACCACACTCTCCATCGCTGCTGGATTGCCAGGCTGAAGCACATTGCTTACTTCTATGACTTGGCATCCCATTCTTAGAAACTCCTGCAAAATTACACTGACTGTGATACTGAAGGGATCATAGTCTATCCAGATTTGGCCTCCGGATGAAGCAATAAGGAAGGCCACCACCCCTTTGAGTTTGGCCAGCGTTCTTTGAAGGACTTCTGTGCAACCTGAAGAAGAGGAGCCACTCAGAATTACAGTCAGGCGAGATCTCTGCCTTCCATTTGGTTGTACTTCACTAAGGCTCTCTGAATCATAGGCCAGATTGTCAATGCCAATGTCTTTATGGGCTTTATAAGGGTCTTCATTCTCCTGAAACACACACACACACACACACACACACAAATATTTTGGTAGTAATTCGATGAACTGAATAAAGTGAACCAGGTAAACCCATGTTGATCGAATGCCAAATGCATAAGCACAGACCACTCACACACGGTAAGGTATTTAAAGCTTCCAAAAAAAGAAATCAAAAGCAGATTAAACAGCAGCCAAGTCGAACCGACTGGCATATCATATGACTGCAGCTTATAGAGAGTTCAGATCTAGTGAAGGAGAATGTATTAAAGGTGATTTTAATAATATGTTCAATATAACTTTTGTCCCTATACTTTTGTCCTTTACAAACATTTGTACACTGGTCAAATTCCATGTTTTATTGATTTTTTAAAGTAGAAATAAGTTAACATCCTATGCACAGAACAAAGTTTGCACAATAAACCATCAGTTATCTACACTTCTATCATTCTATCCATAGCAGTCATCGGCTTTACCTGCTCCATACTCATTATCCTAATATGTCCCTATTGTGTATTTTAATGTATTTTAAAATCCACAATAGGAATATATCAGGACATTTTTAATCATTTTGCCACCTGTGTTTAAATCAAGCACCACATTTTGGATAACTGCATGCTTACATGTGCGTGGGAACAGTTTGGGGAAGGACCTTTTCTGTTCCAGCATGACTGTGTCCCAGAAGATACAGAGAGAAGCAATGTCCATAAAACATCGCTGGGGAAGTTTATTGCAGAAAACCCTGACTAAGCTACACAGAGCCCCGACCTCAACCCCATCAAACAAACACCTAATAAATGAAGTGGACTAAATACTCGGATGTGTGTCTACTTGGAGTAACACCTTTTGTAATTTCCTGTCCATCTCTGAAATAATTAGTACCTTTTGCGGTGCATCTTTCTCAGGTGAGGATGGCCAGACGCACTGAGCTGAGCGCTCCACCAGGCGCACCTGCTCCACCATGCGCACCTGCTCCACCACCTGCGCCGCCGCGCCTTTACACTCCAACTTTTCACGTTTCATGTTCTGCGAGTTCGGCTTATTCACGATGTCCTGTCATAACTCTCGACCACTCTTCGTCTCTGCTGGTGCTGAGTCAGCGTTCTGCTCTGTGACGCTGCGCGGCTCCGGCAGGGGCATTTAAATCCTGCGCGACGTTTTGCGCTCAGTCAAAGTGGGCGTGACGTCAGAAGCCGTTCACCTGCCCACGTGCTCCATTCACGTGCTGTCGTATATTTCGAGAGATTTTCTATTTCTCAGCTTATGTAGCTTTTATGTCAGGGTTTAATTTTAAAATCCTACTAATTAAATTTAATAAAGAACGTATTTGCACGCAACAAACTTTATTAAATTTCTTCAATAAACTTTTGTCGTTCTTTTTTCGCCTATTTTCACTATTTTATTAAATATCTAGCAGAAAATCCATCCATCCATTATCTTCCGCTTTATCCTCTATTAGGGTCACGGCGGGGGGGTTCCCTATGCCCATTCAGGGGAGAACGTTTCGGGCGCTGGGCAGATATACCCAGGACAGGGCACCAATCTATCGCTGGGCACACACTTACTCACACAGACACACTCTATATGGGGCAATTTGGAGAACTGAATTGACTTGATCCATGTTTTTGGACTGTGGGAAGAAACCGGAGAACCCGGAGGAAACCCACGTGGATACGGGGAGAACATGGAAACTCCACCCAGATTGGGATTCGAACCTGAATCCCCAGCACTGAGAAGAGAACATGCTAATCACTAAGCCACCGTGCCGCCCTCTAGCAGAACATATTTTTTATGATTTCGACAGCTGTGTAGGTTAATTTAAATCATAATGAAAGTTTCTGAAGACCTTAATCATGTGCAAATCATGTTTACTCACTAACATGTAAAAATCTCAGTAAGATGCTGTCAGGTTTCAGAGACAGAAAAGGAAAAAGTAAATAAGCATGTTTATTAAAATTATATTAGCACACAGGAATCTGTTTGTGTTTTAATGATTTTAATAAAATTAATGAATTTCATTTAAATCATTTTATTTAAATCATCATATTTAAATATTTTATTTCTGCAGCTCTTGACTCGAGCATTGAGGTTTTTCGTTGCGCACGGCGCGTGCTGTCCAAACTGACCCAGGCTATTAATCATTGCCCTGCCACTGTGATGCCGGGTGCAATTATTGATCTATTGTCTATATCTTTTTTTTTTCATTTGGAAATGTTTCATACCAAACTCAACAAAACAGGAACATTGCTTCGTTCATTTAAGTTAGGGTTATGATTATATAATAGGGTTGAACCAAAGACCTCCAACAGTCCTTTAAAGAGCATGTTGTTTTATCAGTAAAATGTTACTCAGCAAAAAAAAAAAAAAAAAAAAAAAAAAAAAAAAACACTAACCTGCTATTATCCTCAACGCTAGGGGGCGATATAATGCTGTGTTTTTGACTAAACCCAGTACCTTCACCTTATGAAAATTGCATTTGTGCTAGAATTAAATAAATAAAAAGGTAATTACAAAGAAGCAATTCAACCTATTTTATAATCATCTATTAGCCGCTTCAGTGATTATATAAAATGAGCTCTTCATTGCCCGGTGCCTGTTGTTGTCATCGTTTGAAAGGAGCATGTAAGTCTAATGGACCACATTAGCATGGTTTAATTCAGGAAGATGTCCTAAGACATCTTAACCTCGTCTCTCTGCATGACTCAAAAATGGACTTGTTCTACTAAAGAACAGTTTGTTAAAATAGTCTGAATATATTTCAGGTCTTTATATTCCAAGAGAAAGAGTGAAAGAGAGAGAGAGTAAGAATATTACTCTTAAATAAATAGTCAATAATTGCATTTAATAAATACTAATAATAAATCCAGTGTTGTTCCATCTACAAAGCATTTGATATAGACGTCAGCTTTTACCTGAAAGATTAAACTTTTTTTTTTAAATCCTTAGTTTGGAAAATATTTTCACTTCATCATTTATGCCCTCGGAATAATCCCCATTCATTTCATCATTTACTTATTGAAGCATGACTTTCAGTTTTAACAAAATAGACATTTATTACTTGTGTAGAATTAATTGTTTAAGATCTAAATAAACATGATGTTTCTGATATTTCTGCAAAATAATGACCATTATAATAGGACACTTACTCATTCCAAAAAACACTTTTCTATTGAAGTGTGACTGTGACTGCCCCCCAAGTGCACAAACCAAAGTCCACAAGGGTGTGTGGTTGAGCGGGGGTGAGTTTGTGACCCAATCAATTATTTGGGGTGAAATTTTTAGTTGGATCCCTGTAGTCCAAAATCAGTGTCCGACCTGACCCTCTGTTTCAGAAATGGGCACAAAATCTTGAGTGAAGCGACATATAATGAAATGTTCTGTCCTACATTGTTGTTGCTGCCTGGCCGCTCAAGGAGGATGAGTCCCCCACTGAGTCTTGGTCCTCCCAAGGTTTCTTCCTTGAATAACAACAGAAAAGGGAGTTTTTTCTTGCCACTGTCGCTTCGGCTTGCTCTTTGGGGGTTTAAAGGCTTTTCATTCTGTAAAGCTGCTTTGTGACAATGTACTGTTGTAAAAAGCGCTATATAAATAAATAACTTGAACTTGAACTTGATGTTCTGATAGTTCCTGTAGGTGTGGATGTGTAGGTGTCCCAATATTTTGTCCATAGTGTATCACTGAACCTGAATCATTCTGTCATTCCTTTCAGTGTTGTATAAAAAAGATGAATTAAACAAACATATTTTTCTACAAATTTATTTCCTTCATTTTTTAAAATGGAGGTTAACGTGGTACAACACAAACCACCAATGCATAATTTATAATTCAGACAAATCCAGTGGCTGAATACTTTTACAAAACGTTTGCATCATCACATCACAGAAACACAGAGGCAGAAAAACATGTCAGGAAAGTTAGGATTTCAATGAAATGTATGTTTTTTTTTTTTTTTTTAAATCTAGGATGAGCCTTTAAATGATTTAACTTCCTAAATTTGTCGCACCAAAGAAATGCTCCCACCACCTTTTATCATAATAGTTAAAAAGAAAAAGAAAACTTACCCACAGTGTGAATTGTGTGGAACCGTACATTGCTGCGGCACTAATTCTTTGCAGAAGTGTGCAGAAGCCTGAGAAGTTGAACTGTAGGCATGAACTGAAACTGAAGCTTAGGACAAAAGTGCAGCAAGTACTGAGTGTGACCCAGTTATGGATTTCTTCATCCTGCTTTGATACAGATACACACTAAGTGTATATTTATAAGAATGTATTTCTGTACAGACCTGCGGTTGGTGATTCATAACTCTATAGATTTATTTGGATTACAGTTGGTTATTGGATTAATTGGTTTTGATGAAAGCAAAACCAATATTCCGTATGTAAACAGAAGGTAAGTATCTGCCTGTGTAGGATTATGAATTAATGTGTTAATTTGAGTAAGGGGGTGGCAGTGGCTTAGGGCAGGCACCTTCTCTCAGCGATGGAGATCCAGGTTCAAATCCTGATCTGGGTGGGGTTTCCATGTTCTCCACGTGTCTGCATGGGTTTCTCTGGGTTCTCTGTTTTCCTCCCAAACATCATAGATATAGATTCAATAAATTGGCTGCTCTAAAATTGCCCCTTTATAATGTGTGTGTGAGTGAGTGTGTGCCCAGCCATAGCTTGTGTAATTTGTGTATGTATGTGTAATTTATCATCCTCTCTCTCCTTTTTAAACTGAAACCTGTCTGACTTGACTGAATGGTTACTTTAGAGAGGACATTGTGCATTGTGGACAATTTCAGTCCAACGTGTGAACCACAGTGGTCCACAGAGCTCCGCTGCTGAGTAGCTTCACAACGGATTTTTATGGAAATGCCCAAATTTATGCAGAAATGGTGGCCAACAAAGAGTATAATAATATCCATAGTGCAAAATGAAAGAGAATTCAATGTCTGAGCTCAATTATTAATCATTTACAGTGCATGAAAAAACAGCTTTACACCCCTGGGCTAATGACTTTTACAAAAGTCAGGTGTTTCATTAATTTTTTATTATTAATTAGATTAAAATGGAGTTGCTCGTCGTGATTTGATTGAAAGGGATAATGATTGCATGATCTAATCTCGGTAACAGTGTCAGTGTTGTTACCAATCCATAAGGAACCTTTTATTTCCAGATCATTTTAAACTCCTGACATCAAAACTTTTGACTTGCAATGACATGGTCATTTGATTGCTTATTATAATTTAATATTTATGTCTTAATTAAGATCTCATTGGAGTAAAAGAGGGAAATCTACTCTAAAAAGGGCTGAGTTAAGGGTGAGGTTGGTTAATTTAGGGAAACATCACACGGACTAATAAGAACAAAGCAGTTTACATCTGATCCAAGTTGTTGTTTGTCTAACAATGATGACATAAAAACCCAATGTGTAAGATATTTTGCACCATTTGGGGGCAAACATTTTGAGCACTGGGCAGATACACCCAGGACACTGTGCTAATCCATCACTGGGCACACACTCACTCGCAGATATAGTATATAGCATCAAATTGAGATGGGGCGATTTAGAGCAGCCAATTCACCATGTTTTAGGACTGTGGGCGGAATCTGGAGAACCTGAAGAAAAGCCACACAGACATGGAAAGAACATTCCCAGCGCTTAGAGGTGGACAAGCTAACCACTGTCAACCACTATGTTAAAAAAGTGTATTTTGTGAAAGTGGGTTCTTAAGTTTATTCTCTTTATTTACTCCCACTGAAGTTCTCTGAAATGGCTCATGTAGTTCCTAGGTCTAGTTTGTCCTCCAGGATACAAAGAAAGTTTAATGGTTTATAAAATCCTTTAATATTAGATTTCCCTCGGTACTGCAAACGCATGATTATAAAAACACATCTAACACAAATACACTTATATAAGCAGCCTTCTATTCATCCTGAAAATTCAATACAAACCCTTGAGAATTCAGATTATGTAAAAGAGGGTCACTGGGACGGATAAGTCGTACAGCTATCTATCCATTTGGCAATTCACAAAAGAACAGCGAAGACAATTTTAGGGCACTAGTTTTAAATATATAATCAGACAGCACAGTCCTCTATTTTCTTTTAGTTTCTGCTTGACATGCAGTTTTTAGTGCCTGAGAAGGCAGAGCAATCAGACTTGCTTCACCATACTAATAACTGCAAACACAAACTCTGACCAAAATATCTTTAAATAAGGCTGTTATAAAATTAAATGACCCAAAATCCCCGTTCTGTTTGTCCTGGAGAACAAGTGGCATTGTTCCGAAAAGTAATCATTTGACGTTGTTACACATGACTCACCATCTCATCCCTTTCATTCCGGTTGTGTGTACTCAGAGATTTTGCTTGAGTCATGCAAGTGAAGTCAACAAACTTGCTCTCTTCTGTCGACTGTTTTAATGAAACGGTATCGTGAAGTGGAAGCTTTGAAGAATGGAAGGCCAAAGGAGGGATGGTGTTGACCAGAATGACCTGTAGGGGCCTTCTGGGCTCATGGTATTGGCAGTGTAAATAACGGGTGAACGCAGCTCGATACGTCTTGTTAAAGAGAGTATAGACGAGTGGGTTGATGGCAGAAGACAGGTAGCCTACCCAAACAAACACATTCAGAAGCCCAGCCATGAGTGAAGGGTCGCAAGCCGAGGAGCTACATGCCACTGCTAAAACATTAGTGATGAAGAAAGGGCACCACATGACCACAAAGAGAAAGAAGACCACACCAAGGACTTTGGATGCCTTTTGTTCATTGGTGATGGACTGTGGCATACGGCGGATGTAGGGCCCTGAACTGGGGACGATGGTGTCAGAGCAGAATGAGTTCTGAGAGAATAGGCGCTCGGAGGAGAGTGAACCTCGAGGAAAAATATCCAACATGGGCAGCCACTTGGGACGCGTTATGAGCTGGTCCAGACACATCGTGGCCTGGCTTTGCAGAGCACTTATGGTCAGGAAGTACGTGACTACCATAATGACGAGGGGGATAAAGAAAGCCACGAAGGAGCCAATCAGAACAAAGCTGTCATCTGTCAACTGGCAGCTGGTCCCCTTGAAGACTTTGGTGTGATCATGTAGACCGATGACTGGGACAGGTATAGAGATCCCTAAAGGAAGACAGAGTAAAGAGAGCTTTAATATACATCCTGTAGCTGATTTACTTCATACACCTTCCCTAAAATCCATATCCTTTTATTTGGTTGGCCTTACAGTGATCTATTTTGCCTTTTGTACTTACAAACAGTGGAATTTGTCCTGCCCATTTAACCCATCCATACAGACAAACACACACACAAATGTACACACACTTAGTGAAGTGGGCACACATACCCGGAGCAGTGTGCAGCCCCATACACAATGACCACGGAGCAATTGGGGTTAGGTGCCTTGCCCAAGGGTACTTTAACCACAGTGCAGTTGGTGGGACCAAGAATCAAACCAAGTCACAAGGCTGGTTCACTAAACACAAGCCAATGACTGCCCACCATTGGCTGTGCCTGCACCAGTGGGCATCGAACCTGATGTGAGGCATCCCAACCACTACAACTATACACTGAGCCAGTGGGAAGTTACATTAGGAGCTACCGAATCCAGACTTCAAGACTTGGTCATCAAAGGACATCACATATTCACTAACTCTCTCATTTAACAAAAAGAAAGAAAATTGCAACACAAACATCTGCACCCTTGCAGATGTATTTTATTAATTCATAAAGATTCTAAGAAGTGACAGGTGGAGTGATGATCACACTTAGGATAAAGGAACTAAATATTGACATGCAGATAAAGTGAGTCATGTGGAATAAATATTAAAGGCATGAATGTAGCACTAACGGTATTACTATAAAAGATCCGTTGTACCCGCTTTAGCTTTGTGGGATCACATCAAAGTGCCACTGTCTATGCAATGTCATGTGGCCTCACTGAATTTTCTGTCATAAGGTGTAAATCACAGATATAACTGTCAGACTGGTTCACACTATTCAGTAGAGCTGAAAAAGCTTCACGGGTGAGCTATGAAACGTGTTCATCATTATAATAACCCCAATTCCCCTTCAGATTGCTGCCTTTACACACTTATACATCAAATCACATCACATTTCAGCCCCACAAGTCTTCAAAATGGCCATTGAACTTGTTTGTCTTCCATTTTGCCACTTTTTTTTCATTCTGCTATGATGCCCACCATCTGTAAACACGCTTACTAGCTATTTATTTTGGTTTTTGTAATATATATTTAGTTTGCATATTAAATCGAACAGACTACATTAATTCCAGTATAACAATATAATTAGGTGTATTGGTATCATATATGGAGCAGGCAATGCAAATGCCATTTCTTTAAAAATTTTCAACATATGATTTATTTGGAAAAGTAAATTTTATTATGATGGTGAAGCAGAGACTGCATGCGCTCTTTGTACATGCTTTATACATAAAATACAATTTCTCCTACCCACAGAGATAGTCCATGCTGCGATGATCTTGACCCGGGCTCGTGCACGCGAATTGGTACGGTTGTGTTGGATGGGATTTCGGATGGCAATGTAGCGGTCCAAAGAAATGGCACACAGATGCATGATGGAGGCTGTCGAAAATAACACATCCAAGTAGATCCAGATTGGACAAAGCTGTAAGGGCAAGGGCCAGGTGTAATCTGCAAGATTGGAAGACCCGAAAAAGAGGATCACACTTTATGTCTCATTAATTTGAAATGATTAATTATGTTAATAGCTTCTAATACAATTTAAACTTTGAAGGAACAGCTTGGCGAAGACCCATTCTGTTCCAACAAGACCCACAATGCACAAAGCAAGGTTAATAAAATAGTTCAATGAGTTTGGTGTGGAAGAATTTGTGTGGCCCACACGGAGCCCTGACCTCAAGGCATCAAACACCATTGGGATGAACTATAACAGAGATATGAGTCATGCATAATACTTTAATATCAGTCTGACCTCACAAACATGTTCTTGGTGAATGAACAAAAATTCCCTTTAAAAATCTTGTAGAAAGCCTTCATAAACACTAAAAGCTGAATGAGAGCGGAATGAGATCATAAAAGCTCTTGTAGGTCCTATACCTATATATAATACATATAAATTTATTACATTATCTTTTATATTAATAACCAACACATTAAGTGCATTTCAATGACTGCAGCATGAATTTTTCAGCAATTATACATGATTGTATATTACTAATTTTAACCTTCGTATGAAATGTGATATTCTTTTTAAGAAGGACATCTATAAGGGCTTCCAATGAGTCAGGAATAGCTTTATCAGATGAAGCTGGAGATGGTGATATAATGGTAATAGTTTTAATTAAGAAAAGTCGCCAACTGAAACAATGATGAATGCTAAGCCAAACGGTCTAAAATTGTTCAACTGAATCTAACAAATTTAAAAACGGAAGGAATCCAATTCATCAAGATGACAAGTACATAAAACAGATTTAAGAGCATGCATGACATTTTCTCAGTAATCTGTTTAATACATTATTATAAATACCATGGCCTTCTGCAAATGACCATTAGAACATGACTCACAGTTCCAAAACAACCAACAGTTGGAACTAACTAAAATCTCCCTTAAAATCCTAACTGACCTGAAAAAGTCACTGCTGATGCTGAAAGAAATCTAAGGTGCAGTTCAAAGCTTCTATTTGATCACCGCGCCACGGTGGAAATTCAAAGATCTTTCTCATTAGAATATTTTAGCTAAAAATGAAATCAAGATAAGAGGTCATGGAGTTTCCAGACTTTCTGATTAGTGAAATGGGAAATTTAGCATTGCTTCTTTGGTACAGATTTAAGCTCTTTGCATCCATTAGAAAAGCCCTTTGAGCCAATTTAACTGCTTATATTTCCAATACACACTAGTCTTTGTGTTAAAATGAGCCTGATTAGCGGTTTCATTTTTAAATAAGCAGTCTGTAGACGATCTGGATACGGCATATCATTAGCGCTTCATTAATTTATGCATTAGCAGTGAGGGCTAATAAACTAAAATTCCTCATGAATGCTTTCATTATTTGAGGGCACATCATATCACAGCGACTTGGGGCTATTTGTTGTAAATGTCTTCATAGTTAGCCCTAGAAGTGAATAATTATGGAAGATGACGTTCGTTTTACTCTCAAGTCCAAAATCGAATGAGTGTAAGTGCACCATTATCCTGAACAGAAAAGAAACTCATCATGGTGGATGAAGAAATCTCAATTCCTTGAAGATTAAGCGCCCAGAGATTTGGCTGTCGCTTCGAAGGGAAGACCAAATGGGGAGCTCATTACTGCATTTCAGCAACACTAAGGAAAGATCGATGGTACACTGCTTAGAGCAATGGTACTCAAAATCAAGTAATTTGGAAAGCACATAAAAAGAAAGCAAAATATGGCATTTTTGCTTTATAAAAAATAACTAATTACAGAAATTATGCAGCTTTAATATGACTGTATAATAAACTGAATAATGACTTATTGTTATTATAGGCTGCCGGGGCTGTGTGCTGATATCTTCATCTGAGAATGATTATAAGGTCACTTACCCAACACTTAATGAGAAACATCTGTAGATCAAATTATTAATGTAATTATTCAGTTAGCTGCTTGTGTGATTGAATACATTACATTCCTAACATGTAGAATGTGATTTGAATGATTTTGACCATGGCATGATTGTTGGTGCCAGACCAGAGAAATAACTCTCAGCTAACAAACCTACAAATGTGTCCCAATTAGCATTTAATAAAGTATGCGAATATTCAATTTGCATTAAAACACTAAAGCATTAAGCAGTTAAAATTAATGTTGCAGCCATGTTATATAATACATTGGTGTGTGTGTAGGTGGGTAAACTTTTTGCAACAATATTAACATTAATATTAGCTGCATTATTAATTGCATTGTTCGGACGTAATGATGCAAAAAAAAAAGTATATAATTTCTATAACAAACAGAATAATTTTTAAAAGATTCTTTACTATTAATCACTAGAATAAAATTCAGGAGTAAAGGACGGATTTCTTTGAAGTAGATGCATCCTTCTGCCTCATTTAACCTGACTTAGAAGCTTAAAACTGTTAAGATTTAAAAGCTCAGTGATTTGGTCCATAGTTCAGTACCTTTAATACTAAAAAAAACAATTGTCTGTTTATAATAAAATCACACCTGATTTTAAGTGTAAAAAAGAACATGTGTATTGTCTGAAGCAAATTACTAAACGAAATGAGCACAGCTCAGAATACAAAGAACAAGCACATTACTGAGACTTAATGGATGGGTTTTGTTATTGGGGTCATATATTTCTAGCTGAAATGTCTCTTTTCTCTACACAATCACAATAAATGGCTTTAAAGATCCAAATATTACTGCATACAATAACATGGCTTTGTAAGAAAAGGTGATAATGTAGGAAATGTGTTGCCTGAACAATGCAATCAAGAAAATAATCTAAAAATAAGGTTGTGCGCTATAGATCCCAGTCCCAAACTGTTTGCAAACATTCAATGGAACTGGGATGGAACAGTTGTGACGCCAAACAAGATGCCAACTGATTGTTACCCTCAGAAGAAAAATACTTTATTTTAAGGTCATAGCTGGAACAGCAACTAAATTAAAACCAGTAGTTTACTAGGATGATTCCCAAAGATTAGTAATTTATTTAACAGAATCTGTAGATTATTGCAATTTATTTAAAGAGTAAACAGTTTCCTAATACACAGCAGAGTTATAGTCAGGTTTCTTGTCCGGATATTACCCATCAGTGCTTAAAAATGTATGTAAGGTGTTTATTGCTTCTAAATGGATAATGTAAATAATCTACATTAGCTGTCATTATATGTAGGTACAGTGTAATACAATGTTAAAATTCCTCCAATTTACAAAGGTTCCTGGCTCCTATATTATAACAATTATAAAATCCTGCAGGATCTTGAGTTTAGTAGCTATAATTAAAAATTCTAAAGTAATATGCTTTTATTCTAAAGGGAAATGCAAACCCACTAGCCAATAAAAATGTCTAATTTTCAGTGTCATTTCTTATGGTCACAAATATAAATAATCCTGTTGCTTCTTTTATTTTATTTACAGAACCACATCAAATATGTTACTAGTATACTCCAGATAAGTCTGCAGTGCTTGATGCATTGTTTACAACAGAATGTTCCCCCATCTGCCATCTTTTCAAAGCTGACCCGCTTCAAATGATGTTCACTTCAGCTGTGCAGTGATGTCGGGGTATTCCACTGTTTCAACAACGCAAGCTAAATGTCACCACAAAAGTTTTGGTGCTTTTTTTTGTTTAAAATAGAAGCATGCAAGCAGAGACTTAAATGTATGACTTAGCGGTCACGAAGGGCATGAAACTAAAGCCTGGGTCTATACTGCTTAGCCAGGCATGACAGCTCATCAGTGCAGCAGAGCAGCGTGATAATAAACCTGTCTCTCACTCTATCTGACATGCAGCTGCTGCTGGATTGTCTATGATGAGACAAAAGCCTGTCATTGCTAACGTAGCTCAAAATAACACTACCATTCCTGACAAAGTAAGTCAAAGCTCTTCAACTTTGTGAACAAGTGAGCCAAATGAGAACAGCATGTGAGAATTATGGGCTGAGCCCAGAATAAAGTAATACACAGCTACGTTATTTCATGGACCTGATATTACATCAAAATAACAGCTATATTTATCCAGGTTTAATGAAAACGCAGATGGTTCATACAAGCAAGAACTGGCTCTGTGTGCATTGTGGGATAACACAAGCGTATGCAATGTTTTCTAGATGAATATGTCATTATAGAACCACTCATGTTCTAAAACATCCTTATTTGCTATGAAATACCTCCATTTGTATTATCTCTTTCTCTTTGTATTATTAGTATAATAAAAAAAATGCTCATTCTTGTTTAATTACATAGGAAAAAAAAAACCTGTTGTTCTAATTTGTTGTGTAAAACAATTATATAAATGAAACGATAGGTCTCGTTGGTGCCCCAGATTACTGTGGATCTGTACAAATGTACTGTCTCTATAAGAACATGCATGCACTTCAGCATCGGGAGTTACGGGTCTTGCCCATATTGTTGGATTGTCAGGTCAGGAAATGTCCACTGTCAGTGCTTCGTACAAAAAGGGCCAAAAATGTAATGACAGGAGACATGAAGTGGAAAGCCAACACTCTCAGCATTGTGAAAAGGATTCAACAGAGGATGTCCTTCAATTTCACGTTTTGCTCACCATTTGAATTCTCACCACTTCAGTAGCTGTGTGGTTTGGCTTTACAGCTACAAACAAGCCTGGAGAGACTAAATGTTATCTAAAGCTACTGCCGTGTCCTTTTTCAGAAAGCTTGTTTTCTCCAGGGTCAGCCAATTGCCATCTAGCTTGCGCTGTAGATCACTCAGGATCATCACTTTGAGCATCGGAAAAGCTTTATTTCACAGACAGACTTGTGAACCCTGAAATAGAATTTTGCAACATGCACACGTGCAGTATTCGTCATGGTGCAATCCTCTCTCAAAGTGCAATACTTTTAAATCCATCTACGGTTTTTTAATTTTAAAGTGTCTTGATTAGGATCAAACTAATAGAATGTTTTGCCGATGTTATCACTATGAGTCAAGCTAAATGCAGATAAATAGGTTTCAGCATTAATCATGGCCAACTTTTAACTTTAAAAAAGAAACAGACAAACAGAAGCAAATCACACAAGTTATTACCAAGTTTGTTTTGAGAATGATATAAATATGGCATAAAAATATAGTATTTACAAGGTGAGAGAATACACTAAACTACGCTTTATTTGAAGGGTTATTCCAATTATAATTGAGGTATTAAGACGAAATTAACAACAATTACAGGGTAAGTACACAGAACTTACAGGCTAATCATTTTACCCTGTAATTATCCTTCACTGCTTTATTAAATAAAGGTTATTTTCGTGTAATTACCTTGTAATTTGCAGGCTGTTGCCATTTTCTGTACTTTGATGATGATTTTTGGTTGTAGTGCTTTTTCAGCTTTGTTAAACCTTTTGTGAAAGTGTCTGAGATCACAGAGAGCTTTGTTGAATTCTAGGCATAATGATATCACACACTAAAATATCAGAAAGAAGCGGAATGCGAAACAGGGTTTAAATATATCCAAATTTTACAATTTCTCTTACGTGTTTTCTTTATCTCTGTTTTTTAAGCAGTATGTCTGGGTTGATGTTCTGAGAACATTAGTCAGTGTATGGGGCTTTTTATGTTAAACTCGGCTTCAATAGCAGACTTCAAACTGGAATTCAATTACCGTGATGCTCCTTTATAATGGCATTACATTACGGCCATTGTGATAGCGTGCTTCTGGCTTATGAGGAAGCTGGATAGACATCTTTTTATCTCCACATTTAGATAAGTTATGAACACAAATACAACAAGCCATGTCAGATAGTCATGTCAGTCTGAAAGACTTTTTTTTTTTAAGTGGATTCGGAGCGTGACCATGTTCCACATGTGTGGGATCACTCAATTTGTTCATGTTTTGTTTCACTTATCCTGAGCGGTGTGCAATGTAAGGCTTACTCCTGCTAAATGCATTAGGGAAGCGCATTAATTATTTATTTCGACATTAAGGCAAATCTGTCACTAGGTATCCCTCTCAGCATGGCATTCGCTGTAAGTGATATTATTGTTCCATACGTGAGACAAATTATTCAGCTGATTAAAACAGAAGCGTCAATATTTATATTTTTTAATCATAAAGTGCGAGCAGCATCATTACAGCTTAATTAGTGCAACATCAAAGAGATTGAGGATGAGCTTATTTCATGTGGCCAATCCCACCCTCACGATGCATCCACAATGCATCACGATACACCCATGCTCCCCATCAATATTCCCTTTGCTAGAATAGTAAACCACACTGGTTTTACATATGCTCTATCAACTATACATTTTTAATTGCTTACAGCTGGGGTTGGTTTCTAATTAGTTCAATTCGACCAGTTCCCACTCAAACTACCTCATAAACATACTTTTGCTGTCTAAGGCTAAACTGTTTTTTTTGTTAGTCTGAAATAAATACATATTTCACAATGAAGCTCAATTTTCCCTCAGATGAAAACGTGTGCTGACTTTTTTCTTAAAAATTCATAAGGTAAAAAATTACTTGATTAATGGGTGAGAGTAAAAAAGTTTTAATAATACATTTAGTGGTTGCTAGGCAATGTTTTAATTCCTTTCATTATTATGCAAAGTTCTTTAATTATATAAAACAATAAGCTCCTTATTGCCTCCTACACTCACTGACCACTTTATTAGATACAGCCCTTTGTTTCTACCATCGTTGCCTATTATATCAGTTCTGCTTATCATATAGATGTATTTTGTAGTTCTACAGTTGCACAATTGTAGTTTAGCTGTTTAATGAATAGACAGGTTTGGTGAATTGCTAAGTGTAACATAATACTTTATAATATTACAAATACAAGACTGTTTCAAAATGACAGCTCAAAGCTAATTAAACCAAATTTGAAGCGTTGTATGAACAAAAAGGTAATGAATTGGATCAGTGGTGCACTGTCACCCAAGAAATAAGAGCTACCTGAATTTTGCATCTATCATTTACAGATGCATTTTATGCTTTGAACCAAACACCTGACTCACCGCACTAAAAACACTAAGACTGATGGCACTATAAAAAAAAAGAAAATACTATTTTGATGCCTCTACAAAAAGAAATGACTACTGGACAAATAATAGCTGCAACACAAACACGTAGGTCAGCTGTAAAAATGTTTGCCTTGCCAGAAATAGGTGTTAATTCTAAAAAAAGAGGATCAAAGTTTTGGTCAGATCACAATGGATTGCACAGTCTTTGATCATCTGAGGTATAATCTAGGACCTGACCAGCCAAAGCCTGCATTTACTCCCACCTTATTAGACTGTCATAGCATGCAGGTTCTGTTTGTGGGAAACATTGCCTGCACTATGTCAGTGATGTTTGTTAAACTGATACATAATGTTGACTGATTATCCTGTTAATTCCATCCAAACTCACACACATGATAAAGACAAATGTCCCACACTTCCAGCTGTCCTAATCTCAAACTGTATGGCTTTCTGAAGTAAACACCTTTTACTCACTGTAAAGTATGGTCACCATGGAGATGGGCATGACTAGCAAACCCAGCAGCATGTCTGTTATAGCCAGGGACATCAGGAAGTAGTTTGTGGCATTCTGCAGCTTCTTTTCCAGACTCACGGCCATGATGACCATGATGTTCCCAGTCACAGTCACAGTGATTGCGAGCAGAATTAACAGAGCCACCCAGTTCTTCGGTCCACTTCCATCCTCTCCACTAGTAAAGTTCACAGAGGGAAGTTCGCTAGTGGAGTTCGCCAAGAGAATTACATTGCTTAAGATTTGTGGGAACCAAGTCGGGGTGGGGGATTCTGCCAAAACGGGTGATGATTTGAGTTCAGTGTTACTCCTGTTCAGAGGCATACCAACAGTGCTGTCACTCTCTCCTCCATTGGGCATGGCACTAGTCTTGTCTAGTGGATTAAATGAAGGACTGCTATAGTGTGTCACCCATCACCAGGACCAAACCTGCAACTATTTGATAAGAAAACATCTTTATGATGTTGGAGTTAATAGCAAGCAAATAGTTATATGTTGTTTGAGAGAGCAGATCAAATTGTAGTCAGCTGTGATGACAAAGTCTGAAAGAAAAACATAACCTAATATTAGTGAGACAAGTAACATCAATCCCTAGATTACAAAGCCACTATCAACCTGTCTGAAAAGTAATAAAGTGCTAAAGTACTCTATTTTGCCTACTGTAACACAGAGAAATGTGTCCTTCACATTTAACCCATTCGTGCAGTGAAACACACACACACACACACACACACACACACGCACATGCACACGCACACGCACACGCACACACACACGCACACGCACACGCACACACACACGCACACACACACGCACACACACGCACGCACGCACGCACACGCACAGAGTGAAGTGAGCAAATGTACCTGAAGTGTTGGGCAGCTCTGGAAGCAATTGGCGTTAGGTGCCTTGCCCAAGGGCACTTAAGTCTTAATATTTGGGACTAGGAATCAAACCGGGGACCTTCAGTTCACAAGTCATGTTTCCTTAAGTGCATGATTTCCAAAAGTTTTACACTTTTGTCTGGTGCTAAACCTCTGCAGAGGCCCATAAGCATGTCAAATGTCGTGGTAGATAATATATATATATATATATATGTGTGTGTGTGTGTGTGTGTGTGTGTGTGTATAAAATTATGTATATGACAAAACAACTCTTGATTTAATATAGTAGATGGATAATGAAATTAATGAAATGGAAAGTAAATGTTTTCATAATGAGGTGTAACTAATAAAGTGGATTTCGTACAATAATTGTAGAATTGCTACAAATAAAAAAGTAGTCTTTAAGCAGTTACAGTACATTATGTTAGATTTAAACATGAACTCCAGATTATTAGCTAAATTATCCAGTAAGATACGTACTTTACAAACATACTATACTGACACGCATAAAGAATCATATTAAATTATGTAAATTATGCTTTAGGTTTTATATAAAACTGTATATATATATTTCTGTTAGAAGACCAGCTGAGTTGAATATTATTACCATCATTTTTAAAGTTTTTCATAACATGTTTAATATCACCAAATCCTACGTAAGCTATAATATAAAACACTGTAAGCATGTTATTATCAGTTCTTATTTATGGCATGCCTATGTAAGGTGTTAGGATATGTGTTAATGAGACAGCCTGAAAGCCACAGGTTATCAACTTAGACATTACAACAGTGGTGTAGCTGTTTGTAAAGTATAACACACATATAACACTTTATATGCTTTACATACATAAAATGTTTAGCCTTTTCTATAAGAAACATAATACTTTTAAGTTTGTGACCTGTGCAAATTAATAAGATAATTAGACAAACCTTTAACTTTATGTTGATTAAAATCCTTCCCCCAAACACCGTGTATTCCACTCAGTATTAAAGTCAGCACTTCAGTACAGGTTGTAGAAAATGCAGATGGTCTAAGGGAGTAAAAAACTCAGTGTAGAATCCATTCCTCTGTTTTTCTCTTACTCCACACCTCCATGTCTCTTCCTCATCTCACTGTCCTTTTCACCCTCCTGCTCTCACACTGGCTCACTCGCTACCCTCTTCCTCTCATAATTTCTGCACTTGTCCCCGCACCACACTCCCTGTCTCTCTTTCGCTCATTCTCCTCCTCCCGCTCGCTTTCTCCCATTCTCCTCAATCTTCTGAAGCTCTGCGATCCGGAACTGAAGGCAGGTTTCTCTCCAGAAAATCTTACCATTTGAGTCGTCCCCAAGGCAGGGTGACCAAGTGTCTTAAAACATGAGCACAAATGCATGGACACCTTGTTTCATCCTCATGCTTCAATAACAAGTCATTGTTTTTTTCAGTCCTTGATGTCCTAACTGAATTGAATCATCAGAGAACCTCTTGTTTAATATAAGGCACATATTTAATTTGAGGCTTTATGTATTAATGTGTATTAGAAGGAGGGAGGCGTGTTCCCCGTAGAGTGGTTGTACTGTGTAGAGTTGGCATGTTCTTCTGTATCTGCTTTGGTTTTCTCAAAAAGGCAATAATTTTTTTGCAGATTTGCAGGTGGACATTTTCCATAAAAGACAGATCTGGACAGGCAGGTTCAGCACGCACACATGTCTGAAACAGTTCCACAATCTTGATGGTAGCATATGTCTCTCTAAAATATATGTATATGCATCAGCATTAACTGCAAAAAACAAAAAACAGCATCTGTAAAAACATGGAGGGTGACACCAATGTCACTCTCCATGTCCTTACCTTTAAAATATCAAATGTAAAAATGTAATTATACATCCATTTATTTTAAAACAAGCTGGAACTTCTAGGTCTTCTAACCACAAAACAAGTTTCCACCATTTCTTAGATTATATTAAGTCCAGACTAATTGTCTGGATTTTTCTGCAAAATTCAGATATAGTTTCAGGTTGCATTTCTTGAAGCAGGACTGGATTGAGTAACAACAAATTAACAAAGTACTCTTTAGCCCATTTTGCAATTTTTATCATGATAGAAGCAGAACCAACCGAGGGCTCAATGGTCACATACACTCAACAGTTGTTGCCCTTTATGTACTGGAATTTTCCAATTTCTTAAGTCTTTTTTATGCTATAATAAAATTTAGATGATAAAATATCTAACTTCTTAGCAATTATGCTTGGAATTATCTCTAAAAGTACTGAACCTGACCTATTTTTGCTTGTGTGATGATCTCACCTGTTAAATGACTAATTGTAGGACCTTTTAGAACCGTGTTGCCATAATCTTTCAGTCTATTTTTACCTTTGTCCCTTTTTTATATTTGTGCCAGGTATGAAATTCCAAAATTGTTAATATTATAAAACATAAATGCCAGGTCGGTGGCAAGAAAAATCCATGTCATGCATTTTTAAGCCTTTTAAAGAGCTCTGTCATCACAAAATATTACTACTGCATTATTAATCCTTATTATTAATGCATATTTAATATCGTCTAAAAATATCCATCTACCCTTAATAAAATCAAGTAAAATTACCTGAGGTTACTTTGCTAGACAGGAGATATGCGAGAGTGGAGGGGGTTAACAGACAATGCATTGAGTGCTGAGTGTGGATGAATTGGGGTTTTTCAGAAGAAAAAGACAGTCAGTTCCTGATGGCACAGTATTATCTGTTGCTTTACAATTTTGTCTATATAAATGGAAGTCAAAATGCATAGTGAAAACATGAAACAACATCCAAACCATTTCCCATCTGCTGACCTTTTTCTCTCGCGGAAGGATTCACTATAGAGACCAGAGCGAGTGGGAGGGTGAGGAAGAAGACCATGGGGAGGAAGGGCAGCAGTGGGATGCAGACAGACTGGAGGGTATAGCAAAAATAAACCTTCTGTCATGGCCCTCTCACCTCCACATCTCACAACCCACAGATTATAAGAACCACGACAGAAATACTCCTGATGCCATCTCATGATGGCATTGTCCTCAGTTTGTCTTAGTGTAATGTGGTCACTGTGCTGTGCTGTAATTACTCACCTGGGAGAGAGAGAAGAAATGCTGCCACGGGTGTTTATGACCCTCAACCCACTCCTGAATCATAGACAGGCACGCTCTGCAGGAAAGCAAGGCATCTGGTTATTTGCATTGTTATAGCATTGAGGGGGTTCTGAAATCTGAACTCAAATAAGTACAACTCCATCCATCCATCAACTTCCGCTTAATCCTATACTAGGGTGAACGCAGGGTTCCTCATGCTCATCCAGGAAATGTTTCGGATGCGGGGCAGATATGCCCACGACAGGGTGCCAATCTATTGCTGGGCACATGCACATTTAGACACACACACATACACACAATATATATAGGCGCAATATAGAGCAGCTACTTTACCTTGAATTCATGTTTTTAGACTGTGGGATGATTGCTGTTTCTTGTGTATTTCTGTGGGACATTCACTAGTTTTTTTTTTTTTTTTTTTTTTGGTAATGTATTAATGAATGTGTTCTTAGAAAAGCTTTTGTAGCCATTTGAAATGGGTCAGTATAGGACCTTTCAGTGTGACTACACAGGCTTTTTGGCCTTTTTGTAATACTTTCTGCATCATAACTATAGACACTGGCATTATACTATTTTAAATGTGCTTCTCTGAGGATAAAGGGCATGGCAGATAAAAAAGATATAAGTGCAAAAGCCTATCTTTTTACTGGGGTACAATTTTACAAGTTGTCCTAAAGGTCCATATGTCTTCTGTAAATGAGTTTCTAAACTAAAATATCATCTGGATCTGGAAAGTCTTAAACTTTTCTAAAAAAGGTTCTGATGTTCTAATGTAATTTTTTCAGAAAATAATTATTAATTGAAAACAAAAGACACATTACTTCATATTTCTAAATGTCATGTCCACGGGAACATGAATGGGTTTAATTTGCCAACAAAATAAATCCTAACCAAAAATGACCTTACTCCTGCAGACCAATCATCCATTTGCAGATCTATACTGGATTTGTAAAGGGTGTGAGAGACAAATTAATCACTCAATTCTTTTGGTTACCCATGAAGTGTATTCTTTTTCAAGCCTTGCTGATCATTACTTCATCATTACTGGAGGGATTTATAACACATCAGTGCTTTTGGGCTTATTTGAGATGATAGCAGGTTTCTGACCCTGAACTTACATCACCTCATTATAGTCTGAATCCAAAAAATATTTCAAGGGTCAAACTACTCAGGAAAATTCAAGCCTTGTACAATATTGTCTTTCACAACTATTAAAGGCTAAAGAAAACATTATTTCTAAACTGTCCAGCAAGCTTTATATGACCAAGAGTTTGAGATGTACTTTCTTTATGAAACATGTTAGTTGGAGGTACTGGACTCTAACAAAATGAGGTTAATCTTTGAGCAATTATGTGATTTATTTTTTTTTTTTTGGAAAGGTCCAGACTGTATCCATGTGGAAAACATGAAGCCTGTAAACACAAGGCATGAGAATGCAAGAATGTCTCTACTGTAAAAGAAGTGTTTAGAAAACACACTTATAACTGCAAATCTGAACAAACAAACATTAAAATATCAAAATCCAACAAACTCATACAGGTGCGATAGTCAGGTCAGTGTGAGCATAATATTGGCCATATAGTGCCATTGCAGGAGCACTGCGGTACATTGCATGTCCTTTGTGAAAAGGTCTACAACCCCTGGCATTTAAACCCTCTGTAATGACTTTGTGGAATTCATATTTAATGAGATATTTTTATTGGTACCAATGTCACTTAAAATCATAAGGGAGGTTCTATGGGAGGCGGACTTTAGAGGACATATTGTTTTACAATGCCCATCAAAGGACATATTGGGAATTTAGTTACCTAATCTGAAACCTACAGATGGAACTGAGACTTAACCATACCTTTTATTAATTGGAGAATATTGGTTTAGGAAACTAACAGCATATCAAAAACTGAATTTAAAGAATAGTATACATACAAAGTTTTTAAAAAATACAATAGAATCCTTAATATATGACCATCATACAATGTAATGTATGTATAAATGCACTTGAAGAAACATTACAAAACTTTTTTCCAGTGTTGAGTGAGTTATTTCTAAAGACATAATTAATGATGTAATAATGATAATAATAATGAATAAGAATAACTTATCAAATATTTTATACTGATTGAAGCTGGTTGTATATATTTTTGCACCTAATGAATTGTATACTAATGTAATAAATGCCAATATTTCTAATTTTGTTAATGCAACGGATGAATCTGAAGGCACATTAAAGGTCCACTGGAAAAAAAACAAATTACACAAAAAGAAAAACACAAAAGATACATGCCTAAATAACTTTCATATTTTTTTCCACTGTGAAAATATAAGTAGTGCAAACTGCATGTGGTTCCTTCTGAAAGGAGGGCAGGGTGCTTGGGATGGAGAGGCCTGTTGAGCTTTGCTTGGAGGTCAAAATGTCTAAATGAAAAGGAGCAGCCACTGGCCATTTATTACCAGCACAGTGGTCAATTAAATAAGCCCTATGGGTGAGAATAAATCACATCATTATCATAACTAGTTCTTACTTCAACATCCCACAGTGCTCATATCATTATAGATACTGGCCCAAATACAGAATACCTGTGTGAACACATAGATCCATTTGCTCATGTACTATGTATTTGATTTTTTTTTTAAATTAATCTAAAAATAACATAAGATACATGTTGAGAGAACAGCTTAAGTGTCATGTGTGTACATATTTAATACATGTGGACAAAATACCTAAACATTATACCTAATTATTTACTCTATAATAATTTCCTTTGGTGATTTAAGAGCTTGCATACTTTATAAAAAGCTTTCTCCTTTTGGAGTGTGTTACAAGAAATGGAAGCAGGACTGTATTATTAGATCCAGCATTACATGTAAGACAAGATTCTGTAAATAATTAAAAAAGCCAAAATATTTGAAAGTACTTAGAAGAAATGGCCAGAACCCCCTATATGTTTTTTTTTCTATCAGGAAAAGGTTGAAGTCACTGTAAACATTGCTGCTGCATATTTTTCTCTGGCTGTCTGGAGTGTTATTATCCAGCCATTTACCCAGGACCTTCTGTCAGGACTCTGTATGGTGTTTACTGAAACACATTACACATCCAGTTTCATATCAGCCACAGGCTTTCTTACTCTTCCCGTTATTTCCTCCACCTCGTATTAGACCATACTTTCTGGGTAACAGGTGAAGTTTGGGCACCCTGATAAAATAGCATTTGTTATTGATTTTCTAGGTGAAAATAATTTTACAGGAACCAAACTTCTGCACATTTTAAGGCCGAATTTTTAGTTTTGCTGAATTAATCTTATTGTGGGAAAATGTGGCCCATGCAAAGTAAAGCTTATTTAAATATATAAATATCCATCCATCCATCCAGCCATTATCTTCCGCTTTATCCTATATTAGGGTCGCGGGGGGGGGTTCCCCATGCCCATCCAGGGGAGAACGTTTCGGGCGCTGGGCAGATACACCCAGGACATTGCGCCAATCTGGGCACACACTCACACAGACACACTCTATATGGGGAGATTTGGAGAACTCAATTGACTTGATCCATGTTTTTGGACTGTGGGAGGAAACCGGAGAACCCGGAGGAAACCCACACGGTCACGGGGAGAACATGGAAACTCCACTCAGATGGGGATTCGAACCGGGAATCTCTAGTGCTGAGAGGCGAATGTGCTAACCACTAAGCCACCGTGCCGCCAAATATATAAATAATTATGGACATTTTATTATGTACCTGCACATTTCTACATTTACTGTCTGTTTAATCAAATCCACTTGCATTTGGGGAACGTTGTAGTTTTACATTACAGAGTGTGGCTCATTTGTTTACTTTGTTCTATAATTTTACTCTGCATAATTTAGGTGGTGGATGATTCTCAGCACTGCATTCTGACCCTGTTATAGTGGTAGTGTGTTAGTGTGGGCTCAGACAGTGTGATGTGTGGTGTCCCTCACTGTGCAATCTACTAAGCACATCTGTCTTATTGCTCCACCTTAAAAATTTTAAATTAAACACAATAGCATAACAAAATCTTTTGTTGGCTTTCACAGGACACTGACTACATTTAAGTAGATGAACATTATTATTATATATCTTAATGTGTTTTTTAATAATTACATTATGTTGTATTTTGTAAGTTGACTGGATCACATGAGAACACATCGTACTGTAGATATTAACAAAAGCTCACTTAACGTAATGCAAACCTGATTTACTAAAGTTGGATTTCCTAGGCCACACACACACACACACACACACACGCACACACTCAAATCATAACTGTACATCCTGCACCTGGTAGGGTAACACTGTTGAATATCTCATAAATGCGCCATGGTGACACAATTAACCATGTCCTCTGTGGATGAGTAGACAAGCTCTCAATCCCATTAGCACGCACTCTGATTGAATTAGTGCTGTGTGGAGCTTTGATGCCTTCACCGCACACACGCTACACATGGCGACAGTGAGCCGACTGCCAGTTCTGGGGGTGGAAAGATAGCCGGTCCCTCCACAAAGGGATTCACTGAGAGTGTTTCAAAAATTAGGTTTAAAAAGTATTGCAAACACAACAGGGAAAGGACTTTCCACCCGACTAGGGAATCAAACCCACAACCTTCTCTTTCTGAGGTGACAGAACAAATCACTGCAAAGCTCTAGAATCTATATTTAAGCTGTATAATAACTATTTAATTATTAATATATATTTTTAAATGTTCAGCCACTGAACGGAAATAACATAACAAGCTTGTTGTTTTTTTGGCATTGCTGGAGCATTGTGGGAGAAAACTGGGAAAAGGGTGTCATTAAATAAGCCTGTACGTGTGAACACACACGCAGACACACACATAAGCACATGCGCACACACGCAAACGCACACACACAATAATGGACAATGTTCTCTACCCCTTGTAAAGGTCATACCTCCTTATCTAAAATGCTTTGGTTGGAGGAAAACAAGCCCACTGGGAACAGTTTACCTGTTTTACAATGTTCCTGACTTCAAATTGATGATGCAGTTGACTGTTTGGATGGCGAGTCTGTAAAACTACAGGACAAAAGAACACATTCAGATTTTCCTGATTTGATGCACCACATAAATAGACCAAAACTCTCATATATAAAAAAAATAAAAATAAAAATATATATCAGATATTCGTAAGAAAGCAGAGGCAGCAGATGCCCCCAGCACCAGAGTCACACTGAGAAACTGGGCTACATTACATTTGCATCTCTTGCCATAGCAGCTTGTGAGGAAGCCATCCCGGAGTCTTCACAGGAACTATGACAGTGACTCGGATTAACATCACTGAAAGTTGAACAGAGCAGAATTTCTGTGATCGCATTGACTTTTTGATCTACTTTCACAAATCCTCATAAGAACAACTTCACATTTCCAAAGCCGCAGCACTGTCCCAATTCCCACAGCTAAGATCATTTAATGAGACCGCAACTAAAATGTGTGCACTATGCAGGTCTCAGCACCTTTCTTTTAAAGGTTTTCATCTTTAGTTCTGAAGAGTCATAAGTCTATACCCCCTTTCTGGCAATTAAGGAGACAGGACTATCAAAAAACCCCATAATAAGGAAGAACATTTGAAGAACTTAACACTTTATGTTGACAGTTTAACACAACCACATACATCTTAATAAGACATGTATAGACATGTACATTATTAACACTCTTTGGCTACTTTATTAGGTACACCTTATTGTTTCTGTTTAATTTATTTGCTCCACTGACCACGGATGCACTTTGATTTTTTTAAACAATAAACTAATAAAGTGATCCTGTGATTACACACCAAGGTATTTGTCCATCTCTGCAGTGAAGCACACACATACACACACACACACACACACACACACTGAGTGAAGTGAGCACACGTGCCTGGAGTGGTGGCCAGCCCTGTATATGGAGCAGTTGGGGATAGGTGCCTTTGCCAAGGGCACTTCAGCCATAGTACTTGGTGAGACCCGAAATCAAACCGGGGACCTTAACCATAATCCTAAAACTGCACTGCAACAACAACGTTTCCCTCCAAAAGAAATCTTTGGTAAGTGCACAGTGAAAGAAAGTGATGATTTGCACCCTCTGCCTCACAGCAAGAAGGTTCAGTTTCCCATGTAGTGAACGCTGTTCCCTTCTGTGTCTGATTTGGATTTTTGAAAGGTTTCTCAAGTTTTCTATCCCACATCTAAAGATATGGGATAAAAGACGTTGATAAATACCTATTAGGGGTGTACGTATCCGTGCACTCATAGTGCTGGTCTTATGCCCAGGTAATATGTAGAGTTGGATCAGGAATGGCTTCTGGTGTAAAACTGTGCCAAGTCAAATATGTGGATCTTCTCCACCATGGAGACCCCTGATGGGAAGATTCCAAATGTAGAAGAAGTGAGTGGACACAGTGTTCAAAGACACAGCAGCACACACTGATGTGTCTGATCCAATTGTACCTGCACAACACACATGAACACACCACCACATCAATGTCACTCCAAAGCTGAGAATCCTCCATCACAAATAAGTCCGCTCTGTGGGGAGTCCTGATCATTAGAGAACACAGTTAGAAGGACTAACAGAGAGCGTAAAGAAACAGATGGACTAAAATCTGTATTCGAAGAACTTCAATACTCAATACCACTTATATTAGAAGTGGAACTGATAAAATGTGTAGATACAACGAGGTGTAGCTGATAGCATGGCCGGTGAGTGTATTTTTATCCAAACTTCACGCCCAAAGCTCATCCCCGTCACAAAGTATCTGCATTGCTCTCGCAGTAAAGATGCACGAATAGCTTAAGGTGCAGACTTCTAACACATTTTGTTGTCCTTAAATCCAGAAGAAGGATTCATTTTTAAAAGTATGATGTGTATTCATTTTTACAGGGGAATTTTGCCTCTCCCTCGAGTCTGCTCATCTATTGAAAAAAAAAACAATTATAATGATTTAATTCTATATTAATTGGGAAAGCTGACATTTTTTTGATCTATGTATTCAACAGTCAAGTGGCACAATGATACTTGATATTAAACTGTTAGTTTAAACTGTTTAGTATGGGGAGAGGATGTGACAGTTGAGTTTCTGGTATAAATCAAGCTCCTCCGTTAGTGCCCATCCTGTTGGTTAGACCCCTTACCAGATTTGAGAACAGTGCCTGAAAACACAATGCCAATGTGAGAGTTCAAGTGAGCGCTAGCTAATGCAAAGGTCAAAAGGCATATGTTTTTGTGAAAGTGTGAAAAACGGAAAATGGTGCATGGAGGGGAAGTGAGTGTGCATATTTGAGTGGCAATGAAATGGCTAAATCTGGTTCTCTGGTTTATTGCATCTGCTACATGTCATGAAATTCTAGTTAAAAATTGCGCTGTCAATGGACCACTGCTGGATTAAAGCACAAGGTTTTAAAAGTGCTACACGTAATTTGTTATTGTTTTATTTTTCATTGTTATAAGTTTTATTATCTTGACCATTTAGGGCGGCACGGTGGCTTAGTGGTTAGCATGTTCTCTTCTCAGCGCTAGGAATTCCCAGTTCGAATCCTAATCTGGGTGGAGTTTTCATGTTCTCCCTGTGTCAATGTGGGTTTTCTCCGTGTTCTCCGGATTCCTTCCACAGTCCAAAAATATGGATCAAGGTCAATTGAATTCTCCAAAATTGCCCCGTATAGAGTGTGTCTGTGTGAGTGAGTGTGTGCCCAGCGATAGATTGGCGCCCTGTCCTGAGTGTATCTGGCCAGCGCCCGAAAAGTTCTCCCCTGGATGGGCATCCCACCGCGACCCTAATAGAGGATAAAGTGGAAGATAATGGATAAATGGATCTTGACCATTTAATCCTGTATTAGTTTGCAGAGGGGCAACTACAGGGAAGAACGTTTCAAGCGCTTGGCAGATACACTCTGGACAGGGTGCCAATCCATCACTTGGCACACACGTACACACACAGAGACACACTCTATCTAAACACAATTGGAAGCAGCCACTTCACCTTGAATCCATATTTTTGTTCTGTGGGAGGACCCAGAGAAAAGAAATGTGTACACGAGGAGAACATGGAAACTTCACCCAGATCGGGAGTAGAACCTGTATCCCAGGCACTGAAAGGAAAATGTGCTACCCTTCAAAGTCTAATTCACAGCACCCAGATTGGATAACACAATATATTTTATTCATCATCCCTCATATTCCAATTAAACAATTTTGTTCCTTTCAGAAATGACTGTCGAACAGCATGGATTCGGTCCTTTCACTCCCAAGAGTCAATTCTATCTTCTAAGTTGTCCACTCACTCTGCATTCTTACTTCTTTCTCTCATTACTCTTGATATTCTGATGGCAGATCATAAATCTTCTGCTGGGCAACTGACAAAAACAAAAGTTCCAGAGTTCTTACCTCCTACCCAAAGCAGCCATTAACCAGACAAGACGTCAGGAGCAGAGCCCAGATTTTCACGCTTCATTCTGACCTGGGTAAGACCTTGCTTTAACAAGAAGGTATGTCATTCATCTCATTCAAGTCCTACAAGCAGACACCACCAATCCCGTGTCTTTCATGAAGATTTAAGAAAGACATAGGCAAAGGTTTTGCTTTACCCATCTTGCCCTGGCAGGGGGAACACTCTTACGCATGTGTGGGAGGTGAAAGTGAGCAAGAGGGTGTCTAGTGCCAAGATTTGGTGAAGAATAGCACTCGGTTGCCGTGGTTACCTTCTAACCCCTCTCCCCAAGGCTTTGCAGTTGTCGTACTATAATCTGTTGGAGAGTCTTGTTTGTTTTTGGCCTTTTGCTCGCTGTCACTATGATTCACTGCATCACAGGGCGTGTGCTAACAGAGCCCTGAGCGAACGTCCCCTGCTGCGCGCACATGCACCGTTTCACATAAAAAAAGGGTGTTTATCTGTTGATTTACTATTTTGACTAATACACGTGTCAATCGTTACAATTAAACATTTCCTATACGGTTATTTTCACAGTTAACTGAATAGAAGGATGATGGACAAACCTCTTAATCAATGAACTCAGGTCTTTCATTCAGTTCTGTTACCACAAGTATAAAATATTAAGCACCTATCGCTGCATTTCCAACAATTGTATGCATACACCTTGTGGGAACAGTTTGGGGAAGGTCCCTTTCTGTTTCAGCACTGTCGCCAGTACACAAAGCCAGGCCCATAAGAGCATGGTGGTGTGAGGATCATGACCAGCGCACACAGAGCCCTGACCTCAAACCTATCAAAGTTCTATGGAACGATATAGAAAGGCAATTGATAGCCAGTGAGCATAAAAAGAACGGAAGCTGTTACAGTGGCAAAATGTAATTTATAATCTCAGCTCATCTCATAATCTTAACAACTCAGTCCCATACTGGGGTCGCAGGGGTGTTCCTCATGCCCATTCAGGGGCGAATGTTTTAAGTGCTGGGCACTGGTACAAGGAGTGATTTAATAACTGGGCACACACTGACTCACACATACACACTATATAAGGCCATTTAGATAGGGGCAATTTAGAGTAGACAATTCACCTTGAATCCATGCTTTTGGACTGTGGGAGGAAACCAGAGAACCCAGAGTAACCTATGTGGACACGGGGAGAACATGGAAACTGCACCAAGATCAGGATTCGAACATGAATCCCCAGCACTGAGAGGTGAACATACTAACCACTTCGTTCATATAGTGCATTAAACATTTCAAAAGAACATTTTACATTAATTTAATTAAGTAATTAAATCACTCACCTTGTTAGCTGCTTGGGGAAGGGGCCGTGTTAGAGCCTATCGCTGTACTCAGAGGAGGAACGGTGAGGAAAGACTCTGGACAGGACATCAGGACACCAGTCAATCACAGGGCAGACACACACTTTTACACCTACAGGACATTAGGAATCTCTTATAAACAGTATAATCCTGGACTGTGGGAGGAAACTGGAGCTTCTGAAAAAAAACTTACAAAAGGCATGAGGAGAACATGCAAACATATCACTATAATGTAAATGCATGACTTTTTAAGTAATTATAAGCTATTTAAAATGATTTTAAACTGTGGGTGGTTTTATGCTTTTTATAATTAAATACATGAACATAATTTTTGTGCATGCGGTTAATTTAATACACATGTGCACATATTAAAGAAATTACAGTAATTACTCCCCTGTAGGTTGGAGAGATGGGGTTTTTTATCCCTGTTAACCCCGATCATTAATTTATGAGCAGGGAAAATTCTGCTAGAGCCCACACATGAAGGATTTAGCATTTTTTTGCAGAATCTCATTATATAATAGCGTGAATGAGGTATTGTGCAGAAAAATTGTATTTTTCCTTCCTTCCACCTCAAGTGGCACATACAAATCCCTCCAAGAAAATGTTCTACAGTGCCAGTTTAATTTAGTTCTGCTGATTTCACAGGCAAAGCCCTCACACCCTGCTCCAGAACAGGCTTGGATAGTTTAGCTTTAAGGTGCCATCAGAGAATAATGTCAGCTTTGAAGGCATTGCGTCACACACATCAGTGCCACAGAGAAAACAAGCAAGACGTGCTGGGCAATTATGCTAATTTTTCTGGCTGCTTGAGGTGAAAAAGGGCATCTACAGTGCTGAAGGCCCCCTCTAGGCTATTATGCCTGGGGCATAAACTCTAATGTATAAGTAATGTTTTGCTGAATAAATAAGTATCCTTTTTTTTAAAAAAATAATAAAAATCAGGCAGAGAACATATATGATTTGACGACCACATCAGTTACCTTATTCACTCTAATAGCTGTATTTATGAGCCAGTGGTCAATAATAAGGCTTAACCTCATCTAATAAGCTGCTATTGACATTGTTTTGTGCACAAAGACATGTCTTTGGGAGATGTACCTGTAACCTTTCAGCAAAATAATGATTCACACATCATCACTAGTGTCCATTAAGCCAGTATTATTACTGTTATAATATCATTTCTTTATTTGAAAAAAAATAATAAATAAAATAAATAATAAAAAACATAATTTTAAAAAAAATTAAAAACTGGTGTTTCAGAGCTTCTTCTACAAAAAAACTAAGTTATAGGGGCAGTTGCAGGCTTGTGGTTAAGTAATAAGCCTTGTGATCTGAAGGTTCCCGGTTCGATTCCAGGTCCCACCAAGTATTTTGGCGGAAGTGCCCTTGGGCAAGGCACCTTACCCCAATTGCTCCATGTACAAGGCTGCCTTCTGCTCCGGACACATGTGTTCTCTTCACTCGGTGTGTGTATATGTCTTTCACTGCTGATGGGTTAAATGTGGAGGACACATTCCTCTGTGTGTTAGTACAGTAGTACATTTTATCACTTTACTTTAGGCAATTCTTCGAGTTATGTTACAACAATTTGTAGGCAGTCCATAAAAATGTGGTTTGATGAGTTTGACACCAATTGAATAAATTGGAACATCCTTTGTGAGGCAGGTCCTTCTCCAGTCTCTCAAATGCTATTTTAGTTGGATGCAAAAAATACATATCTTCAATAAACAAAGAATTTCCCATTTTTTAGGGAGTTGAAAAATAGTACAGTCAATGCAGAGAAACAGAAAATGTCCTGCTCTCATCTCTCTACTTATGACTCATCCTATGGTCTCTTTGGTGGAAGCTAAATCCTGAGTATGTGCTGCGTCAAATTCAATTTCCCCAGTAACACCTGCCTCAGAGTTGTATTCGAGATAAACTTTTTAAAAAGCAACAGAATAAAAATAGGCTGTAACATGTGCACAAATATATATAAATAATACAGTAAATAGCCTTATCTCTTAAGGGCCTGATGTACAGCAAAGCAAATTATGAGCCGTTTTTGTGACCTGGCTGCCTCTGCACAAAGGACTGTGGCCAGAAAACACACACGACTAAAGTACCATTGGTTCCAGTTTGATAAAGGCGTTATCTTTGGTTTATAGCTTATTTTTCTGGCCACAGCTGTGAGGTGACCCCAACGCCCCCAAGTCATTTACTCAGCAAAGCCTTCAACGTTTATTACACCGCTGGCTCATGATGGAGGGATGCGTGGGTTGGAGTAATAGAGATAGAGAGCAGGAGGACCGATAACCAGTACCTGCTGGTTTCACAGACCATCCTCCTTTATTGAACACATTACCCGAATCATGTTCATCCCGTCACTGTCCTCACACTGCTGTCTTCAAATTATGATTAAAATGCTCCTGTGCATGCTTGTGCTATAATTCAAACCTGATATTTAATTAGAAATCTGAATTGCCACGATGCTGCCCTTTTCAAATGAATTTTCTAGTCGACAGTGAACACGCACCTGTTCAGGCACGAACAAGGCTGGAGCCACTCACGAGACTCGCATCAAATTAATGCGCATATTAACAACCAGCCAGAACCGTAAAGAACCCCTGAGGTTTAGATCATGGAAAATATTGCCTGATGTCTATTTAAATGTGAAGTAAGCAGTTATCAGACTAAATGTCGGAATGTATTTGGGCACTCCTCTAATTGCAGTTTGGACCCGGCTCAGTTCGCGGCAAATGTATAAAACATCCCACAGAATACAAAGAATTATGCTTTGTGGAAACACTCATTTCCCATTCTAACGGCTCTGAATCTGTGCACACTGCAAGGTCCAAAAAGGCATGTTTTAATGAGTTGGTTCAGTAAAAAAAACCAACAAACTCCAGCCACCTGCATGAAACTTTAACCCTGATCCTTCGGAGATGAATTGGAATAATGATTTTAAAGCAAGGGACTTCCTACTGAACATGCACAAACTCAGACACAAGTTCAAAGTTTCATAGAAAGCCTTACAATCTTAAAGCCTCAGTATAAACTCATTCTGCCAAATGTATAAACGACCTAATTTGGAGGTTTCCTTTCTTAACAGACTGAATGATTGACAGCTCGGTCTAATACAGAAAATCTACAGCTATGAAACCCCAGTGAAACTTATTTAAAGAGGATGCAGTATGGTAGAGAGATAACTTGCACAATACTGAGGCGGACTTGCCAAAAACTCTGGGATTTCTAACATTTCACAGCATCTTGTTAATCGCACTGTTATGAACCTCATAGTTTCTCCTTTTTAAAGAACCACATCACTTTCACTACCAGCTTCATCAGTACATGGTTTTGCAAACACTTTTACCCAAAAGTTAACTCATACTTGACAATTAACTTCGCGAGTATTAAGTTACTTAATACTGATCCTGAAATCCTAGAAGCAATCGTAAGAAGGTGGTAAGGGAACCAGCCTTGTGACCTGAAGGCCCACGGATCGACGCCCAGTCCCTCCAAGTACTATGGTTGAAGTTGCCCTAACCAAGGTACCTAACGCAAATTGCTCCCCGGGTGTCATATACAGAGCTGCCCACAACTCCAGGCAAGTGTGCTCACTTTACTAAGGGTGTGTGTTTCACTGCACAGATGGATTAAATGTCAAGGACACATTCCTCTGTAAGGACAGTAGGCAAAATAGGTCACTTTATCACTTAAGTATTCCAACTTGATGTAATAATGGCGCACAGGGTCAGCCATGATACAGCATTTCAATTACAATGAATGTTTAAATGACCTCGCTCAGGGGGTGGCACGGTGGCTTAGTGATTGGTACGTTCGCCTCTCAGCACTAGGGATTCCCAGTTCGAATCCCCATCTGGATGGAGTTTCCTTGTTCCCCGTGTCCGCGTTGGTTTCCTCCGGGTTTTCCGGTTTCCTCCCACATTCCAAAAACATGAATCAAGTCAATTGAGTTCTCCAAATTGCCCCATATAGAATGTGTCTGTATGAGTGTGTGCCCAGCGATAGATTAGCGCCCTGCCCTGGGTGTATTTGCCCAGCGCCTGAAACGTTCTCCCCTGGATGGGAACGCGACCCTGATATAGGATAAAGCAGAAGATAATGGATGGATGGATGGACCTCGCTCAGATGCACATATACGACACTATTTCGGATTTGGAACCCCTTAGTTTCAACTCAAAACCCTCACATTGCTAGCCCAACACCTAAACCTCATAGTACTAAACCTCATAGTACTAAAAACCTCATAGTACTAAAAACTGGGTTGAGTCTAACTCCGGCCTTTAGGTTGTTTGTTTTTCCTCTTTATGCAACTATATTTTAAAGGAAAATGTACTAGACTTTCATAACGGCTTAATATTAACAAATATTTAATGAAACCAAACTTTTCTTCAAATCGTCCTCGCCTGCCCTCTTCCCTGTTCACCTCGATGGCTCCTGCTGTACATCCGTTGCTATCCCCGTCTTGCTGTCCGTCTCCGTTGCTTTCACCCTCTCCTGTAAATTTTCGTAATAACTTGGCTTGATTATTTTCACTGAACTGTTTACATTGACATGCATTTAAAATTTATTGACATGAAATAATCATCAACATTCGAGCGAAATTCACTTTGTACTAGCCTTCAAAGAATGAGATATTTTCGAACTCATCATAAGGCACATTTTTATGGATTTGAAATTAATGCTCACAACAAGTGATAACCAGCTGTGCTTGTGGGTCCATAAGGTCTCTTTGATCTAAGCTTCTAAAGTTCTGTAAAGCAAGAAACAGTCAACAGCTTCCCCTCAGATGTGGTCCTTGAGCAAAAGTTTGCATTCCTCGACTCAGATACTGGGTTTTACTGATTTAAAAGTTTTATTGGGGTTTGTACATTCATTCGTTCATTATCTCCCGCTTATCCTCTATTAGGGTCACGGTGGGGTTCCCCATGCCCATCCAGGGGAGAACGTCTCGGGCGCTGGGCAGATAGACCCAGGACAGGGCGCCAATCCATCGCTGGGCACACACTCACTCACACAGACACACTCTATATGGGGCAATTTTGAGAATTCAATTAACTTGATCCATGTTTTTGGACTGTGGGAGGAAACTGGAGAACCCGGAGGAAACCCACGCAGACACGGGGAGAACATGGAAACTCCACCCAGGGGGTTTGTACAACAAACCTAATAGTTTTTGGGTTTTTTTATTTTTATTTACTGAGGTCAACATAAAGGGGATCCTTTATTTTATAGTTACAGCACATTTATTTATTCAAAAATATATACTAATATATAGATAGCATTTAAAATTTGCAGGAAAGTGTTACGCTTAAATACGTTCTCTACAAGGTGATGTGTTTAACTACAGACAGCATTTCAACATTTTCATTTGTAACTTTTTGACTTCCACCCCCCCCCCTTCCACTGAAAAATGCCCTGAATTTAGTTTCTTAACACCAGTTTGCTTTTATCATTTGTGGATTTGCCAGAACTGCCCTTGTTGCTGTTAGTTTTTTCCCAAAGTCACATTTAAATGCATGAAGAAATTTAAACGGTGCAATGTTTCTATGACAGCTGGGATAGGATCAAACACATATACCCCAAATTAGATAAGTGGCTTGGACAAAAAAAAAAAAAATTTAAATACACCATGCAAATCATCAAGTGTCAAACAGTCTCCTTATTATAACAATTATTTATTAACATTTTTTTTTTAACCAGGAGTTTTAACACTTGGCCAACTAGAACATACAGTAAGATTTTACAGAATCCCCAAAGTGGTTGTGCGTATGTGAGGAAGGTAAGCAATGTTGTACACTCTGGAAATTCAGACCCATGCACAAAGAATCCCTCCAAATTGATAAAGCAGCACACAATGTGGGGAAAAGAAAGGTTTTTTTTATAGGATTCTGTAAATGTGAGTATATCGTACAGACAGCTAAACTCCAATGTACACGTCCGTTCTATAAATACAGTCCCATTTAAATAGGTCCAGCTCTCAAAATAATAAGAAAAATAGCAATGAAATAATATAAAGAGAAGTAACAACGGTCTGATGGAGCCAGTCTTACCAAGATCACCACTGGCTCTGCATGGGTACACTGTTAAAACCAGAGGTCTGAAATAAGAGCTTACAGGGGCATGTCTGATCACATTTGATCCTGGGGACCTCAAGGATAAAAGCAGAATGAGCGTGGCTTACATTCTGGAAGCAATGGAGAAGAACGAAGAACACTCACGTGAGGGAGGGCAGCAATGAGGGACAATGAGATTCAGAAAATGTGTACAAAGGATATGTTTTGAACGGAGCTATAAGTCAGTTTTATATGTTTTTGGAGTTGTGTTGTGGTTGAATAGAGGGGTGGGACAACTTTAGATGGGCAGCTGGAATTTTACATCCACTTGGGCCTGTTTGGCCAATGACACGATTTCAGAAAGCTTTACTACCTGAAAAGGAAAATAGAAATACAGAGAAATCAATAAGACACTCGTTTAAAATGCTCTTAATTAGAAGTGCTTTGCTGCTGGACAAACTGTGGCTCTTTATTACATCATAATCTGACTTTGTTAACATGTTTGGAAATACATGTTGAATTTGACTATCGGTACGGCTAGGGATGATTCAAAATGTAATATTTGTCAGTATAGGGTTTCTTCCATTTTTGAGGCTGTGGTAGCTGCATTTAATGGGCCAATTGTTTTGCAGCTTCAGGCGGATTTTTTTTTCTATTTCATTTTCTTTCTGACCAAAAAATGTCTTTTTAAATAGTTAGCTTGCTGACTGCTGCCCTACAACATTAGTTTTCATTAAGCCCCAACACAAAAAATCCAGTATGAAGCTTCTCTCTAGTTCTCTTAGTTTGCTGCATTGCACGTAGTGACATACTAAAGCAGCTTCATTTTCTATTTATATAATACTTTCCAGAGGTAAAATAATGGCATCAGGAAAATTAACAATTGAAAATTTTAACTAAGGTACATACAGTTTACAAGCCGAGCACCATCCCAGCAATCAGACAGTGGTTACAAAACCTCTTGCTAGCACGAGCATGGGTTTTATTTAATCACCTCAGTGTGTCAGTATGCATCCATCAAAGTGTTAAAACTGCAGCTGAGGGTCTTTTGAATGTACACAACATAAACCAAGACAAAGAGCTGCACAAAATGAAGTTCGGTCTCAGTCATGTGGAGTTGGTTGGCTATAATTTATCCAAACCTCCACTAATAGGAGATTAAGAACATTACTTAAGCTAGCCAACTGGTTTATGGTGCAGCACAATAGAAAAATATGAACAACTCAATGTTTTTAGAGCTCACAGTAAAATAGCAGGTTGAATTAAGTTCCTTGTTTTGTACTAATACATTCATTCTAATCTTTTAGTGTAAGGTTTTTTGACTGTGTTTCCAAAAAAAAAAAGAGATTTCAAGAGGACTAGTTAGTTAAGATCAAATATCAATGAAGTGTTTTACCATCTTAGCTGCTTCATCCAGATCATCACAGGCTAAGATCTTTAATGGACTGGCAGCAATCAGTGCCTTGGCATCATCCACTCTCGTTCCTGCAGCAGGCATCAGTGAGGAATCAAGATACAAATAAAAAAATGGATGGAGAAAATGATATACTTAATTAACCCTTAGTTAACATATGTTAAATGTACTGGACTATGGACCAGATAATAAATAATTTACCAGTTGGCCCTTTTGTAGGGTCTCTCAAGGTTCTCATCATGATTATATTGTATGATGTAAGAACAAGGCACTCTAAATAGGTTTGTTTCCTAAATACTGTAACTAAAATGTTAAAAGGGTTAGAGCCCTGTTTAATGTTTACTATTTAGTTCTTTCCATTTTGTATGGAGTTTGCATGTTCTCCAAATGTTTACATATGATTCTTTTGAATTCATTTTGTTGTTGTTGCCAGAGGTAGTAGTTTTGACAAGTGTAATATGTGCACTCGCACCAAGCACACACACACACACACACACACACACACACACACACACACACACACACACACCTTCCAATTCTCTCACCTTGTAACCGCACAACAATAGGTATTTTCAGGTCCAGATCTCTTACAGCCATGATGATGCCCTGAGCGATGACATCACATCTCATAATGCCGCCAAAAATGTTGACCAGAATGGCCTGCACCTGCACCCACATGCGAAGAAGAGTCAGTTCTGAAGAGCCAACATCCAGCGCTAGGTTTATCAACCTATTCAACAATACCAGAGTTTCTGCTTGTGTATACATTTTTATTATCAAAATACAATTATATTAGAACCTCGCCAAAATACACTCCGTACACCAACAGAGACAACCTTCCAATATTTACTACACCAATATTACAAAATGCAATAACACAGGGCGTCAAGTGCAAAAATGTTTTTATCCTTTTCTGCAATAAAGATCAGTTTGTTTACAACTAACCCACATGTACACAGACAGCAGATGGCCTTGTCTTTACTGGTGTGCTGAGTGACCTTGTGGGTCATTATCTGCAGCAATAAATTCTTACAAAATGTTTATGGCATGCAAAGAGCCACATTTCTCTTTTGTTTACACAGAGCGCTGATGTGTTTCATGCACTGCCCAGCCAGGACGGAAAAAAAAGCAGTTGTGAATTATATATAGTACATAATATGTAAAATGAATGCAGCCATGTCACATTACCTTTTTATCAGAGGTGATGAGTTTGAAGGCTTCCGTCACCTGATGTGCCGTAGCTCCGCCTCCCACATCCAGAAAGTTGGCTGGAGTTCCACCATGAAGTTTGATGATGTCCATGGTGGCCATTGCCAGACCCGCTCCATTCACTAAGTTCAAATACAGAGGTTTACATATCTGTGAGAAAGCTTTAAGAGAGACAAATGAAATTTATTCAAACAGCTGAAACCTCCACCAGTGTGACACTGTTACAAAGTTAACAGAATATTAAATATTACATCAGTAACAAGAGACCACACACTGGTTGGACTTCAAACTAAATAGGCAAATGTATTTTTGTGAAGTTATGTTTAATATTCAGTGAAGACAATGCTCATATTTCCAAACTATTCCCAAAGAAAAATAGACTGCACTGGTTAACATGGCAGACGTTGAATCACGGTCGCCTAACTGACCCAAACAGCCGATGGTGCCGTCCAAGCCAATGTAGTTGAGGTCAGCTTTGGCAGCCTCTCTGTCTCTGGAGTCTTCCTGCGTCCAGTCCCGCATATCAAACACTTTTTGTTGTCTGTACGCTGCGTTGGAGTCAAAGTTGATCTTGGCATCCATACACATCACTGATTAACACAACAATAAAGACAGAAAATCATTTCTAATCCCCACACATGAATAAAGAATATGAATATCAGTGATGTGATACATAGAGCTATTATCTGTGTGAAAAAGCAACACATTACATGAAACATCCTTATTCCATACTCTTAGGCAAACAAACCAATTTCTCCAAATCCAAAATTAAAAAAAAAATTATAAATTACATTCATGTCCATGTAACAGCTCGAAAAACAAAACATTAGTCAGTATTTTATTTAATGTATTCATTTTGTGTTTCTGTACTGACAGCCTCTCCAGGGTGTTTTCCCACCGTACGCCTAATGAAAGCTTGGATAGGCTCCAGCACCCCCCGCGTGCCTAATAAGGATTAGTGGTTTAGAAAATGTATGAATGAATGCTTTACCCACCTTTGTGTTTGTGTTGCTCAGGAAGCAAAATGAGTTGAGACTAACGTGAGATAAAAGTTTAATCTTTTAACCAATTTTTTATTAATTTAACAGTGACTTGTATCTTATTTGGCTTATGAGAGGTTTTTCTCTTGACATTTGGGTGACAAACACCTTACCAACTTATCGAACATACATTTAAAAAATATTTTACTTGAACTGATCAGCTTTCTTTCTCTTGTCATTTGAGAAAACAGCAATGGAAAACCTAGATCATGAACAGTCTTCTCTTCTCTTGTGCAATTTGTCATTTTTCTGCAGGTAAAATCCATTTCTTATTTCGTTACAGTAATAAAGCTCCTTCTATAAAAGTGTATTTGTGCGTGTGTTATAAAGCATGTGTGTGTATGTGTGTACCAATGCCAGAGGAATCCTCAACCATAGGGTTAATCTCCACCATAGAGGCATCATATTTAATAAAAAGGTTGTAGAGTTTGATCATGTTCTCTGCTGCCTCATTTATCAGAGCATCAGGGAATCCCATCTTCTGAGCCACCTGCATAGTTCGGGCAAGAAAAGAAACATGTGACAATAAGAACTGAGCCATGCAAATAATAATGTCAAGTATTATGCCTGTTTTTAGTCATACCCTTATAGCTTGTTCCATCTTAATGCCCTCAACAATGTTGATAGGTTCTTTAACTATAGCATCAGGATTCTCAGCTGCAACATCCTCAATATTAACACCACCCTGGGAACTGCCAATCAACACCGGACCCTGGGGAAACATCCATTATGTTTATAGGGAAAATGAACAAAAGCAAGACATTACTAATACGAGGTAACTGTGCCCCCTACTGGCAACAAAGCACAATTGCATCACATTCATTACAGTAATGACCTGCAGCACTGTAAACATGTTATCGGAATAATAATTTACATTTTATTTATAATTGGAATATAGAAAAACAAAACTTTCTTCCCAAAGGTTTAGATTTTGAACTGTATCCATGTTTGACATTTTTAAATGCACAACACAAAACACAATGAACCCAGCTGGTTTCATGCTTTCTGTTTATTATATGTTCTACTTCTGCATCAATAGTATTGAACTTTTATTAAAACCACATTTTATAAAAGGTGTAATGAGATCTAGAAGTTTCTCTTTTAAACCTGGCTTCCATAATTTGCAGTGTACACCCGCATTATATTAGAAACATATATTGTATTGGACAATTTAGAATGCAACCATACACAGTGAACATCAAAATGACATCGCAATAACCTGATTACATGCTAAAATCCCACATGGCTGTATCGATTCTTACTCAGATATCAGATTAAGTCATTTACGAAAGCACTCCAGTAATCAGATTAACACAAAATCTAATAGCAAATGAACTATTAGTGTGCACGTGAACACGCTCGATATCAACTACTCAAACTGATGTTATTTGCTGATCATAATCTTGTGCAAAAGCTGGTAATAAAAGGGTACTGTCTGAATAAATCGTGCATAGTACATTGGATTTGTTCTGAAAAATAAAAGAAAGAAAAAAAAATTGGCTAGGTCTTTGTTGGCATAAAAATATACTGTGTTGTCATGGCAGCTACAGCTTCAGGGCTTGGGCTGTAGTAGAAGAGCGATGACGCAAATCCACTATAATCTTCAATGCATGTTAACAACAGGCAGACAGACAGAAACAGCTTCAGTAATGACATAGCTGTTCATGCACAAACTTGAAAAGTATAAACTGATAATTAGATTGATGTTCATTATCTTCAGTATTGTTAAGTTTAATGGTCAAACTGAAAACTTCACACAGTTTTGGTTACCAGACAATCAAGCTATCAGGAACATAAACCTTATTCTTAAGTTTTTTGATGACTTACATAAGGAACAACACAACATAAATCTTAAAAAATCTTTGGAGAAACAAGAGGCAGCAAAATGACCACTTACTGCAACTCATATTTAAATAGTATTTGTGTGCATAGGTAATATTTAGGGGCAGTCGCAGGCTTGTGATTAAGGATCTAGCCTTGTGACTTTGAGATCCCCGGTTCAAGCCCCGTGGACGAAGGCCGTTGGGCAGGGCACCAAACCTCAATTGCTCCCCGGGTGGCATTCACAGGGCTACCCTATGCTCTGCGCACATGTGCTCCCTTCACCAGTGTGTGTATTTTACTGCATGGATGGGTGAAATGTGGAGGACTAATTACTCTGTGTGTAAGCCAAAAAAATAGATCACTTTATCAATACGTAGGTGATTTGTGTTCTCAGTACAGCACTAACCTGGTATGATCTTTCCATTGTGATGGCGAAGTAATACTCTCTGCGGGGATAACGGCGTTCACAGATGAACACCTGATTACAGATCCGTCCTGCCTCCCCGGTCTGCTTAGTGAACAGTTTTTTGCCGATCATCATTGAGGAGATGTCTCTCGCTTCCTCTGGTCTTTAAAAGACAGAACAAAAAGAAATGAACTGAGTTATAGCACAGTTTAAAGCAATGGAACCATCTGGCATGTCAGGCATACTGAACTGTAAGATCTGGACTTAAAGGACATGTAATGAAAGAACAAAACAACAACAAGTGTCTTGTCAGCAGTAGTTTGTCATTTCGTTTATAAAGCTCCACATGACTCTTACGAGTAAACAATTCTGACGCCTCCTTTCAGGCCTCCTTCGAATGATCCTTTGCCTCTCCCTCCAGCCAACACCTGCGCCTTCACCACCAGGTCTTTAGAGCCTTGAGAAGACAAAGGAATGAAAGTCACCATGAATTTATCTGTGATCCTAAAATGTCCCAACACACCTGCAGAAAAACATGATCAAAATCTTTAAGAAAAGACTTTTAAATAGTTTATTGTCTCTGCTTAATTTTTACATTTTATTTACAAATCACGGGTGTGAAATGCTTATTTTCATCTGCGTCACAAGAAAAAGTGACATTACATAAAAAAAATTTAAAAAAAAAAAATACATTACAACAATCCCACCCCACTTCACTTAGATGCATGTGGCAGGTGCTGCCTTTTGACAGCTGTAAGAGTGTGTGTGTGTGTGTGTGTGTGTGTGTGTGTGTGTGTGTGTGTGTGTGAGAGAGAGAGAGAGACCAAATGCCACGTCCATGCTATGATTAGAAGTCTGCATGACTGCAGTAAACAAGACGAACACAACCCAAACTAAAGCGGTCATCAAAAAAAGCCCCACAAATGGAACTACTGTAAAAACACATTTAAATTATCTACCAAATATGACATACAACTCGACAATTTGCCTAGTGGCATTACACACATAAATTCTTTAAAGTGACTAATCACTCCATCGAGAAATAAAATAACCTGTATGTATTATGCCATTTATAATTTATGCTAAAATTAAACTTTACCTGAAGCAAAGACTTAGACATTACTTAACTGAATGTACCTACTATACAGGAATGTTTTGATGTGTAACGTTTGTGAAGGATGTGCAGCTTATGGGGCTTTTGCAAACCTTCCTACCGATTTGCTTGGCAACAGAGTAGGCTTCCTCAGGCGTACTGGCCACCATGCCTGCAGGAACAGAGATGCCTGCCTCCTTCAGCAGTCCAATGCTCATGTACTCGTGTAACGAGAGGTTCCTTTGTTGTTGCCCCGATGCCAGTGGAGAGGACTGGTGACCATGGTTACCAAACAGTCCTGGTGTCCCCGTAATGACCTAGTAAATAAATTAGAAGAAGCAGAAAATGCAGTAATGAGAAATTAATGAATGAACTTCAAGCAGTCACACACCAACATCCTTCAGCAAATACAATCAATATATTTAGGCCATGAATCATCACTGATTCTAACAAGTTTTTGTTGATCATCCACCTGATTAGTGTCTGAGAAACTTTTGCTCCTGAACGTCAATTCCACCATTTTTATTTAAATGCATTAAAAAAAAACACACACACACAAATGTAGCAATATTTAGCAATTTTAGCAATCATTTTGTTGCTTAAGAGATTTTGGGATTTTTTCGGTCATTGTGAAACATCTGTACATTTTATGAAGCAACACACAATCTTCCCTATTTCAGATTTCCACACACGTCACTGATAAGGTTTTTTTTTTAATTTCCAAAAATTGTTGTGCGAAGGCCAAAGAGCAGTGTGTTAGTGTCCTAAACAACAGATGACTAATATTGTCTTTGATCGTTACATAGATAGCAATATACATGCATTTAGAACATTAAATAACTAGACTAAAAATGAGTGAGTATGGTGAAACCAAAACACTTTAATGTAGGATTTAATAAAGGTTACAAAAGCAACACAATTAAGCAAATCAACCCATATTTTTTGCAAACCAACAGGTTGAAGATTTTAACATAAAGACTTTTTTGGTTTTGTTTTGATGTCGTCTTATTGTTGATCATCCAATGTGTGTGACAGCTTATGGAGTAGAAAACTGAACACGAAGCATGTCTAAATTCACAATTGGACTAGCAGGGGCACTATTTTAACATTGATTTATGTTTGAAAACAGACAAAAATAAACATGCCAACAGAATGACATTTTGAAAGTGCACAGGAGCAGATTAGCGTCCCAGCAAGGCCCCTTTCTACTACACTTTGGGTAACAGGTTGAGGGAGGAGGTTGACATTTCAAACACAGGATTAATAGCACATTACTGGAGGTCAAACTTAATTAGAAAACACCAACTCAAGCTGGTATTCAGGTCCTTTTCTGGTTTTACTTTAGGTGATATGAAAAACAGTGCCTAGTTCACTAGATTTAGTGCAGTTTATAAAGTGATCAGTGACATTTGGGATGCGGCTGCAGATTTCAGTGACGTCGCTGCAGCTGTGAATTAAATTTTTATAAAACTTAAGACCTTGTAAGTATTCAGCTATTGCATGAAGACTTACGACCAGGACAGTGAGGTGTTGCTATTTTAGCCGCTTTCACTGAATTTCCTCAGGACTTTAAAAGAATAACGCTACTTATGTTGACAGCTAGCTGGCTAATGTCAAATCTGGACGGCTTTGTTTTGATCCACTAATTTAATTACGCTCCGTTCGAAAATTCAAAACATGTCATATACATTCTTCTGATTTCTTCCACGTCACACTGACCTTAGCTGCCGAACTCAAGGTCGACCGGGAGCTGGAATTTCTCAGTCCAGCGGACAACCGGCCGCAGATCAGGGACGCCGCCATGTTTCTCTCACCCGCAGCTAGGCTGCAAACACTGAGCGCTGCCGCTCGGTGCGCATGCGTACACGCGAATCCCACACTGCCTGCGTTAAGGAATACGAGTGCGTGGTTGCGTCCCAAATCGTATCACGCTCCCTGTTTTCTACCATCGACCTAGTGCACTATGCGTGAACTAACGCGTCCGTTAAAACAGAACCCGCAGCAGTGCATTGTGGGATTTTAAAACGACTTGCAATGTCGGCTTTATATTTATTAACTTTTTAGGAATTTAATGACTTCTAATTAACCTCAACTTTAACTCATAGTTGATGTGATTTATTACTATATCTAATTCTACTTTCTGAACTTTTATGAGACATTATCAGTAAGTCCTATTTTTTCAACTATTTTTAAGTGAAGGATTTGTATAAAACAAACATTTTAATATGTTTAATTAGAATCAAACTGTTTCAGGTTGATCAGAATGGCAGGAATCATTATGAACCACACCCCAAAGCGACCCGGGGTGGGTTTAGGAGTGCTGCTCACTGATTCGTCTCACCCAGGGTGTGTTCTTTTAGGAAAGAGGAAGAGTATTATTGGAAAAGGGACCTACCAGCTGCCAGGAGGTCACATAGAATTTGGGTTAGTGGTCATCCCTGATTAACAAAGTTGTTTTGTCTGTATTTATTCTTTTTATATACAGCAGTACCTCTAAGTTAGTTAAGTCATCTTGGTGGGACCAGAAATCAAACCTGGGACCTTCCGGTCACAAGGCTGGGTCCTTAACCACAAGCCTACAACTGTCCTCTAACAGACTGGAAGAGAATTTCTTCTAGAATTTGTCTTTCAATCCTAATACCTTTAGTACAGTGTAATGGAAACATTTCCATAACATGATGCTGCCACTACCATGCTTCATTATGGGGATGGAGTTTTTAGGGTTCTATTAGTATTTTAGTGCAAACACAGCAACCCTGCACTTTTCTCTTCTTCTCCATGAACATGGTTTACATTCCAACCCACCAAGACATAAAAATTAATTAAATCAATCTATGCAGAGCTGGATGTCCATGACTTGACTATAAATTTAATAAAAGACATTAAATGTGTTTTTACAGAGAGACCTGGGAGGCGTGTGCTAAGAGAGAAGTATTGGAAGAGACAGGAATACGACTACATAACATTCATTATGCCTCTGTAGTGAACTCCATAAAGCTGCAAGACAACTATCACTATATTACAATATTTATGCAAGGAGAAGTGGATAAGACCTACTTACCCGAGCCTGTAAATATGGAGCCAGAAAAAAATGAGGGTAATTTTTACATACTTCATATAATCACAGTAATGCTTCCTAACACATTGAGAAAACGTTCAGGTTCAAACTTCAAACACATTATAACTACCATCCATTTGATAAATGTAATAGCCTACCCTGCCAAATTATACTGGAATAGTTATTAATTAATTTAATACCTGATAAATTTCCTACAACTATTCTTTAAGAATATTTTGTTACTCCAACATTCTCTGTTTTGTTTCTTTTTAGAGTGGTCATGGAGAGCTTGGGAGGATTTTCCCCCAGAGGAACAACTTTTTCTGCCTTTAGCCGATTTAAAACATCAGGGTTTTAATCCGTTTAAGAAAAAATAATTTTTATTATTACTATTTTTATTACTTTTGCGCCCTCGAGTGGCGACAAATGAAATAGCATTGTTACGTTAAAATGTTCTGTTGTGATGATCACTATTGTTCACATACAAATAATTCATTATGCTTTTCACTGTTGAGCTATTAATGTGGTAATAAAGCAAAGCACCACTGCTACTATTGGGGAGAACAGAGTAATGGGGACGTACACGGTATGTCCCCAAACCTAAACAGATGGACTACAGTCTGGAATTGTAGAACTATAAAATCTATCTTTAGAGGAAGTGGAACTGAGAACATAATAAGTGGAGCAAGGGGCAAGGTGTCCAAACTTTTGACTGCTACTGTATTTGAAATCCAGGTCCACTGTTACCAGGGTGGGTCCTTGAGCAAGGCCCTTAACCCTCATTTCTCCAGAAATGCTGTGCTCAACCCTGTGCTCACTTTATAATTCGTTTTGGATAAAGGCATCTACTAAATGTATGTACTTGTAAATGTAACACAGTGCCTTTAACAAACCCAAGGTCGCATAAACGTCAGCAATAAACGTTTACAATAAAAAAATAATTGATGTACATTTTGCAACATGTGTAATAAGATTTCATGTTCATAAAACGAGAACCAGTTTCTAAGTGTGGGCACGGTGGCTTAGTGGTTAGCATGTTCTCCTCTCAGCACTAGGGATTCCCGGTTCGAATGCCCATCTGGGTGGAGTTTCCATGTTCTCCCTGTGTCCATGTGCGTTTCCTCCGGGTTCTCCGGTTTCCTCCCACAGTCCAAAAACATGGATCAAGTCAATTGAGTTCTCCAAATTGCCCCATATAGAGTGTGTGCCCAGCGATAGATTGGTGCCCTGTCCTGGGTGTATCTGCCCAGCGCCCGAAACGTTCTCCCCTGGATGGGCATGGAGAACCCCACCTCTGCGACCCTAATAGATGATAAAGCAGAAGACAATGGATGGATTTTCTAAGTGTATTGAGAAAATAAATAGTAATAGTTGTAATCGATCACTGCTCGATACATAGCGGGATTGTAACATGCTGCGCCCTCTGGTGGTGAAGAAGCAAAGCAAACCCGGTGTTTGGTGTAAATGCGTCACAGACAGTCAGTCAGAAACAGAAACAGACAGCGGCTGGTGTTTATGGTCAGTGAAGGAAAACTTAGCAGAGAAAGCAGCGCGTTTAGTTTTACACCATCGAGAGGCAGTCATGGTTAAACTGACCTTTAATGCCGCTATTGGCCAGAAAGATTTAAAGAAGGAAGAGAAGGACGAAGTGTTGATCCCAGAGGAAGGGGTGAGTTTGGAAAGGCCACGGGGAGCAGCTTCTTCTGCAGCTTATCCGGTTTAAGACGTCTTATTATGAACGTATCGTACAGCGTGTGTTACTGTATTACCAATGGCGTGACTATTTGCAAAACTACAAATATTAATCGGTTTAGAATCGGCATGAGAATGGCTTTCTTACTTTTATAGCCTCGCGAATAAGTGTACTGGATCTGAAATCAGATGCTTGATTGGCACATTAATTTTATGTAGATATATTTAGCACAGGTTTAAATTATTATGGCTTTTTTTTTACCAAATGCTGGTCTGTGGAGAAAATGGCTGACTTCAGTAAAATTCGGCTTGTGGACGAGATGGCTGGATGGGTCTAACTGCAAACGATGCATGATCGTTCGCGCTTAAGACTTTATTTCTGCAGTTGCTAAATTACTTCGGTTATTTAATCATATGGTAGTAAAAAGGGAAAAAAACAGCTGAAGCATCGAGAGTCAGTCCATGCTGTTTAAAGTGAGACTGTGAGTTGATTCCCTAAAATGAGTCGATTCATTTTCAGGTATTGGATTATTGCGAGGGACGGCATGGTGGCTTAGTGGTTAGCATGTTCTTCTCTCAGCACTAGGGATTCCCGGTTCGAATCCCCATCTGGGTGGAGTTTCCATGTTCTCCCCGTGTCCGCGTGGATTTTCTCCGGGTTCTCTGGTTTCCTCCCACAGTCCAAAAACATGGATCAAAGTCAATTGAGTTCTCCAAATTGCCCCATATAGCGTGTGTATGTCTGTGTGAGTAAGTGATTGTGTGCCCAGCGATAGATTGGCGCCCTGTTCTTGGTGTATCTGCCCAGCGCCCGAAACAACCCCCCCCCCAACCCGAATAAATAAATAATTATTTAAAAAGCGGAAGATAATGGATGGATTATTGCAAGTCGATTCCATGCAGGTCATCTAAACAGTGTTTGAGGTCTTGATGCTCACTACAAACTACAATTTGAGCTGCTGCATCAAACTGCTATACCATAGTACTATGTTTTAAGAAAAGTTGACCTGCAGCTTGAACATTATTGCATAGCACAGAGATTCACAGCCTATCCATCTATGATCTCAAACAGCACAGGTTTCTTGAGGTGCCAGACTGTTGGCTTGCAAGTCTTCCCTTTTTTGTTCAGCAAGTCAAGTGCTGGAGGCGCAGAAATCAGATCGTCTGCTGTGGATGAGTCAGTGCAACGTGGGCGAATTTCACTCTACAAAGGCAGCAAATCATTCAGTAACAGCCAATGCAGCATCCTACACAAGTGTGAATCTGACACACTGTGTTTACTACACAGGCATTTTAATTTCCTAGCCATGGGAAGTTACAGTATGCAGTTTGCCTGATAAAAACTCCAGGGTTAGACACACAAAGTCACCAGTCATGTGTAGGGAGAGGGTTTGGTGTTACTTTGATGAGCTGGTACTGATTTTCCATCGGATAAGCAGTGAGAACAAAGGACATGGGCTGATGGGATTGATGCATCACACACCTTTGCTGGGTCCATCACCTCAGTGATCAAAGCCTAGCTGAGTTCTTCGGACTGCAGTTATGTAGACTTAAATCCTGTTTATGCATGAATGCTTGAAGAACCACCTTTCAGACCTAAGCATTCCAACAAAGGTCGTCTCTGTCGGCAGTAAGCCATCGTCTGTGCATGCGTTTGGCAGCCGAACAGGACGCGTTTGTGTGGACGAGCGAATGAAAGAACGGGTGAAAATGTAACCCTTTCATGGTTGTGTTTCATCACATATATGAGAATCCAAGCCGCACTCTGTGAGGTTATGTAAGCGGAATCTGCAGGATTGGATCAGAGTAATTATTATTAAAGACGAAAATTGATGGACAGTTACATTTGTGCTTCCACTGCTGAATTTTGATTGGTGTTATTTCAGTGTTTGATCACTAATGCAGAAGAGCTCATTACTGAAACCAAATTGAGGATGTCATAATAGCAAAGCCAGGTTTCCCATGGTCATTCACTTTAATCAACAGATTCTATGGTGGTCTTTTTTCAAGGCAACATGATTCACTTTGCGAAGTACAGTGGGATATAAAAAACGCAGATGCATTCAGTTGCAACATGTGGGAGAATGCTTAAAGCTTCTGTGTTATAAGTAAAGACGTGTTGCTGTTCGTGTCTTTTTGCTCTGGGATCTTTGGAAACTTCCCTCAGTTCTTATCTCATGTACCACATGTGATATTAATGATAATAAAATTTTCTTGAATCTTGAAAGTAGCATGAAGGTGAGACTGTATTAGTTTCCTTTCTCTAAACTGTGATGCTCATTACTGACATAGGGAGACAAAAAGAGGAAACATGATCCATTTTTACATAGTAAAGTTACCAATATTACAGTTTCTCTCTGACAAACCCTGACCATCTGGTTTTCGCTGTTCTTTTGGTAAAGCTCCAAACGTGCAGTAAGCCCTCATATTTGATTCATAGCCAATGCATTAGACATTTGGATTTTTAGAACGTGGTAAGTTAAATATTTTTTTAGACTCTGCATCACAACAGACCATTTTTAAATTAAATAAAGCCAAAGATTTTATGACTTGTGTATTTTTTGTAGAGCAGCACATTGTTTATACAGTCATCTCTACTGCAGTGTAATACTAACCTTCATGTGTTCATCACATGCATGCATACCTGGTGTGTAAAATCAAAAAGGTGTCTTTCTCTTCTAGGATGTAGAGGAGATCCTGTTGGTAAGCCAGCAGTCACGGGCCTGGTGCTGGTGCATGTGTCTGGGTCTGGCCTGTTTGCTCTCCGGAGTGCTGGTTGGTGGAGCTTACTTATACAAGCAATATGTAATTGAGGTGAGAGAAAAACAGTAGCTTTCAGCTTGGCTTACAGAACTTTACTGTAAGGGCTATGTTCACATTACAACCTCGAGTGCCTTATTGATTTTATAAAACTGTTATAAACACACTAATAGTAAAAAGTAAAAAAATATATATATAATTTTAAGGTTTGTTTCTTAAATGTGTTAATTGAAAACCAAGTCTTTAATAAACTGGCCTTCCGTGACCAATAAGACGAGTGTCTTTTCATTTATAGCTTAAGAAGCTGGATTACATTGAGAACGCATTCTTCTGTGGCCGCGATTACGTCGATAATCAACAGTGGATGTGGGATAACACAGAGGAGCCAGCAGCACTAAAACGCATTGAGGAAAGGATCAGGATCCTGGAGGAGGAGCAAGTTGAGCTTATCAGTGTGCCCGTCCCTGAATTCGACGACGGCAACCCAGCCGACATTGTGCATGACTTTATGCGTGTAAGAATGCACATTTATCCTGCTTAGTCACTAGAGTGCCGGAACCTGTCCCAGCACTCATAGAGCAGAAGGTGCAGAACACTCTAGATAGAAAGCCAGTCCCATGTTAAATAGACACAAGGCAAACAATAAAACACAAGACTAGAACACGGCAGAAGAGGGGTCAACTACTGCACTACTGACCTGCACACTGACACCTCATACATCTGTGTGTACATGACTCAGTCTCTAGATCAGGATTAAAATGAGTTAATCATCTTCCTTTTTTTCCTCTAGCTGATGACTGCCTATCTGGATCTAAATCTTAATATTTGTTATGTCATCCCCCTGAACACCTCCATCGTCATGCGCCCCAGCAACTTTGCAGAGCTGCTTATCAACCTCCAGGTAACTAATGTGCAATAAAGGGTTTCTGATCTAAAAGCTGAAAATGGAGATAATTCATTCAGAACAGAAGAAATTGGAGATATATTATGATTGATTACAGATATTTAGCACATGCCACTGAGAGAAATGTGTTTATAGGCTGGAACTTACCTGCAGCAGTCATACCTAGTGCAGGAACAGATGGTTGTGACCGAGAAGGTGCAGCATGTGGAGCAGCTGGGATATTTCATTTACAGCATGTGCAAAGACAGAGATACCTACAGATTACAGCGCAGGGACACTATACCAGGTAACGTCATCTGTGTACACATTTAAACATCCACTTGTTCACAGCTAGTTCTAAACAACAGCAGATATTAGATTATTTCAAGCATTAAAAGGTATATATGTAGACAATAAAAAAAACCAAAAGGTATAATATTACAAGTCACATTCAGTTTTGATGGGGATTTGCCTGTGAACATTTTACAGATAGCTCCGGAGTGGAGCATGTTTTGTAGTGAAGGATGGCAAACAATTTATCAGCTATACATCAGACCGAGAAAGAGAAACGTCCACACTGAGTGTTCATACGAGCTGCTGTCTTGCTGCGCTGATGGTTCTGGGTTGTGGAGAAGAAGCAATTAGTGCAAAAATGTCACATTCACTCTCATTCAAAACACATGGACGTAAATAGAATACCTACCCAAATTTGAAATACTGAAATCTGGTTTGATGAGATCAGATTCCCACACACAGGGACTAAAACATCCATAGGGGGCTACTAAAAACATGTCACATTAGGGTTTCCATATCGATTTACAGACGTTTTATAACCCATCAATAATTTAATGAAAGTATCTTGCAGCTGTATTTAGGCGTTGTTTTGATCTATTCGCATAAAATAATAAAATGATTTATTTTGCCCTCTTGTGCTTGATTTGCATTGCAACACAATAATGTAAATCATTTCATTTTTGCTTTATGATTGACATGATGCACATTGTTTTTTTTGACAGGTATTCAGAAGCGTGAGGTTCTTAACTGCCACAAGATCCGCCACTTTGAGAACAATTTTGTGATGGAGACACAGATCTGCGAGCATTAGTGTCTCACTAGAAATCATCACTACAAATTTCACCAGTCAAGTAATATTCTGCTTCCTCACCCACTTCTGGTTCCTTTACTGAAGTGTGTCCTGTTTTTCTGTGTGCGGTGCTCTTTTATGTTATTTTTCTATGTACAGCTGCAGGATGCTATGGAACTAGAAAAGCAGGGTGTGACCTAAAGAATTACCAATTTCATGTTCCTTTTTTGTAAATAGACAATTTTGTGTTTAGCTTTAGGTTTTTAGGAGTAAGCGGTGGAGAAAAATTTTCTAAAGATGAGACTGAAGTTTGCAAAACTCAAACACAAAACAGAGGGGGAAAAAAATAAAAATCACTTGTATCTTTGTGGAGTTGTGAAAATCTGTTACGGTTAGTTGACTATAGTCAACTATTTAGTAATAGCTTTTATTTCTACAAGTGTGTAGGATATAAGAGTATATAAGATGAGCTATAAAAAAAAGACACAAGAAAATAAACTTTTGTAATAAAATTAATGTAACATGTTCATCCAATCTTTTCCAAGATTAACATCTGCTCTGTTAATCCGCTTCCTAATAAATTTCCTCATATAGCTGTTTTAATAAGAGACCTTCTTTTCTAAACTTCAGACTGTAGCAGATTAAATGAATTGAATTGAATGATGGTGATTTATAACAATGGTTTTAGAATATGTAAGATAAATATAAAGAGTAATGATTTAAACCAGGTGCCTGTTTCAATTAAACACGTCATAGCAGTCACAAACACTACATGGTAAATATTTAACTCAATAAAACTTTGACCACTCTCATTATTGTGTATTCATATAGCAGGAAAACTGTATTTCATGCATGAGGTTTGCATGTTTTCACTATGAACTAAAGACGCTGCCCTTTGGCCTGAACTCAGCATTGGTATATAGTTTTGCCAAAGTGACTGTCAAACCATCGTGGGCTATATTTTAAGTCGTGTCTGACCCATAAATACTGTATCGGACAGTTTACCATAATTCCGAGCTGCAATGGAAATGTTTTAAGGCATCACAAGTCCTTTTCCCAACCATGTTTTACAAACGATACAATGAGGGCAATAAGCATCTCTAATTTACTCAACAGACAAAGGGCGGACATGCAGACCACACAAAAAGAACCTTTGTTCGCTCCAACTGAGATGCAAACTGGCTGTGAGGCAGTAGCGCCAACCACTGCACCACTGTCAAACTATATTAACTCCATATTATGCTATTGACCTGAATTGTTTCTCTGAGCATCAAAGCCTAAGGCTTTCTATAAAAAGTACGTAATAAAACCAAATCAGCGAATTTCAACTTTCACCAACAAGGTTAGGTTTGCAAATGTATGCAAAAAAACGTGTGTACATTAGATCAATCCAGTTTATTCTCCATCAGCAGGAAAGAAAAAGTTACAAATAATAAACATGCAAGAGTCAGTTCACAGTCACGGACCCTCCATTAAAAAAAAAAGTCAAAGGGAGAATTCATACAGACGAGCAAGTCAGTCACCAAAAGCTCACGAACAGTGAAGTATCACACAGAACACACTCATGCTCACATTCGCACAGACTTACATAGAGTCCAATCATTGTACCTCTTTAGAAAATACCTGTTCACAGAGCTAAGCGAGTGGAACCGAGCACGGTTGGGTGAATGTTCTGAAGTTTGGGCTGGTTTTGTTTGGGACTCGACTGGTCCATGTAGGTCTTTCTAAACGTTTCAAGTTCTTGTGCTTTCTATAGCAAAGCGCCTCTGCTTTGAGGACTAGTGTGCGAACATTATTGCAGATAAAAGGGGTTTTCCTTATATTCACACAACAATCAGAAACACCATCATTACCAAAAAATAATATATTACATACACATAGTGTTGTATATTTTTCCAGAATTGTCAGGGGGAGGAGAAAAAAAAAAAAAAAAAAAAACATTAAAAGGTCCACTATTTGCATCCATGTTCATTTGACAAACACAAATAACAGGTTAGAATATTTCAATCTTTATAAATATTTCAGACTATATAGGAACACTTCTTATGGCACAGGCTTCACTTCAATAGTGCTTAGCATACATACAATGGATAATGAATTAGAAATATAATCAATATCAACTGTTCAAAAGGTGAATTTAAAGTACGGAATGATGAAAACTTCACAAAATTGTATTTGTTCCCATTGCACTCTGTCATTCCAACCTAAAAGCAGCTGAATCCTTTGGTATAGCCTACTGCTAAAACAATATACTTCATGTCCTAAAGGTGCGGTCGGCAGTTTTTGAGGAACTATTATGCGTACAACCGGTAAACTGCACCCTGCCTTCAAACCACAGTCCTGAAGCTGCTCCTACACCTTCACACGAAATCACCCCCCCCCCACCCCAAGTTTGCCATCTGTACCATGCAAACTGTGTTGCCCTTCTTACTGTCAAGTGACAAAACAACACAAGGATATTAATAACTACAGCTGTCCTCGATACCTTTATATATTTATATATTATAATTTGTTCATGTTCTAAATCAGACCTGGGAACATGTGGTCAATTGGAAGTTGATGGGATTAAGATCCAGGCTTTAAAACCAGGCTCTAGCTGAGTACAAAGTACTTCAAGCACTGATTTACATTTTGCTTTAGAAGTTTCCTACAAATTAAAAGCAATGCAGATGTATTGTGTAAATGCCGTGCACTGTTTGTCCTGCACACAGTCCAACTGCACCGCTTTTATTTTGAATTAAATTTAACCTGTGGTTCCGCCCCCACTGCTGTCTCGTTATTTTATGTAGCCCCTTAAGACAATTATTTGCCCAGCCGTGTTCTAAACGAACACGTCAATTCTGTAAACTCCAGGCAAATATTCTTAAGTATTAGTATTCTACACGTTGCTTCTATCATTTGATTTTCTCTGACATCAGCAAAGCTTTTGACTGTCGTGGGGGCAGTGAGCATGTCGACAGCTACCAAAATGTAACAGAAAATATGTACGTATATATTGCTGACCGCACCTTTAATATAGAAATGAATCCATTATCTCTATTAAAGATATTCACAAAAACTAGAAAGGAAGTCAAGGTTTGTAATCTACCACTTCACCAGTGATGCTCAACTCCCAGTAACATTGTCCTGCATCTCCGGTACTACAGGAACAGCAGGACACACTAAGACCCGCTGCATATAAGGAACAGAAAAAGGATCAACTCTAACCAGCAAAACCAGCAGCATGAAGGTTTAGTGTTTCAGTTTAATGTGCTGTGTGATTAAGACGTCGTGTTTGGTATAAACCTTTAAACCTGGAAAGCGCAACCTCATCACAAATACTATTTATATCATGGAACACCACTCACATGAAAAAAAAGGGGCTTTGTTTTCGATGGCGATGGTCCTCCTCATATAATAAATGGCTGTGCATCTGACCTTCTTTGTGAATTACCTTTAAAATCAGTGATTGATAAAGTCTGTGTGACCAGCTTATGTTTTTCGGAAGGGAAAGAAAGATTATGAATAAGAGCAAGAAAAAGAAATAGGGAGGGGAGGTGAGAGAGGCAGCACCTTCCAGTGGCTCAGTCAGCATAGTGCATGATGGACTCGACATAGTTTCCAGGGAAGAGACCTGTGGTGCCGCACATCACGCCCTCAAACCAGCCATCATCATTTTTTTTGATCACGTATATTATGGCTCCCTCCTGGAAGGACAGCTCATCTTCTTTATCCCGGGTGTAATCGTAGATTGCCACCACTGTAAAATTAAAAAAGTATTTTTAAAAATAATACAGGGAGAAATTTATGGCAGGAACCCAGAACCTTGCTCTTTATAATTAACTCCACCTTACTGATCAACCAATACTAATATAACAAGATGTCGAAATAGAAAGATGGATTAAAATACTAAAAAGATCACCCCAAAGAGACAGATCATGAATTGAAACCTTTTTCCATGTAGCTGCGTGGGGCCCACGGGGGGTCTTCCTCAGCATATGGGTCACAGTACTCCACTACTGCCGACTCTTCATCCTCTTCACCGTCTTCATCATCATAGTCTTCTGGTGGAGGTGGAGGTGGTGCAGATTCTACAAATCCCACCTCTTCTGCAGGGGGTGGTGGTGGAGGTGCATCAGTGACTGGGAGGGAGGAAAACAATTTAATACAAGAAAACATAATACAGAGTTCAGCAGCTTCTCATGCAGAGATCAGTGATGTCATGCGGTCCAAACTGATCAGTTATCAGATCCACATGGTTAATGGGGAGGAAAAGGATTATGGCTGCTATGATCAATAAGGAGATCTGAATGCATGCAAATCTTCTCATAACATGCAATTTAATCATTAACACAACATGCACGAAATAAGCAGATAAGATCAGCATTCGGTGACACACAAGGGCCCGAACAAACAAGATGGCAGGTTTGGTTCTACTGATTTCACTGAACTACAAATGGGGGGAGGGGGTCACAAGGAACACATGGCTTAAACTTCTGACTTACTGGTCTCCTGAACACGAGCCACAAAGCCCATGAGAGGAAGCTGAGGAGTCATCTGTAATATAGAAGGGGGAGGTGGGGCCATGGGGGCTAATGACCAAATTATAAGAGAGGTGTGTGAAGAAGAAAGATGGAGGTACAATTAATTAAGGCTGGTCAGATTATTTCATCTGATAAGTCAAAGCGATTCATCTTCTATAGTTTCAATTAAGTCTAAAAAAAGAAGATAAAGGATTACCTTGATTCTGATTGTAATGTGGTCCTCCGTTGAGCTGGGTCTGGCTCATGTTGGCATGAGCATTATGAGAAGCGTTACCCGGCTGATTAGAGACGGAGGAAGGTCTGCGGTATGGTAGAGAGCCGCCAACTGATTGTGCGTTTTGCCGTGTCATTGGTCGGTTCATACTGTAGAACTGGGGTCCATTTCCTAAAAGATAGTGTAATAGGACATAAGCGACTGACATTTGGAAGCAGTCGTTTTAAACTTAATTAATAAGCTAATCAGGATCAACTGGGTCTTGGAAATAAAGTAATAATAATAATAAAAATGTGACAGCAAGTTTGTACATTCTGTCTCATGAAATTTTAATCTACAATCCTATACAAGGGATATTTTTGTTTCTTGTTAGATAAGTAGCTTTAGAGCAAACATAAAACAACAGACATTTAAGAGAGGACTTGGGTGTTATGTGTTTATTGGATTTTCTTTGTTCAATAAATTTTTTAATTGCACATTTTTACAGATAATTGGATTTTGTAAAGTAGACAAATGCTGGAACGACTAATAATATAAAAAAAAAAGAGGAATAAGACGAAGAGGACAAAGCAGATTGGAATTCACATAGACATGCAGTCCACACAAGGCAAAACGGACAAAGCTGACAAAGTGGAACCAAACAAAACAAAGTGTAGTCTAACTGTGAATTCAACATAATGCAAACCCAATAGGAAAGATTTAAATGAAGGCGATGACCAGGCAGACGGGTGTAACAGTGATTTGGCTTTAGGGACATCTTACCTTGTGTAGTTGCAGTGCTGGTGGTGGGGGGCAGTTGTGGGGGAGGAGGAATCTCAGGGGGAGCAGGAGGGGCTGGAGGAGGTGTGGGCTCTGGGGTAGGGGGGGGTGGAGGCACAGGGGGAGCTGGGATGGACACACTAGGATGGGGTTTGGGAAGATTTGAGGGTGCAGAAGCTGTACCTGCTACAGGACGGGCCGGGAATCAAAGTAGCAAAGGAGAGGAAGAGAACAAACCCAAAGATAAAAAGCCAAAAGTATATTTAGTCTGAAGGTAACAAACACAGGAAAAGCTACAGGCAGCGGGAGTGTAGACGCACAAAGAAACATTAGTTGTGTTAACCAATAAGGTGTTAGAACTTAAGCGTGCATGTAAGAATCTAAGTGCGATTTAAGCTTAAATAGAACATTCAGTTATGAAAGTGAACAGGTTTCTAATGATATAAATTCATAATATTTCAGATTTGAATGATTTTTGCAGGCAGCTGATAAAATGATAAACCCTTTGTACCAGGTTACCTTAATATTAAAACTTGAAATTGGTGGATCTCCTACCTGGAAAGGCAGTGGGTGGTGCAGGAGTAGGTACGGCGATAGGCACGCCTACACTGCCACTGCCACTATTCTCTCTGCTGCTGCTGCGACTGCTCGGGTGACTGCCTCCACTACTGCCACTGCTGAAAGAGGAGAGTGGCAAAGGAGTAGGAGAACTCCAGTTTAAACCCTGTGGATCATCCTTATACTGAGAACATCCAAAATATGGCTATTAAAACAGATCTATTAGTGCAACTATAAAGCTCGAAGGCTTCTGTCCAATCAGCTTGGTAAGAATTAATCATTCATTATGCTGTAAAATGGTATCAGATACCTTTAATTACACATGCCACATTTGGTCACAAGATGGTCATTACGAAAATAAGGGTTATTTAAAGCACTAACAATCTTCAATTAGAAAAGCAATTCTTATAATTCAGATTGTAAGTGTAATGATGGCGTTGGACACTGTTTGAATGTACTTAAGGATCTTCACCTTCACAGGATCTCTCTGCCCCATCATTACAGCCTGGTATTGCATACAACAGCATCGTGTGTATCACACTGCTTACATTAGTTTATTTAAAACAAACCCTCATCTTTATATTATACAAATAACAAAAAAAAAAACAATCACCACTACACATATTACATCTAGTAATCAAATTATATGCTAGAACCATGCATGGCAACAATATTAATATTGGTCTGCTTATACAGTTGCCATTAAAAGTTGAATCCATGAGAGTAAGAATTGCCAGTTTGGCTCAAGGTCCAAGAAAATAAGAAGATTAAAAAAAGATTTTAGGGAAAAAAAAGGCTGAAAGAGAAAAATAGTAAGAGGAAAATATGAAGAATTCTCATTTTAAAGGATGCTACGGCTATTTAAACTGGAAATGAAAAGGTTTCCCAGATGAAAGAGCAAAACAAAAAGAAAGAAGAAAGAGAAAGTTAGCTGTTATTTCTAGCAAAACACACCAACAGAGACAAAAGATAAAAAGACAGGATATGAAGACAGAACTCCAGAGACAAAGAGAAAGACAGTCTGAAACGAAGAACGAGGGAAAACACAGAAGTGTTAAGTCTGGGATTTGTTTGTTCAGAGAGGATATAAGGTTCTGAACTCTGTGTGTGAGTGTGTGTGTACCTGTACGTGCGGGTCCTCTGATTAACGGAGGCGGTGCGTGCTGGGCTCTGAAGGGGCGGAGCCATGTTGCGGGTTGGGCTCTGCACATAGTCGTTAGGGACAACAGGGGGACGCACGGGCTCAAGCGTCCTGTAGGGGGAGTTGCGCCTGCCAGGGGGTGGGGATTGGGGTTACAATTTAAGATCTACTGGCACTTATGGACTTTATAATGGCTGGCTTTTTCTCAGTACATTGTATTAATTATTTCTTGCCTGAAACCAAGCAAGTATTATTTCCCTCTTAAAGAAGAGAAAATCTGATCCAAGTTGGAAAAACTCTTTGGTGTTAGTGTCGTTAACAGTTGTAGTGACAGTGTGTTGAGAAGGGGCATATAGTAAGCTCACACATTAAAGGAAAAGGAACAGGAACAAACACTGCATCAGAACACAAGCACATAAACTCGACGTGTTTTATATGGAATGGAACGAATGTTAAAGATCCAAAGCAGCCTGTGAGAAAAGAAAAGCACATTAACTTCTTGAACTAAAGGTATGGTGTTTATACCAATGACACAAAACACAAGTCACAAAAGCAGATACATGATATGACTAAAAGTATGCAAGCATCACTTCTGTCTCTGTATTCACATCAGTGTAGGATCATTTTAATGCAAAAAAAAAAAAAAAAGTTTAAAAATTTAAAAATTATAACTAATCACAAGCCAAACCACTTGCATGTGCACCATAAAAAACAGCTAGTTTTCATAAACACACTCAAAAAATAAGTTGAGCATTTTTTTATTGTAGAAGTGTGTTAACAAAATTTTAAAACAAAAACAAAAAGCCAAACTGCATGGTTGTATTCCGAAGTCAGTAATCAAAATCATTTTAAAGCACCTGCAAATAAAAAGACACATTCCGTGTCTCACTGTAAATTGAATCCCATTAAAGTTAACACTATAAAATATAAAATATAAAAATATAAAAATAAGGCTTGTATGTAATTAAAGGTTGGTTAACCAATAACACCTAAACAATAATGCATGCTGGGAATTAAAAACAAGGAGTAAAAAAAATTAAAAAATTAAAAAATTAAAAAATAAAAAAACTCCAGGGTTTGACCTACCAACACAAGAGCAACTATGACAAAAAAAATTATATTTAGTGATATTCATCCCCATTACTTGGTGTTGACCTGGAAAAAAATATCTGAAACCAAGCTTCAAGCACAATCTTGGAACAAGCCTTTATGGATTACATCTGTAGCTAATAAAGAACAATATCTACTAGCACTGCTAAAATCAATTCAGATGGAACAGTGTTTTAATAAAAGATCCCAGAGAGCAGTTGCAAAACAACGAAACAGAATAAAGATCCAAGCAAAGGTTAAAAAACAGCTTTCAAAACTAACACCCACTATGGGATCATGCTAAACAAGCATTTGCACTCCAAAAAAAAAAGACAAACACACTTACCCAAGGGTTCCTTTTCCGGGGCCAGGAGGACTGGGGGGTTTCTGAGTAGGCGCTCCTGTGCGTGGGGTTGTACCCGCCTTCATATTCTGTGCATTAACCTGTAGAAGGAAATTATTATATACCAGAGTATGCCATTTTATTAGATCTGGATCACACAAACACAATAGATTTCCTTAATAAATGCTTACCTTAAACCTTAGTAACCACTATGAACATTATGAAGCAAACAAAAGAGGCAAAGAGAGAGAAGAATGGTTAAGAGTGGTTAAGGAAGGGTTAGATAAATTTGAGTGCGCACACACATGCCCTCTTCTGCATTCAATTCTATAAACTTTGAGGTCATATAAGAACTACAATACTAAAACTGCTGAAAAGTATAAATAGTAATACTGCCCAGTTTATTATTATTTTAATTCACTGCCTTTATAATAAACCCCTTATGTTTATTAAATGCATGGTATGACTGTTACTAATGTGAATAACCTGCAAAATAACATTGTCAAGGCCAGCAAATGCTGTCTTTATAAAATTAACTTCCATTTCAAAGAAAATAGTAATTGCAAACTTAATTTATAAATGTTATAGGAATTCAAATATATGTCATATTACAGATTTAATGCCTTTGAAATTTCTCACCTTAACACCATGGCCTACGTCATCCAGCAGGCTGTAGTCAATAGGTTTGCGGATGTAGCGGACAGGTCTCTCGGGGTTAGCTGGCGCAATGATTTTGTGCGTGCGGGAGGTGTTCTTATTGGTGGTAAGGATGCCAATCTCCCGTCTAGCTACCTTCTCTTTGTGAATGTCCACTGTCTAAATCAAGAGGAACAGAGAGATCGTGCTTCTATTTAAGCAACACCGTGCCATCAGCTGCAGGACTTTAAAATTTTGTTATAGTTGTTGTAACCTTACAAACCTGTGAGATATGGTTAATGGAGGACTCCATGCGGCGTAACTGAGACGCCTGGATGTCCAGCATCTGCAGTACATTGTTGGCAAGTGTGTTGATCAGATAAGCGACGCTGGCGAGAGACTGTGTGGTGTAGCTTTTAGTTTCTTCTAAAGCCCTTTGCTTATCTGGAGACTAAACGAAAAAAAAGAAAATAAAAAAAATTGTTGATTTAGAACTTTTGTTTGTCTCTTTACATTTACAGCCCTTTGATACTACAAGCAACCAAAAAAAAGAATCAGGGCCCTCATTTATATTTATATTTACTATAATTAATGAAGTAAAAAAAAATTATTTACTTCTTTTTTTTTTAATTTTCCAAGATTCCCAGGGAGGAAATATACCATCAGAGGAAAAGAGCATCAAACAGCTGTCCTCCATTTCCTCCTGGCTTCGCTACACCCACACACTTACTCATGACTAATCTCAAAGTGATAGTGTGTAAAAACAGTCACCACAGAAACCAATCACTGGTTAGTAGGAAGGCAGCAAAATTTCTCCTTTATGCCACGTTATTGGATGCCTACAGCAGTCAATCATTTCCTCCTACATAACCATGGCAACACTGTCACTCAGAGGTAAAATTGCCAATAAATAATAGGGTATAAATGTGTGTGAGTAAATGTGAACACTAGTGGATGGTTTACAGACGGTGGGGGAGGATGCTTAATTGATTTTAAAAAGACAAAGAAAAAAAGTATTTCCTTTTTAAAATATTTTAAGGAATGTCATAATATTAGTTTCCATGCTTTATAGAGGTCCATTAAAATGCAGCAGCCAATTTATAACACTGACACAAAAGTCAAGTGGTTTAGACACAGTGGTGCTGCTGGAATTTGTAAATGTGTAACGTGTAAAGCACAACACACTGACATTCCACCACCAGCACATTTTCGTTTCTGCAGTAAGAATAATCATACACCACTTAAATAGCATCTGCTCCCTGGTAGATCTGTGGGGTACTGATAATTAAAGCACAAAGGAAAATGACCTAAAAAAGCATTTAAAGACACAAACGGACTATGTTCTGTAACTGAAGCACTAAAGCGAGCATGTGTATGTTTTTTTGTTAGACTTAATTTAGAAGTTTAATGTTTGGACAGAATTGATAGCCATTTCCTGATGGTAATGGTTCCAAGAGATACAGAAATAATATGTGGCTATTTGATATCTCCAGCTTACATACCGGTATGTATCGGGAATGTGTTCTTGCTGTAAGGTGGAACCATTAACAACTGTTTAAATTTAAAATGTGTGTAGAAACAAGGAGGTCTATCTAATAAAGTGGCCGATAATTGTAGTCTGAATTGACTACGTAAGAATAATGGTTAAAAAAAAAAACAATAATAATCAAGAGTTAAAACTTTAAAAAGATGAATAATTAAATTACAAAATGACACTAATTAGTGATACATGTTTAAATTATGCAAAAGATGAAAATCAATGACAAACTGGAAAGCACTGAGGAGATCAAGAGAAGTTTCAGACCACACACAGGCTGAAAATAATATGAAGCGCTAAAGCAGGCAAGAAGAAATCTCACCCTGGAGTGTAGCATAACAAAAAAAAGTAGAAGAATCCATTAGAGAATGGCCTACATTTGGTTTCTTGTAAAAGACCATTAAACCTTCAGGGTTTACGAGTATAGGAACTTTACCTGTACTACATACTTCTATTCAAATCCAATTAGATATCAGGAAAGCTGTCAAGATATAATAATGTTAGTAAAATGTTATAAAGAGCTATAATGTCTCCTGGATGTGCAGTCATGAAAAAAATGTCTTATTTAAAGAAATTTAAAAAATCAGCTCTCACTTCAGCTTTTACATCACATAGCGCTAAAAAGAACAATGGTCATGCATTTAAAACGTTGTTATTGTACAACTAATAACAATGGAAGTAAGTTGGACGTGACTACAAATAAATCCTGTTTAGATGCTGATGATAACCAGTTAAATATGAAGGTACAGATTGTGTTCATCAGTCTTATAAGTCTACTGAGTGGAGAATGATTCCACACATCACTTTAAATCTGTAAAGATATCACTGTGACCATGGGAACACTATGATTAAGAACTCTTTACAATAGTTCAAGGCTCACAATTTACAGGAACATTCAAAAAACAAACATGTGTAAAACAAAAAAAAACATCACACTCAAAACATATATAATACAAAGTTATTCCTAATTATCCGTTCTTAAGTGAAATGGTCACTAAGTGTACAGTCACGGCTGCTTTGGCTCTGAGAACATTCCCCCCCATCTCATTTCATTGCTTAATGTCTTATAAGAAACATATTTTCGTACTTTTATTCTCTTTAGCTAATTGCTATTAAAAATAATTTATTACTATGGGTGGCACGGTGGCTTAGTGGTTTAGCACGTTCACCTCTTCGCACTAGGGATTCCCGGTTCGAATCCCCATCTGGGTGGAGTTTCCATGTTCTCCCCATGTCCACGTGGGTTTCCTCCAGGTTCTCCGGTTTCTTCCCACAGTCCAAAAACATGGCTCAAGACAATTGAGTTCTCCAAATTCCCCCATATAGAGTGTGTCTGTGTGCGTGTCTGTGTGAGTGAGTGTGTGCCCTGTCCTGAGTGCATCTGCCCAGCACCCGAAACGTTCTCCCCTGGATGGGAATGGGGGAACCCCCCCCCCCCCCGTGACCAAAGGGAAGACAATGGATGGATGGATGATATTATTATTGCAAAGCTTGTCATGACTGACCACACATAATGATTCAACCGTTGGTGAAATCCAGCAGTTCACTGATGTGATGCCACATAGTTTTTTCAAGTAACAAGAACCACAATAATCCTAATTAAGTAAGAGTTCATCTACTAATCGTATCGACATGGACAAAGCAAAGAATATATTACTTTTGATATATACTTACATCATATTGGGAATTAACTTGAAGTGATTTAAATGGGTTTAATTGAGAAACATATCCCCATGAGCCAGAAAACTAGTGTAAACTTAAATGATACGGAATTCGCGAACAAGAAATAAATATACATTGATGGGAGGCTAATTGTAAGGGCAAAAGACACTAATCAAGCATGCTTAAAAAATAATAATCCCAAAGGCAACGCCAAATGACAACAATTTGTAGATTTATAGGTCATATTGGACATTCAATGTGAAACAAAAAGCTGTATTATTGACGTCGACCAAACTAGCTAGCTTGTTTCGCTACGTGTCTAGCGTCCTCATTCCTCAGCAGTCCACGGTGCTCAAACGGATACATAGTGCCCGCCACTGAGCACTACACCAGCTGGAAGAAGCATTATGTCATGAGCGATGCAGTGCACTACTCTACGGAGAGCAACCCCAATTGGGATTCGACCCTAATCCCAGCAGCGCGACGCTACGCTGGTGTTTGCTAAAGAGAAAACAAGAATTCGGCTACTACCTGAATGTAGTTGCTCTCACAATACTCGGCGACGCGTTCTAGATTGGCGTAGCTGTCCAGCAAAGCGCCCCTGCCTGCAGGAATCTCCTCTTCCAGAAGCATTTGTAACTCCGCCATCTTCACATCTTACTAGCTGCCTGTCACAACCCGATCTGCAGCCCCAGCTGCTTCAGCACTGCGCGTGCTCAGCGGCTCACGCGCATGCGCGGTGGAAATCGCTGCCATTCGCGGGAACCCTCAAGACTCGAATGGAAGGATAAATAAGACGAATGACAGAACATGAAAATCCATCCATCCATCATGTTCCGCTTTATCCTCTACTAGGGTCGCGGGGGGGAGGTTCCCCATGCCCATCCAGGGGAGAACGTTTCAGGCGCTGGGCAGATACACCCAGGACAGGGCGCCAATCTATCACTGGGCACACTCACTCACACATACACACTCTATATGGGGCAATTTGGAGAATTCAATTGACCTTGATCCATACATCTGTATGTATTGAAGCTTTATTAATTGGCACAACAGGAAAAATCATCTGGATAAATATGCTCACACTTAATTGTTGACATGAAATGTGTTTTGAATCTTCTAAAAATATGTGAATTCATTCATTACCTTCATATTAATCCTCTACCAGGGTTGCGGGGCAGATACACCTAGGACATGGCACCAATCTATCGTTAGGCACACTTGCTCACCTAGACACACACGATGTAGGGCAATTTAGAGTGTTCAATTTACCCTAAATCTACATTTTTGAACTGGGAAACATGAAAACTCCACCCAGATTGGGATTCGAACCCGGAATCCCCTGCGCTGAGAAGTGAACATGCTAAACACTAAGCCACCTTAAAACAATACAGGTTAAACCTTAATAGAAACCATTAGAACTATTATTTTAGTTGGTACTGGTACAATGATACTTTTTTGGCTACGTACTAATACTGTGATTATGACAGATTGCTTCAGATTTGGAAAGAACACTGAACCAATTTAACCAGTGAAAGCAAACCCCACATTTATTGGTATAAATTATAACAATTCCTTTAATCAGTTAAAGACTTAGTGGAATGTCCCGAAGAGAAACCATTGAAATTCAACAATAGTATTAGAAAGGCAGTCGTAAGCTTCGGTCAGATCTAGGAGTCAAATAATACATTTGAAATCTAATCATTTCAATGGATTATTAACACTACAGTTGATGTTATAATGAACTCAAACGAGCTTTAAAATAATACACTAAAATGTCTTGCTCTAGAAATTGTTTCTTTTAATCACTTTCTCTTGCTGACAGTAATCCAGGTGTCATCTTTCGGTTTGGACACCAGTTCGTATCTGGCTTCTACCATCTGGCCCTCGAGACGATGTAGCCGGAGCCTACGGACCAGCATGCTCAGCAGCACCGCTGCCACTGTGTATGCAAATCTGAAAAGGTACGACATGTTACTAAACTGAAAGCACCTTCATGTGAAATGTAAAACATATTTAATATCATCATGTAAATTCTATTCAAAATGAATCTTAATAATGGACATTTATTTTTGAGTCTACCTGAGTTCAGGACATGCCTGATTTCCCGAAAAGCCTAACAGAGAGAAACTCTTTCCTACTGACTCATCTGTAAATCTATCAGGGTCAAATCTACGAAAACAAAGACAGCATTATACTCTATGAACTAGAAATAGCATCTATGTGGTAAAGCACATGAATTCGTCCACAGTTGACACATACCTGTATGGCATCGTCCAAGTATCTGCATCTTGAAGGACTACACCAAGTGCATAGATAACCAAAGTCTGATTTGTATACAACAATAAATATTAAATAAATATTTAACAACATCTGCAAAATTCAATACTTACAAATGATTGGTTTAAAAAAAATAGTCCTTGTGTACGAAAACACATTGCTCAAATACATACCTCTTTAGGAATAACATGCCCATCCACCTTCCCCTCTACCTCCTGAAGGCGCGCTGCGATGGGGGTCAGTTTGGCGGTGCGTACAGTCTCATTCAGAACCTGCTGACAGTACCTGCGCAGAAACAGAGATGCCAACACATTTTATTCTGTTTTTTTTTCCTTACGTATGATATGATCAGGTGTAAAAAGGTCACATCAAGTCATCTTTAAACACTTTTAGATACCATATTGTTCACTACAGTCTCCATTCACAAACACTTCGCATGAAAAACAGACAAGTTGTCTATTTTTACAATTATTACAATTAGGTTTATTAGGAATAAAGATATATAATTTGTTCTTATATTAGTATGATACAAAAAATAAATAAATATTTCTGGTTCACAAATAAAAAGGTTTAAAGGTATTGGAAGTTAAGATGCAGGCAGAGAATCACTGCAGTAACAGTGCAGAACCAAGGGAAGGACTGACCTGAGCTGTGGAATCTTGTCCAAGGTAACAGGTTCATTCCCCAGCACTTCCACCAGTTCCTGATTTAGTTTATCCTGCACTGCTTCAGAGATAGACAGAAAGTGCACCGCCCAGATGCACACTGGAAAAACCCAGGCCAAACATTAATTAAAAGTGTGAATAAGCAAAATGAGCTAAAAAGACTTAAAAGCCTTGAAAGCATGCTGCTCATCTGATGTTCTGAGTTAAGAGTTAAATCCCATATTCTAGAAACCAGTATTTTTGTTTTAAAGGAAAGGAAATTATATACAGAGTAATGGATTACATTTAGGAAAATGCAAAAAAAAAAAAAATATTATTATATTCAAGTTCTGAAAGCTTACAGTTGGCAGTGATGACACAGCCAGCAAGAGTAAACACCATGCTTTCCTCCATCACCTGCAAAACCGTAAGATAAGTCAATTTAATAAACAATCAATTACTATATATATATATATATATATATATATATATATATATATATATATATATATATATATATATATATATATATAATTTTTTATTTTTATTTTAATATTTGTATTTTCTCATGGTACAACAACAGAAGTGATCTTCCAAACACTGTGTATATCATATGCAGTATATCAACTAAATACTGCATGGAGAACTGCTGTAAGGTCACCTGTCTCTCTGACAGTCTGGCCTGAATCAGTGAGTCCATAAAAGCAGAGTGTCTTGAACCCTGTCCACTTCTTTCTTTTACAACAGCTTTCAGAATGGATTCCATCTCAGCCAGTGCTGGAGACATACACAATCATTTTAAAATGTGGGAAAAGGTAAAATAATAAAACCCCAGGTGTCTTTTGATAGTTGATAAAATAATTACCTTTTTCATAATGAGCCTTTCTGCTTGAACTTTTATCCAATGAACCATCCAAATAACCTTTACCGATCTCTGACCATATCTGACCAAAAGAAAAGCATAACATTAACAAACACGTCAGCTGTGGCTTCAAAACAAATGAGACTTACTAGCAGGACAAGCACTTATGTCCACACACCGCCTCATGGCTCTTGCGAAAACGCAGGACTTCTGTATCGTCAGCGAAACGACTGCCCATGGCAAGTTGTGTGACAGCCTTCATGGCCAAGCCTAGTAGGTGAGCACATACAGGAGTATGCTGCGATTTTGGATACGATTCCCATTTTGCAACCAGCTCTTCAACTAGCTGCAAATACAAAAGTAACTGAATCATGTAAAATTTATTTAGAACAATTCATAAAACAAGTACAGGGTTCCATACCTTCAGCAAAACAGGGAAATTGTTTTCCAGTGTTTTGTTAATTGCACCTTCATACACTTTCTTTCTCATCAGCGCCTCGGTACTGCCAATGCCTGTTCCTGACTGGTACCCAAGCAATGACTTAAGCATTGTCTCAAAGGAATCAGCTAAAGAAAAAAATACAAATGAAGGTTATGAAAGGAGTAACTGGTGTTTCTCTAACTAATTGCAACTGGTTTAACTGAAGGTAAATTATGTCCAGTGGTTTATGACCGCTGCAAGTTGAAATGACTGGTCTAATGATAAGTCTTACTGGTCCAGTTTGGGTTGATGTGCTGCCTTAGTTCATGAACTGAGCCAAGACTCACGACTGGTCTTCGGCCAAACCAAAAAGACGCCACAGGACCAAATCGATCATGAAGACCGACCAGAAACTCGTGTAGACTTCCTCTGTTCACGATGTCCTGCAGGTTGCCATCCCTTAAAACAAAGAAGGACCAGCAACTGAATACAAGAACTGTTGATGGTTGTTAGGAACCAGTTTGTGTTGATACTTACTTATCTTCAGTAGGGTTCAGGCCTGGCACACCAGTTACTCGTCTCGATGACTGGGAATAATAAAAAAAAAAAAAAAAAAAAAAAACAAAAAACCCCCCCCCCCCCCCCCCCCCCCCCCCCCCCCCCCCCCCCCCCCCCCCCCCCCCCCCCCCCCCCCCCCCCCCCCCCCCCCCCCCCCCCCCCCCCCCCCCCCACAAGGATCACAATAAATACAGGACGATACACAGTACAATAAACATTCAAGTAATGGTATGAAGTAAACCCTGAGTTTGGGTATTGTAAACAGTTAACATTAAGTGGAGAGGTAACAGTGCTGGTGGCCTCCTAGTGATGTGAGCCGCAAGTTCTAAGAAAAATGTCCTTGATTTTAAAAAATCTTAAAGAGTTTGTAATTGCGGCAGTTCTTTATAAGGTGCAAAGATGTGCATAAAGGTATGAATGCAGTTTTTATGAATGCAGACTTTTATGAACTTAAATACCGTCTACTGACCATATATATATATATATATATATATATATATATATATATATATATATATATATATATATATATGCATCATTGAAATGCATATAACCTACAAATGTGTATATAATAAAACATCAACAACAATAAATGATAAGAAAACACTGGGTGAAGTAAGTTTACATTCTTTCGTACCGGATATAAATAAAGCACTGCACCAACCAAGATGACAACAAACGTCACCGCGAATATAGCAAAATCCAGCATCGTACGGGTTTAAAATTAACCTTAAAAATGTTTAGACATTAAGGGAAAAAGAATTAGCGGTTAGCAGGCGAATACAACACACACCGCCTCTGTGTACCACGTCTACATCCAACAACACGCCTCCTCCAGAGTTCGACCATCGATTATTATCAAGGACTGGGAGTCGATCCTACGATTCCAAAATCGATAAATATGCGCCTTTAACCTTATTTTATGAACAAATCGATTTCTCACGTTCACAACCTGTTAAAATATTATTAAAATAATGCTGTGTTTAGTTTTTTTTTTAAAGACCTTTTGTATGCAGTGTGTATCAGAAACATACTCAACTCTCAAAGTGTTAACGTGCGACAGGCCAGACCAAATCAATTGATTGCTAATAAGGTGGCTGGGTTAACGTTCGTCTAAAACTGCAAACTTCAGTTTTTTATGTAATAATAAACGACTTATTTTATAACTCACGATGTATTCACTTTATGTATAGTTAATGTATTTAAATTCAACGTGCTCTATCCAATTATACATAACTGCTACCTTGTTATATTGTCTACAATATGAATTTGATAGAGATCAGGTTGGAATTCCTTTTTGGTATCAACTACAAAGCATAACATTGCTGTTTACATTATAACAAAGCCAAAAAAAATGTAAAATTGGCATTATCTAAAGCAGAGGAAGTAGTGTGGCATTTTAGCTAATTATTTTTAATTACACCAATTACCCAATGTGTCAACTGTGGGAAGGGCCTAAGTTAATCAGGCCTGGAAGGACCTTTAAATAGTTATGCGTTTAAGTCAAGTTGCTTGTCCAAGTTGAAAAATGGTGGTCAGATTGGTGGGTTTACTCTGTGTGTTTGCCAGTCTGTGTACTGGTCAACAGCAAAAATTACCATTAGAGGCTGAGAATGTTCTTGATAATCAGTTTCGGAACCAACGAGGGCAAACTGTGTTTCATAACTCTGCTTTTGTGAATGCTGAGCTTGGAAAGGTGGTACCTACTGATTTTACAGCTACAGATCGCTGTGAAGTGGTTGAATTTTCTCGGGTGGGCTGTGGGGAACCTGGTATTAGCCCTGCTGAGTGTGAGGCGTTGAACTGTTGCTATGACAATAGAAGGTTTATTACAGTGTATGATGGACCAATGTGCTATTATGGGAATTCAGGTGAGTAAGAAAGCAACTTGGAAAAATCAAGGCTTTTGTAATTGGGTAAAATGGTCAATTTAACCACTAAAGTTAGCAGGAGCTGTTATCTGTCTAGTTGTTTTTCCTTTTTATGTTCCCAATTTTTTTTTAATGACCTATACCTGTGATCAGTTACTGTACAGTGTACACAAGATGGGCAGTTCGTGTTGGTTATTTCAAGAGATACCACCATTCCTCGCCTCAACCTTGATGGCATCAGTATGTTGGAGACTTCGGATAGCTGCTGCAAGCCTGTAGACAGCAATACAGACTTTGTCATCTACCAGTTTCCAGTCACTGCTTGTGGGACTCGACTGAAGGTACCACTATAATGCTTCGATGGTTCTCTAGCTTGTAAGACTGAGACTTTTGTGCAGATTTGTGTATGGAAAACAGAAAATCCTTTTTCTTTTTTCTTAAACTTGTACTTGACTTTGGCAGTGCAGATTATCAGACCATGGACTTTTCTTGACTTTTCAGACATGTTCATTTCTAGCCTTGATCTATTAAAGCTCTCGTGCAATAAGCAAAGCAAAGCATGTTCTCCTGTTTTAAGCATGGATAGCAATGTGTATGTCTGCACTGTATTTCAAGACTACTGCACTAAGTAAATTTTTGTTGTACAAAAAAGTTAAGTGCTTTGCACCTTTAGGTCGAAGGTGACATTGCTGTTTTTGAGAACGTAATGGGATCATCCTATGAAGTTGAGGTCAGCCCTCAAGGAGCCATTACAAGAGACAGCTTTTATGAGTAAGTTAGATGCTTGTACCTTCAACCCTGATTCTGCATGCTCAACCACTTTGAATTTTTTTTTTTAATGTGCATCTTTGCCATACTGCTTTACCTGCAGGCTGACATTTGAGTGCAGGTATTTAATGACTGAGGTGAAGAGATTAGAGGTAGATGTGAACATGCTTCCTCCCCCAGCACCTGTACTTCAACAAGGTCCCATGCGAGTGGGACTCCAGCTTGCCAAGGGAATCTGTGCCATTAAAAGATGTTCTAATGGTAACGTGTAAACCAAATATTTTATCAGTAAATCCTAAGACCGAAAGTACACAAGATCAATTGTAAATGTATTGGTCGTTTAATTAAACTAATCCTGCATCCCTAAAGATACCGGTGTGATCTGAAGTTGAAACGTATTGTTTCTAAAATATTTTCTTTGCTTATGTTGTGTACTTAAAGATTTTAAATGGTGCCCACTGACCTCAACTGATTTTTTTTTAATTTAGAGGACGTCTACAGCTCCTACTACACCGAGGCTGACTACCCCGTTATTAAAGTGCTAAAAGACCCGGTCTATGTTGAAGTACGCATGCTGGATCGGGCTGATCCTAATATTGCCATTGTACTAAACCGATGTTGGGCAACTAGCACCCCAGATCCCTCTTCCATGCCTCAGTGGGACTTGCTGTATAATGGGTAGGTTTGTATCTTAATGTAACTGTTTTTGAAGGGCCCTAAAATGCTCATTATAGTGGTGTGTTAACAAATCCAATGTGCTTTCACTAGGTGTCCCTATAAAGACAACCATTATCAGACCACACTGGTTCCAGTCAGCCCCACTTCAAGGCTACAGTATCCAACTCACTACAAACGCTTTACTGTGAGAATGTTTACCTTTGTGGATAACACCTCACTAGTTCCTCTACAGGAACAGGTAAGGAAGCTTAGCAAAATGTATACAAAGCACAGCATGGCAAATTTAGTTCAATATTAAGTTAGCATTACTTTACACCACAAGTGCACTTGCACTTACTAAACTGGGTGTCTATTATGCTAAACAATGTCATGGACTACAAATTATTTGACTGGATCAGGTACTGTGTGTGTATATATGGCAAGTTAATTATTACGTCTGTCTGTCCCCCCCCCCCCCACAGATATTTTTTCACTGTAGCACAGCAGTGTGTCGGCTTACCTCATCTGAAAATTGTGAACCAAAATGCCACAGGATGCGTAAGTTGAAGCCAGAAAATGGATTTAATGTTAAAGTTGTGTTTATCACTAAATTCTTTATTTTTGTTCATTAGGAAGATCAGTTTTAGCTACTCAGGATCCAAGAGGATTTCTGGTCTCCAGTGGTATGGTCCTGCTTATTTCCAACTCCTCATCCACATCTGCCATGGTCCTTCAAGATGCTGCTGAAGGTATAATGTTTATCTAAAAGGGGTTGTTGGTTAAAGGTTGTGATTTTGACCATTTGTATTTTTACTGTTTGAATAGCCTCTCAGGTTTTTGGCTATGGTCTGTATGCTGTCGCTGCTCTCATGTGCGTGAGCATCTGTGGACTGCTGTTGGTTGTAGTCGTACGGAGACTGAAGTCTTCATCCCCTCTGCAAGTTATAACCCTTTAATAAATGGCTTTGTTTCAACCACTTAAGTCTGCTTTATTTACTTTACTAGCAAAACACTAAGTTGCCCAACTGCATATACCTTTGAACTCTTGAGTTTAAATGCAGATCTGCCTATGAACAGGAATCAAAATGCAGACCACTGACCTGCATAATTCCTACACTTGTTTTGGCCTTTTCTTTTTAATGGAAGTAACATTTGGGCAATGGTAGATTGGCCAATGAATGTCTCTGGACAAAACTACATTGTATTAAAGATTTATTTACAAATTTATGACACTTAAGGGTAAACAAAACAAATGCTGCTGTTCTCAGGCTGTTACCACGCCCTTCTCCTCCACTTTGGGATATTCAATCTCCATTGCCAACAAGAACTCTACACAAAAGTAGCATTCTCATTAAAACAGTGTTTTTCTGGTAAAAGTACACCATCTTGCTGGGGTTTTAAAGAACTTGCCTTCAGTATGATCTACATCAGGGGAGGTGGAAACAAGGACCCATGCTGCTCCCACCAACAGGGTGACAACGAGCTGCACTGTGATCCAAGAGTACAGCACACGGTCCTCTGTGCCAGTCAGCCTGAGTGGATGTTAAAACACCAAATTAATGCACAAATGTTAATCAAATTTACTTAACTGGTATGTGAGAGGACTCACCACAGTGATGTGTTGGTATAACGATAGAGATTTACACGATCACTCGTCATCTGCTGGCTTAGTGACATAACCAGAGCTGAGAAGTACACTGGAGAGAGGGGGGAAAAAAAGACATCATTAACATAGTTCTGTAGGTTTGTATTGTTATTGGACCATGAATTATTAACTTTTTTTTTTTTAAGGTAAATTAAAATTTTTTTAAAACGTACAGAATGAAGCTAGAGCCACAGGATCCAGCGTGACGAATCTCCTGAGGGCTGAAGCTGCTCGTGTGAGATTCACTCTAATAAAAAAAAACAAATAATATGTAGGTTTTATTAGATCACTATTTTAATTTGGGGGTTGGCTCAAACTTGCTACATATATGGCTAAAATGTGACATATTGGTCTTTAGAGATTACAGTAGTTTAATACACAGTAATTGTAACAGGGGGCTTTAACAAGAAATTTAAATCATACCTGTCAAAGGCTGAAACCGTGCTCAGAGCCAGAAGAAAGTAAAAGAGGCACTGGGCAGGATATGCCAAAGTGTAGTACTGCTGTAGTAAGTTAGGCAGGGTGCTCATCTGCTGTCCAGCCAAAATGTAAAGTACAATAACATTCCAAACGGAATAACCGGCCAAGAAGCCATTAGAAAACAGGCCTATGACTCTGTCAAAGGACAAACCAGAAATGCACAATGAATTATTCTTAAATAATTAATTTAAAATTGAAAAATTAAACAAAAATCAAAACAAATTTAATTTCACATGCACAGTAATACACAGTACAAATTACAGTGATACAAATGTGCTCCAAGTTTTCATTTACATTTAATTCTAAAGTGCATATAATTGTATAATCAAGTCTGTAGTGCAAAATACAATTTACTTAAAATAAAAAATATATATTTGAACTGAATCACATGATCAAACACAAAGAAAAAATGCCAGAATTTATAATTAATAAAATACAACCGCATAAATAAACATACATATTTGTGTCAAATAACAATTGCCTGGTTACTACATACTGAAAGAGTGTAAATAGTGTTTATTAGATCAAATTTAATACCTACCAATAAGAAGGTGTTTTGAGGTTGTTTGATCATTAGTTTAATCATACAGTCTATAAATCTAAATTAGAATTCTTTATTAATCCCCTGTCATGGACACAGTCTCACCTGAAGCCACGGTGCACTCGTACAGAGACATCTCGAGTGGTCCATGATGACCGGACATCAATGAAAGACTGATCCATCTGAACACTGGCCTTGCGACGGTCTGTCCGCTCCGCTGCCTGGAAACGACCTACAATGATGCACATCTGCTCATTAACACAATCCACTCTATAGGCAGTGGTAACTATTTTTTTTTTTTGTTATTTAAAAATAAGTCAAAACAAACGTACGTCCTCTTTCAATGAACACCTTTGCCACAGGTTGACTCGGACCCTGAGGAGCAGTGAACAAGGCATGCTGGGGGATGGAGGGCTGTGTGCCTGTGATGATGTCATCGTCTTCAACACCTAATTCATCATTAGACTCCGATTCTGTTACTTTCGGCTTTACCCTGTTGTAGGCAGATGGATAAAGAAAAAGATAAAGGTCTTTGTTGATTTTGCTTTAGTGCTCAAGTGTCATTTATTAAACTCACTTTTTCTTTTTGGGTTTCCGTGTCGGTTCCTCATCTGTGTTCTGATCCGCCATGTCTCCGTTCTGCACTAGGTTAGTCTGATCACCGTCGACATCTGGCCAATCAGAACACATCAAACAGTAATCAATGATGTGGATGAGCAATATTATGATGCCTATACTGAAGGTTTATTATATTGTAAAAATCAGTCGCACCAACAGTCTCAGCTTTCTTTTTCTTTTTCTTCCTTTGTGGAATAACTTCAGGCAGTTCAGGTGTTAAACGTTCGTGGGTTTCTGGCCGTCTGTGGCTTACCACACCTCCCATCTCAATCCCACCTCCTCCTGAAGTAAAATAAGTTTAAAAAATTTTAAAAGGATGATAGTACTGTTGAAAAAGAATAAACAACACAATACTTAAGACATGTTCAAAGATATGTACACAAGCAAAGCCATTTGGAGAAAGAGCAGAGAAATGCATGCAACACAGCAAAGGAAATGCATTGCTGCGGCTAACTCACACTTTCACAGTTTAAACATTTATGCTCCATATTTGCAGTAAAATGACTAAACAGTTGCAATTTTTGTTGAGTGTAAAACCGGTTGTAGCATGAAAAAAAATAATGTACCCACTAAAAAAAAGGAAAAGAGCAATTAATTTAGTTCAATTAACCTTTATTTCCTATACAGTACCAGTCAAAAGTTTGACCTTCTTGCTCTATTGTTTTTTTTTTTTTAATGGAACTGTTTTTATTCAGTTAATAACATTACAGGTACTTCCGCGTAAACTGCAGAGATGTGTTAGTCTGTTAACAAACCTTTATTATTTTCAACTTTGATAAAGTTTGATGTTTACCTTCTGGAGCCTCCACTCTCTCTGTGCTGATCTCTCTCTTGACCTTCTTCTTTTTTCTCTTTGGAACTGACATCTCATCTGAAAAAAAAAGTAAAAAGACACTTTAATAAAATGTATAGCTGTTTGTCCACAAGTTTTGTTAATCTTTTCACATTGATTTTAACACATCCTCTATTAGGATTACATGAAAAAAATATATTATATTGATTATTTTAACTTTCAAATGGGGTATTAAATTTGCTTTACTTTTGTAAATGCCACATTTTAATAATATTAATAATAAAAAGTTAGTAAATGGGTGACACCACTGAATGGTAGCTCTGTGGTTAGGGTGTTGGGCTATCAATCTGAAGCTTGTGGTTTCAAATCCCAGGTTCACTGAAATTACCAATGCGGTTCCCCGCACAAGACCCTTAATCCTCATTGCTTCAGGGATGCTGTGGTCTACCCTGTGCTCACTTTATATATTTGTACGTATTTGGATAAAAGTGTCTGCTTTAATGACCAAATGTACTTATATATATACCAATCAATCAATACAAACAACCCTGGAAAATGTGCAAATTTACTAAATTTAGTCAGATTTAAAAACAGAAATAATTGAGTATAAGCCATTACTTACCAGCTGTTTCTTGACTGACCACAGAGGTATATAAAATGAGGAGGTGAGAAAAACAAATCCATTTAGGTGACTGTTTGTTTACAGGGTTAAATTGCAACAATAAAACATTTTATCTGTATAGTATCTCACCTTGGTAAAGGAGGTAATGCACGTAGTCCACGCTAAAAATGAACAGTGAATTTACATGAGCTTATAGACAGAAAATAACATTTCTGGATGAAAAACAGATCTTGCAGAACAAGTGCAAAACATAAGTCATTTCCTTAGATTAACCACTTTTATATAAAAGAGAAAATGATTTTTTTTAAAAAGTTGCTGGTCCTTTTCTTGCCATCCAGTTCTAGAACAACAGCAGGAAAGTGAGGGGTAATACACAAACACACAGGTGGGCACAAATATAGCACAGATTAGCAGAGAGCTAATTCTGAAGCAGGCATCTGCCAGGCACCGGGATTATTCTACTAGTTACTTAAGAGTTAAGAACAGGAAGTTTCACTAAAATCCTCATCTTGCTCTCAATTAGAGGTATAAGTCATGTATGACTGACCAGCAGTTTCATAACTTGCATTACATCCAGAAATCAATACATGTTAATTGTAAATGTTTACTCATTACAGTAACAGTATTACTTTATTCAGTTTCTTTTACTTGTGATGGGGGGGGGGTCCCTTGCCATTCCAGGGGAGAAAACCAGGACAGGCTGCTAATCTATTACTGAAGACCCACTCACTCACACACACACACAAACTATATAGGGACAATTTAGAGCAGCCAATTCACCTTGAATCCATGTTTTTAGACTGTGGGAGAAAACCGGAGGAAACCAATATGGACACAGGGAGAACATGGAAATTCCACCAAAATCAGAATACAAACTAGGATTCCCAGCACTGTAAACCTGAATTGCTTTTGAGTTTCTAAGTTGAAGGAGAACTAATACATTAAAGCTCATGCTTAGAAATACACTGGAAAAATGTACTTAAAAATGGACATAAATATACCTACACATTACACCTACAGGAAATTTTATGACATCTTATTCAAACATGGTGCCCCACTAAACTTCCACTGTTTTGGAAATTCTTTCTGCAAGATTTTATAGCCTGTGTGGAAACCTTAGCTCTTTTTTGTCTAAAGAGCATTTGTTAAATTAAACACTCATGTTGGACAAGATGGCCTTGGCTCACAATAGCTGTTAATCCTGAAGATGCTGGATTGGGTTGGGCGCATGTCTCCATACAAACCAGTCCAGTTTCTCTACACTACATTCACACAAACATACAGTTATGGACTTTGCATTGTGTACTGGAATTGGACTTTCTTTAAAGTGTGCAGACAAAATGGAAAGCACACATGTGTTTTGTATGCAACTGTGCCAATGTGAATTAAATCACTGATTTGATGTTTAATAAGCTGAGATACCCCATCCACATACCTGTAGCATGATACCCCAGTCCATATGAAACTGAATATAACTCTGTACTGATTGAAGATGTGGTAAATAAGACCTGAATTTTGGAAAATACTGCCTCATAAAACGTTCCCATGTTTGTTGTGCGTTACTTTAAAGTTAGACCAAACTAAACGTAACTAAATGCAATTATTTGGGATTCACTTTGATCTATATAGGCACTATTAATCTCAAAACACATAGACATCAACGCCAAACATTTAATCAGTCGGAAAAACAAAACAAAGAAATAGATCGAACTTAGAAACAAAATGGCAACGAATAAATGTTCTGGAGCACCAAACTCACTTTATGTGCATGCGAAAGAGGGGGATCTTCTCTTGTGTCACGAATCTAAACGACACAACAACTTTACTGAAGAATGTTTGATAAACCTGCTGACCTGATCGATTTATAAAATTTAGTCTGCTAGAATCGTACAGTTGCCATCACAACATCAACATTCCATCTCTAGAGAATTACCGTGTTCGTTTTTGTATCCATTCTCGTTTTCAGTAAAATAAAATCTGTTTGAAGACGTAATCAAAATAAACATAACAATAAACTGCACAGATTGAGTTTCGCGTGTATTTTGAGTTACCACGCTGTAGTTGTGTTGAACGTCTTTCTTTTGCAAACAAAGGGTGCGCTGTAGGGGGCAGGGCCCGCACTATTCCACATTCAGTATAGTGACCTATCTAGGGATTGAGTCGTTTTTACGGACAGAGCCTTTAGTGTTGTGTGTTGTCCTGGGAAACGATAACCTTACTTCCTTGTCGTAAGACTCGTAATACAAGCGCACACATATAAAAGGCGTATTCTGTTATGTTAATCACCTAGAGAGAAAATTCATTCATTTATCTTCCGCTTTATCCTCTATTAGTGTCGCGGGGGGGGGGGGGTTCTCCATGCCCATCCAGGGGAGAACGTTTCGGGCGCTGGGCAGATACACCCAGGTCAGGGTGCCAATCTATCGTTGGGCACACACTCACATACACACACACTCTATATGGGGTAATTTGGAGAACTCAATTGAGTTGATCCATGTTTTTGGACTGTGGGAGGAAACCGGAGAACCCGGAGGAAATCCATGTGGACATAGGGAGAACATGCAAACTCCACCCAGATTGGGATTTGAACCTGGAATCCCTAGCGCTGAGAGGCGGACGTGCTAACCACTAAGCCACCGTGCCGCCCTTGAGAGAAAATTTTTCGCTATATATATTATAATGATTATAATGTAGATCGAAAGAGCAGACATTAAACAAATTAGAATTCAAGTTTGGTTTTGATTAGTAAAACAAGATAAGATAAGATGAGCCTTTATTGTTCGCACCATAGGGGAAAATTCGGCATAAATCGGTCAACCCGACTGTGTAAATTAAATCAACCTAGAAATCTGTTAGAAGTAGGATTCAAACCCATGCCTCATTTGAAATCAGTTTGACTTTATTCATTCATTCATTATCTTCCATTTTATCCTCTATTAGGGTCGTGCGGGGAGGGGGGGAGTCCTCATGCCCATCCAGGGGAGAACGTTTCGGGCGCTGGGCAGATACACCCAGGATAGGGCGCCAATCTATCGCTGGGCACACTCACTCACACACACAGACACACTCTATATGGGGCAATTTGGAGAACTCAATTGAGTTGATTCATGTTTTTGGACTGTGGAAGGAAACCGGAGAACCCGGAGGAAACCCACACGGACATGAGGAGAACATGGAAACTCCACACAGATGGGGATTCGAACCGGGAATCCCTAGTGCTGAGAGGAGAACATGCTAACCACTAAGCCACCGTGCCGCCCAGTTTGACTTTATATATAACCTTATTTTGTGTTAGTGTGGTAGCTCACTGGTTAAGGTGTTGGACTATCAATCTGAAAATTGTGGGTTAAAATCACAAATTTGCTGAAGTTACCAATCTGTGTCCTTGAGCAAGGCTCTTAACCCTCATTGCTCCGGGGATGCTCTTTTCGGCTTGTGTTCTGACCCAAACCATCAAGTTGAGATACTTATCACTTTGGATGTTTGCTAAATGACCTCATGTGATGTAATTTGAAATAACAAAACTATATTTATTTTTTTGTAAACTACACAAGACGCATGAATATTTAAATAAAAACCTTAATCTTAGATTCATTTAAAAAAATCATAATAATCTATTGTTTGAAGAATTTCTAAATAATATTTATTTGTGATTTTTCAAAATCAAGTTAAGACACAAATAAAGGTAAAAAATGTCCTGGAAAAGCATCCCTGAATGATAAAATAGTTGTGAGATTAAACATTAAGCAGTGCTATCAACCTCCAGGGTTGGCACAACTATAAAAATGGTTATAATTCTGAAGTCCCGTCATCCTTCTAGTATTGATTTGTCGGTTTGATCCAGGAGGCAGGAACCCATTGTGGTTCTTCTTGAGCCCTACGTACAGCTGTGAGCAGCTGCACACATGAGGCTCGTAGACCATCGTTTACGATCACATGATCAAAGAACTGCCTGTAATGTAGCTCCATTTTGTGACCTGCCTCCTCGATTTCTTGAAAATCTTCATCCTGACATTAAATAAAAGATTAGAGGAAATAAATTATGTCTGCATATTGTTGCAGTTGATGACAAATTAGAAATGTACATCAGACTCACCCTTAAACTTCGGCTGGTGCAGTAGCTGGTGAGAAACTGGGAGTTTGCTCGTGTTCTTTTCATTTGCTCTAAGGAAGGAGGTTTTATATAAATGATGTATGCTCTCAGCTCATGTGAACGCACTGATTCAATGGCCTGAGGGGAAACAACAGTGCAAGCAAACACTAACATCAGTGTAATCCATCAGCTTGTTACTAATATTTTGTTAGGTTTAAACTATGCACCAATTAAAACATCCACCCATTTAAAAGATAATTATAAATTATAATGAGTATTAATACTCACTGACATTCTGTAGAATAATAAAAACAAGCTATATTACAGGAATATAGCAGGAAACATAAAGACATTACATTTAGACAGGCTTACATATGGCTCTATATCAATAATGCAGATTTTCCCAGAATTCAAAACATCCTTTATTGCTTGAACACTGGTGCCATAGTGGTGACCTCTGTACTCCCCATACTCCACAAACCTGAAACAATAAACCCACATTATCAGAATGACTTTCAGCTTAACTCAGATTAATAGAAATAAACTGTCTGATGTGTTGCAAGGTGAAATTTGCAAATGTTTAAGAAATCCTGTAATATAATATATTATTAATATCCACATATTAAGACCAATAAAATGTAAATTAAATCCTGTGCATGTAATCCTGTCGGTTATTTTTCATACAACTGTTCAACATATCTTACTTGTGTTTGCACATCATGCTTTCAAACTGGCTCCTGCTGATAAAGTAATACTCTCGACCTGGTTCTTCCTCCATCCTAGGAGGCCTTGTGGTATCTTTATGAAAAAAGGTAAAAATAAAAAAAGGTGTTAAGAATCTAGAAACATGACATTAGCGGTATGTCACAGCATTTATACTTACGAGGTGTGGCTCCTTGGAAAGTGTTTGGGTTGATCTCGATCAGCTTTCGGCGTAACTCATTAACACCAACTCCTGATGGACCTGTGAGATTTATATATATATATATATATATGTGTGTGTGTGTGTGTGTGTGTGTGTGTGTGTGTGTATTTTTTTAAGATAGTTATTGTTATTAGTTTGTACAGAATGGAATTGTATACATGTCTGAATAGAGGCCACTCTTTTCTTAATAATGGAAAGCAGCCTCCGACCAAAAGCATCTTGTAGACATTTCTTAACTCACCAAGCATGGCAACAAGTCGGTGTGTCTCAGTCGGGTGCCGTTGGTATCTCACCACATCCTCATAGGGGCTGAAGTTTAAGCTGAAACACTGAGGTGAGCAGATTTGTCGTGATCCTCCACCTGGAGTCCTGATCCGACGAGACACACGTAGACTCCTCCGAAATCCAGCTGAGTAACCAATAAAAACAAAGTTAACAGCTACAGATGTAACAAATAGACAGTCTGTGTAACATGTATTAAATTAATGATTTATTAATAATAAATAAACTTCCACACATATAGAAAGCACATCTAGTTGCTTTGGGACCAACCCAAATTGTACATATTAAAATTTAACTATTATAAAATGTATACATTTTATTTTTTTAAAAGTGTATTTAATGTACAGAAAATGTATCCACAAACACAAAACTCCGATCAACTTACAGAGATAGACGCCTTCAGTATTAGAATTAAACTCGTTCTCCTCTGAAATAAACAACAAGAACTCACAATTTGAATTTTAGAAAATACAATAATTGATTGTGGTTTTAACTAAATAACAGTTAATATACTGTGTAAAGATTCAGTGTTCTCACCCTCTTTTAGTTCATCTTTTAATTGCCAGAAGAAATTATTTGGAGATGGAAAAAGATATAAAGATATAAAGTCAGCCATCATTAAGCAGTGTCAGAACAATTCACCTTTACATGCACTATGTTATTAATGTACATCATCAATGTACTCTACCAAAAGAAGACTTACCTACCAGGTTCAAATGCTTCATCATCTAGAAAAAAGAACAAATGTCAATAATGGAACAAATAATGTTTAAAAGTCAATAGTGTATGAAAAATGGCTGTACCTGCATCTACAAGACACACTTCTATAGCCATTATGTCCTCCTCTACTGTGAGACAGGTACAACACTGTGAGTAGTTTTGCTGAATTTAATGTACTGAAATATTTCTATAAGTGCAATTAATAAAATATTCTGATTCTGAATAAAATCAAAACACTTACGTTCTTCCACTGTGCTCACTTTTGAAAATAACAAAAATAATGTCAGTAAAATTCAGTATATTTGGTAAGTTTTACACAGACTGCATTTAAAATGACACATCATAAGCAACTTTAAAATAATTTCTGAATTTATTTATATTAAATAATATATTAATGACATCTCTTACTAAAGCAGTGATTCCTATCCTCTCCCCCTCCACCCATGTGTTGCACACAAGGTTACTTAAAAAATACCAGGGAGATTTTTCTTGCCACTGTCATTTTCTCTACAGGGTTTAGATTAAAACAATGTGATGTATATATAAACTAAACTTGAACTACTCACATGTGTTTAGACAGATGTGTGACTGATAATGTGGTGATAATAATCCAAACTCCCTCTGTTTCCTTGACAAAAAGAATGACAGTGATATGATAATACCTTTTACATTCAAAAACAGTAAGATTTTTTCATTTATATTTAAAAAGATTAAAAGAACTCTATTGCTCTCTTAGCTCTAGTGTTTCTATTTGTTTTTTGAAATGATGCACAGTTATACAATGTTTAAATTGACTTTAGAAGGATTTAATTCAGTGACATTTATGTATTAAAGTATAATTCCCTTGTCATGTTTTACTCAAATTGTCTTAATCACTAAATCCTACTTATGAGGTAAAAAGATTTGTGGCTTGAGGTTTTGTGTAGCCCTGACCTCTTAAGCAGGCTGACAGAGGGTACAAGACCAGCACAGGCTGTGCTACATGGCAATTTCTTTGCCTGCCACCAGAGGGAATCTGTCTGGTCTACAATCTCCAGCAGGTCCCCCTTCCTGAAAGCCATGCCAGCATCCACACATGGGATCCCAGGGTCTTGTTGAGGGTTATAATCCACCATGGTACGCACAAAAAACTGAGGGCAAACCACACGTCACATCACAGAGGCCTCCATACAATACACATATATTGAAAGCAACACACTTCAAAGTACAGACATGTCTATAAAAATCAGTATACTATTATTTTTATTAATTTATTTATAGATATGTTTATCTATAGTCCACATAAGACGGATATCGTGTTCTATCATATATAGTATATTTTACTGCAGTAGGACATCCGTTCTATTACAGCTATCTAGTCTTTTTAAGGATGTCATTACTTGAAATGCTAACCGAGACACAGACTGACCATAGTTTTGTTGCTGACCGGTCTGTCAGTGATGGGAACCACTTTAAACATAACAGTTCCATGAGACTGAACCTGTTTGATTGAAAATAACAAGTTCTGACACAAGAAACCAGGTTACACTTTTTAAAATGAGACGGCCAAGATTACATGTGCTGTATGTACCAATATTTGGATTATCTGCTCTGGTTCCAGTCCAAACACGGGAAGCCCGTTCACCTCCACCAGCCTGTCCCCTGCATGCAGGAGTCCTGCAGTCAAGCAGAATGACAGAAATGAGACTAGGCTTTAAGATATGAATACACACACACAAACACACCCACCCACACCAAAAGAATTGGGCATACCCACCACTACGTTCAGCCAGTCCTCCATAAATAACACGAGCTATGTAGATCTCGCCTGTCATTTCGTCTCTTCTTATAGTTGCTCCCTAAAACACCATATATATATATATATACATATATATATATATATGCACATATATTCATAGGCATAACAGTCAGATGACTTAAAGTTTAAAGAATGTCATGAAAAGGATGAAAAATACAACAAGCCTTAAGGAACAACGAGTTATTATGAAGACAAGGAGATGAAAGAAACACCATGAAATGAGAATTCATAAGACATGAGCCCAAAGTGAAAAAAATGAGTGTGTTGACAAGTGACGATGTGGTTATATACTGGCAGAACAAACAAACAAAAAAAACACCTCAAGTCTTTTTTTCTGCATTTAGAGAAACAGCCGATTCCATGACCTCTGGTCTTCTGGTTGGGAGGGTCCCTGGATACACTGAGCCCATTAGGCACTTTGGACTTTCTGTCTTCTTGTCTTGGAGATGAGGGAGCTGTCTCTGGTTGGACCCTGATTGGTGAGGTGATGCTAGAAGGCTGGGGGCGTCTGTGTGGACACACCTGTTGGTGGTCCTTAAAAATGCTCACAGAGTTGGATGACGATAACAAGGAAGACGAGGAAGCATAAGAAGCACGATGATAATGGAGAAGGGCACTAGAGCAAATAGGGCTTTGTGGGGAACCGGGAATGATTTTATTAGCCTGATGAAGCTGCACATCTGCAGCAGCAGAACTGACATTAGAATCACAATATCCAGGTGGACTAGATGCATTACAGTTAGATCCTCTATTAATTGTAGCTTGTGTTGCTTGTGCTACATTGCTAAGCTTTTCCAGAGCCTGTGCCAACATGACAAGTGCCCTGGCATTTTCCTGCACACTCTCAGACATGCACCCTGAAGCAACCGCCATCATTTCTCCCCATCGCTCTACATCCAGGTTCTGTTTCAACTCTGAGTTTCTTAACGACTGCACTGTTCGATAATGGATCACTGGACTGGAAGGAGCAGTGTGAGCATAATGGAGAACTTTGGGTGAAACAGAGGGTGCATTCATGAAGTGGCAGGCGGATTTAAGGGATGATTGTGAGATATGACTCCATGAAGGTAGAGTAGCATAAGGTGGAAGCAGAGAGTTGCCCAAGACATTACCAATTTCAGGATCCATGCCTTCAATTTCCAAACCACAAAAGTAAAAGGAAAGAAAAACAAAAATGGGAGGATAGCAGAAAAAATATCAAGTAAGTCCCCGGAGGAATAAAATCGAGTGGCAACAATGCAATTAGAACTGAAATCTCAAACTATAATTCTTACCAAGTACTAATGAATTACACGCACAAGGGGAAGGACAACTCCTGTCTCTGGTGTCACAATATGACCTGCCATGGCCATTTTGTTGTAAAAAGGACTTAGAAGAAAGAATGTTTTTTTAGATGGCGAGGCATTAAACTTTTGGAAGTTTTTTACTCCAAAGAGTCACCACGGTTGATTAAACTCTGTCTATTAACAGCACTGTTAACACAAAATATTTACTATTACAACTATATTTACAACACACACTTTCTTTTTTAAAGAAACCCCACCAGAGGCTGGTTGTTCTTGACCAGGCAGATGATCCTCATTGCCTCGTCATCGTCAGGCAGATCTTCAGGTAATGGAGGTAAAACAGGCTCGTAATCCTTCAATCCCACCACATCGTGAGCTGAAAGCAAGGCCTGCACACACAGTTTGCATTTTATTTTTTAAGATAAAGATTTAATAGTATTTACAAAAAATTCTACCCCAGAAAAAAAGCTAATTTATAAACGGTTATTGTTCTATATAAATGTCATATACAATGTAGGTATACACTTACCATTAACTTTAATGGGTATACATCTTATACTTTTTACATGCTACACTACAAATACAGGCTGTAGTCCATCTGTTACATTACAGACGGCTTTATCCAAAGCAACTTACATGTATCCCAATTTTATGGTATCAACCAACCATGTTGATACAGCCCCCCTAAAGCAATGAGTTTTAAGGGTGTTACTCAAGGACCCACATTGGTAACTTTAAGCAGAATTGATATACTTTATAACCTCTTAGCTACCGCTCCCATAGTGGAACCATTTCCTCTACAGAGTTTATTACATTTCTTCACTGTTTTCTAACCCTCACAGAACATATATATGGGTGATGGATAATTCTCAGCACTGTAGTAACAGTGATTATGGTTGTTTCTGGGTATTGTGCTGGTATAATTGGTACAGCAGATAAAAATATAACAGCTGATTATTTACTACTTATTACCTGTAAGTGGGGTGAAATTAAAAGGCCATAAAGTTCTCTGGCTTCATATGAGGGACATGGCAATGCTCTCAGATCTGACAGAACCTGCAGTATACCAAGAGCAATGCATCAGGACTGAGACATGACATGTTATTCCATCACATATAACCCTGAATTCAAAACATCTCACCTCAAGTGAAAGCCCAGAAGCACATGTCAGATACGCTGGGGTAGAGCTTCTTAAAAACTGCTGCAAACACTCGTACACCTGTAAAAAGACTATATTTACTAACTGACTTATTATATTACAAAATTTTCTTACATCTGTTATACCAGCTTACACCTTTTACAAACCTTTAGTAAAGACTGCAGCCATGGAGAGTTCAGTAGCCTGTACAGGAGTTCAGTGCTGTTAATGTTCCTGTCTACAGAGTCCCTCACCTCGATAAGCACTTGAGACAAAATCTGCACCAGACCTGGCCAACATAAAGCATACAATCAAATACTCAGCAATATACCAAGGCATGTGCTGTGGACATAATTGTACTGTATCTATACCAAACATTGCACATCTTATTTCATGTTTACTATTATTTCTTCACAATAATGTGAGGTTCAAAAAAAGGATTGCTAGTTTTCCTCACTCATACAATATGTGAATAAAGTATTGGGACACCTACATAAAAAATTGGTCCTTTGCAAGTATATCAGCTTCCACTATTCAATAAAGTTTTTCTACAAGATTTTGGAGTGTGTCAGTGGAAAGTTTAGCTCATTCATCCAGAAGAGCATTTGTAAGGTCAGACACTGATGTTGGACAACCAAACATAGCTCACAATCTTTGTTCTAGTTGGGGCTGAACTCAACACACCTGGATTTAATAATTACGAGGTGTGTCTTAGTACTATATATATATTATAAATGCAAAAACATTTTATTAATTATTTATGAATAATTAATAAAGCGTCATTCCTTACTTTTGACTGAATTTTTTAAAACCTTTAAAATACATGTGTTCTTTATTGTATTATCACATCTAATTTTAATTGAATAACTATTTAGTGAAAGTTGTTGCTTTACCTTTCTCTCCCACCTCCAGAGGAACCACTGATCGGCTGTCCATAGCAGGTCACACTGCTGTATTTGCACAAATACAAAACAGAACTCTGAAGTCTATGTTAGGTCACATTTACCAGACACAATTATAATAAAAGGGTACAATTTTCCAGTGTAAGACATTATAAAAGACCAACAAGAAATTAACATAAAAGTAAAAGGACGAATAAATCATTAACCTGCAAGGATCAGATTCAGCTAAAAACAATGATGTATTTACATAATAACAGGATATCCTGCACTGTTAGCTCTTTTACCTGTTTACGAGGTTTACCTGATCAAAAAAGCTGATATCTGTATATATTTTTAAACCCAATCCAGGCTATTGACTAAAGAACCTGAATGGCCCACATACAGCCCTGACCTCAATCCCATACTATAGGGATGAACTAGAACAAAGATTGTGAGCCGGGCTCTCTAAAAATCTGTATATGACCTCAGCAACACTGGTTAAACTACCACAGACAAACTATAGAGGTCCTTCTAAAATGAGTGCAGGGTGTTATAGGCAAAGTGGGGCTGATTTATAATAAAATTTTATAAAACCTCCTGTAGGTGTTGTATACAACACCTTGTTTGTACATGTAGTCAGTTTTACTAATATAAATTATTTATTTGTCAAAAAATGAAATTAGGTTAAATGTGTGAGTTAATGATATTTTGGGAACATATTTTTATAAATTAATAGAGTATGTCTTACTTTATTGCCAATGAACAAACTATGGAATTTGAAGCACAATTTATATATATTTTAATTTTAACCAAAACAATACGTTCAGAAAACTGTACACATATCAGCTCCGCTTAAAAAAAATGCGAAAAAACCCTCATTCACAAAACATCACCTACCTTCACCTTGCTTTCCTCCTTCTTTATTCAAAGAAAGAATTCAGATGGACAAAGTTAATAAACAGCAACTCATTTCCATTGCAATAGTTCAAATCCGTCACAAATAGATAGATGTGTCAGTACAGCTGTAATACGGCACTGTGAGATTTTTACTATGTGGCAGAGAGAACAGAGGAATGTAATCCCCCTCTATCCATCTTAATCCCAAGAAAGCAAGATGAGTAGGACTATGGAAGCGTGGAAGGTGGATTAAACCTGCCATGAGTGTTTTAAAATTAATAATAAATCAATTTAAATATTAATGCAAACTTTACATGTTTAAATGAGCTGATAGCTACAATAAAAAAGCGCATACTTAGTAAAAAGTAAGAAAGTGTCTGGACCAGTCTGAGCACTGGAATCTGCATCTGAACCCTAAATTGGGGATGAAATGTGTAAACAAAATGGGATGCAAATACCAGATTTCCATCAGCTATTTTATTGCCTTTTGAAAGAAAGAAGACAAAAATATAAGCAGACAAGACTCGACATTGTTTAGTTCCATCACATGGTGTGTAACTTGATAAAATAGTACAAACAGAACCAAGACTGTCATCATCTTCATCATCATCTTCATCATCAGTATTACACTCTGAAACTCTAAATTCTACACAGGACATGATATCCAAATCAGGATTGTCATTGCACTCAGATTTGTAATAAATAAATAAAAACATTAAAAAATCTGATGATCCAGCTGTCTAGACTGTTATGTGCTCAAGACTGGGAAAGATATTGCTGAATCCATCACTGTGCAATGCAGCACAAGAGACTGTTCACTCGGAGAATCAAACCTCAGAGGTATGTCTGTGCTTATCTGCTCATCGAGCCATTCAACAAACCGTTATACATCCTCCTGTAACATTTAATTTATAGTTAGGAGAGGTTTGATAATTAATGTAGAGTGTTCAGCAAGAGTTTCTGACATGTCAACCGGGAGTCATGGTATACATAACATTTCCTCATCATTTTACAAAAGAAAAAAATGTATATACTGCTTGTTTTTAAGATGGGATTTGTTTAAATTGTTCAATTTTTTTTTACTTTCACTGTCAATATATATTAATTCTGTACTGTGGAAAAAGCTATATACACTCATCAGCCACCACTGATACACCTCCTTGTTTCTACACTCAATGTCCACTTTATCAGCTCCACCTTACATATCGATGGACTTTGTCATTCTACAAGTACAGACTGTAGTACATCTGATTGTCCACATACTTTGTCAGTCTCCTATACTCTTATTTTTTAAAGACCCTCATGGAAGCAGCAAAGAGCAGGTACTTTTTGGGTGATGGATGATTCTCAGCACTGCAATTACAATTGCATGATTCAGGCATGTTAGTATGTGTTGTGCGGGTACGAGTGGATCAGTCGCAGCAGGTGTGATACTGAGACCAAAGAAATCAAGTTAACAGCATCCAGTGAGGATGACTAACTAACTGATGAACATTCATGGTGATGCAATAAGGCATGTGTAATAGAGTTTATAGTGTATCGATGGTGTTCAGTGCAACAAACTTTAACAGACCACCGTCACATCAATGTTACAGCCATGCTGAGAACCATCAAGCACCTGAAATGGACTACAGTCTGTAATTGAAGAAATGTAGTTTTAATGAATTCAATTTGTTTTGAAGGAATTGCGGATACGCTGGTAAGAACTGTAAAATTAAATATTGGACACACTCGCAAAAACCAAACTGCCCAACTGGCTCTTCGTGTTTTCCATCATTCACATATTTTATTAAGATAATGAAGATCATGAGAGAACTTCATTGGCTCCCCTTTCTGTATTTTTTTATAAAGCTGGAAAAAGTCTTTCTTGGTAGGTGAGAATTATTTTTATGTGTAAATCATTGTGTATTTCTGTGATGGGATTCGTTTTTGCAAGAGCACAAATCACAAATCAGAAGTTAAAAATCAACAGAAAAAAAATAGTCACCAGTTTAACAGTTTGGATAAGAAAGCACATCATGATAATATATAGTTTTCAATATAGCTTTAAATAAGAACATTATTATCTTATAGTATCAGAATCATGATACACAGTATCAGCATCCTCTTGGTAACCAAGCTGATGTTATACAAGAATAAAACCTCACAGAAAGAATAGGAACATGCTTTAAGACCATAATCAATTAAATATGTACATGTATGAGCCTCATCACAAGGTTTTATTTGAACCCAGATCAAACAGATCTTGCATTTTAAGATGGTATCTGTTCTGCGATCTCAATGCGAATGTCTAACAGCTCAGATCAGATTTGATGTGGGATGTAACCCTCTTTGACAGGCTTACTGTCATTTAGTCGCATAATGAATGAAGTTCATACAAGTTCACATTAAAATCAGCATGACTGGCAGTGGAAATATTGTACCTTCACTTCACTGGAAACTGTGATAAATAGTGGAAAATAGTGCTGCAATCAAGTAGCACTGATGAGCAACATGGTATCTTGGACTTGATTTTCCTTCATTTTGAGAATGATTTAAAATCACGTTGGCCTTCGGCTCACAGACTGAACATCTTACACAACATGTTTACAACAGCTTGGAAAGTTGACTCTAAATAGACCTGTGCTAAAAATCACATCAGTATCATTTAGGGTGTTCGGGACACCGATCTTTCCTTACAGTATCGTCATCCAGTTCAGCTGATCAGCACATCCTGTCTGCTGCATGCTGCGGTTAATGCAGACCTTCTTATCATCCACGGATTCTCCTGCAATAGGCTGATCTGTCGGTCATTCAGTTTAGGAGCATTGTGCATTATGTGATCTTCTCATGCTGAATCTGATAATAACATGCCTGCACGTGGAGGGAGATTTATCAATAATAATATAAGAATTGCTTTTTTCTGGCAATGTATTCAAGTAAACATGTTTTTTAATGCAGGGGCCTGTGTTACCTTTAGTGTAGTGAACATGATGCCATGCTCTCCATGCTGTACACAAGGATCCATCAGATCTTCTATCAGACTGACCTCTGAGCCCAAGTTCCTTATCCTGGTAAGAAAAATAAGGTAAACCAGGGTTGTGGGCAAATTAGTGGGAGTGTTATACAGAGGCTGTGGGCATCAATATTCCAGACAAATGCCCAGAATGGAGCTTCCAAGTTAAGGCAACCCCTAAAGGGCCTATGTGCTTTTAAAAACAGCTGCAAAAACAATTTAATAAATTATTAGTTTTATGCAGAAATGTATTTATTTAAAATGATATTTGCCATAAACTATTATTTTGCATCTTGCTACTAGCCTAAATAAGGAGATCTACTAAGTGTAAAGTTGTTGCTGTAGGCCTAATAATTCAGTACGGCACCCAATTTTATTTTTAATGTAGTATCACATGTCGATGTGAATATACATTGTCTACATTAAATGGCACTAAATACTCGAATCTAAAGTTAATAGAACTATTACATACCGAGCTCGCAGAACCACATACAGGAAAACAGGAAACAGGTCATCCATGGACCACAGAAAGTCCTGTTTCAGTAAGGACAGCACCTCCTGGGTTATCCCCTCAAAGGTCAACTGAATAACCTGCAGCTTGTCAGAGGGAGTAAATGTGGTGCTGGGAAGAAAACATTGAAATAATTTAATAGCAGTGACGTTCTACAAACAGGATTATACTGCTTGTTGGTGCAAGGAGAAATTTCCAACCTGATTTGCTGTAATGTTTCAACAGCTGATGCAAAGCAGGTATCTTTGGTGCTGGAAAGTATCTATGTAGAAACCATAAGATGGAAAATCAGAAATAAATTTTGGACAACGACACCAAAAAGAAACAAAAACCGATGAACTTTTTTTAAGGAACCCAAAACCTATGACATACTTATCAATGTTCTATTGATCTTGTAATGTTAAAACATCCACTATATGGGGCAATATACGTGTATATAGGAAAATATACGGATAAAAAATATTGTGACAACTACATGTTGAACATATAGATTTTATGACATCCATACTTTGCACAAAGTGCATTTGGGGAATATTTTTCCCATTCATTGGTGTCTTATGTCAGAAACCAAACCTAGACACGAGGGCTTGGCTCTCAATCTCAACCTCTCTAGTTCATTCCAAAGGTATTTCATAGAGTTGCGGTCAGGGTGCGTTGGAGTCTATTCTTCCATCCTAAACTAATCAGCCATTTAAGAACTTTGCATTGTAGAGTGGAGACAGTAAAGGCTTCATTTTTACCTGTTGCTTTTCACCATGCACTGTGACAACTGCAGGCCAGAATTTCCTGTAAAAGCAAAGGCATTAATATTTTAAGAGCCATAAATAAAGTAAATGAAATGCAACAACAGATGCATTCAGCTCACTCCTGCACTCCGAGGAAGGCAAGAAGAGCGAGATCTGGCTGTTTATTAAGGCGTAAGACACAGTCCCAGTACACATCGTCCTCTTTTTCCTTTTCCAGAGCATAGAGCGTGAACAGTGGTGGGTAGAGACGTGGCAGTAAAACAGGTAAGAGCAGGGCGGAACTGCTTACCACACGTCTGTGAAGGAACACATAAGAAAACACTCAATATGAAGAAAATAAAATAATATCAAAAGCTAGAATCTATAATTCTTGTCTGGTTAGCTTGCCTTTATTAAAACATTAGGCCAATTATTAATTTCACGTGTTAAAAATTTGTTTATGCCTACAGTAAAGCATGATGCTAGGTCAGTATATAGGCTATAGCTGTTGTTTTATTTTAAAGGCCATAATACAACTTAAGATGCTTAGTTTCATTTAAATAATTTGCTACTTAGAATGTTAAGAAAGCTTTTATTGCTATGGACAGAGTCCTAATCTCACCCTGGTTTTGGAGAGTCAAGCTCATTCACTGGTGACTCAGACTCCTTCTTTGCATTCAGAGCCTCATCTAGCAACCCTCCTTCCTCTGGGAGATCGGGAAATAGGAACCTAGGATATAAACATTATACTGTAATTTACAATTTCAGCACAGTTACATTTTACACCTGAAAGACGGACAGACCTGACGATCTGAAAGATGCGTTTGAGGTAAGATTTGATCTCATTCACAGCTTGCTGCAGTAACCTCCGGTTTGCACCAACACCCACGTATGTCATCCGATACACGCCTACCAGTGTCTCCAATAATCGACCCAGTGGGTGAAAAGGGGTGTCACATGCCTAGATTCAAAAATCAAATCAAATTAAATCTGTATACAGCACTGTATTGGGCAGCATAATCCTGATCACTGTGGAGAGGAGAAATGTGGACCTTGATGAGGTAGCGACGGATGCTGTCATATTTCTCTAAAGTAACAGGTCCGTCATGTTGAGGGATGAATTCCAAACTCTCTAAAGTTTTATTATGGGAGCGACTCAGCAGCTCAGGACTACAGGAAAACAATCACACAAGTACACAAACAGTTTGATAAGTACATCTGTTATATTGTTAACATACTTAAAGTTATAAATTAAAATTAGTCTGTTAGGTTGGGCTATCTGCTGAAATACACAGAAGAACTTTATGTACCTATCTCTTTGTTGTCTCCTGTTAGTGGTCAGAGCTACAGCGATGTTGTCCCAGGCAGTCTTGGTGTCGCCCTCACCTGGTGCATCACAGCCTATTTTGCTCCAACATTCTACAAACACAGCCTTCCACTTCTCCTCTGGGTGCACAGCTAACCTGCCGAGCTTACTACTTACACAAACACACACACACACGTATATAGACATAAAAATGACATATATATATATATATATATATATATATATATATATATATATATATATACACATTTTAAATATCACACAAGTATATGCTTGTCTTTAACACCGACAGCTCTAAAGTATTGATGATAAATACATACAGTGCCCGTCTCTTTTCCTTTTCTGAATCATACAGGCTGGGTTTATAGTAGGAACCGGATATCTTCAGCCCAGTACCCCAGACCCCACTGATTGAGCCCTCAATGTAGTCACCATTAGGCATTGTCAGGGTTCCCTGGTAAAAGAGGGAATGTGGGATAATCTCAGTTGGAATTATTAAAAAATATAACAAACACACTTAACTTAATATTAATATTGCCAAAGCAGGTGTTACTAGCACCTATGAGTACAGGTTTAGGAATAGTTAAATTGATACTTAAAATGTACAACACTTTCAAAAATGCTAGATTGAGGAGAAAGAGGTCAAAAGAAAATGATTAGATTGATTTATAATGACTGCAACTCAAATGTTGTAAATTACCTTTCCACTCAGAGTCCAGTCTTCTGCAAAATCCCCCTCATACGTGGTATCATCCTCTGAAAGTAAAACTCCTGTGCCCTAAAACAGAAATCCAGAAGTTTCTATGTGTTTTCTAATTCAAATAAAATCCTGTTTATTATAAACCTCACCATCATCTTGTTGTTGCTGAAGGCCCCCTCATAGTAGAGACCAAACTGAGTGACAATCACACCATTACCTTGCTTCTGATCATCCTGCCACAAACCCATATACTTCTCTCCTCTGAGACACACAAATACAATTCTTTTAAAATAAGCAACTGCAGGTTATGTCTTCATACGATATATACATATAAACAATGTTCAATGTAATCCAATGTAGTAAGTATAAACTATATTCTATTAACATTTTAACTGTAAAATACTGCCTTACTGTTGTTACGCTGAATAGTTTATATTTAATCTGACAAAAAAAAAATACTGTAAAAAGTTTATATTCTTCCAATTAATGTCCTGACCTCAATCTTTCATTATTAAGGCACATGTCAATTAATAAGGAACAGTAAGAGATTTAATTACTACAACACATAGCAACAGCTCTGTATAAGATTACCTTGTGATGTCATCAAAAACTCCATATCCGTTTTTTTTGTCCTGAACCCACTGGCCTATGAAAACACTAGGAGAGGTTGAGTTTAGCTTTCCGCTTCGGAGCATGCCATGGCCGTGGCGCATATTATCCTGAAATGAGCCCTCATATACTTCTCCTGTGGCATATCTGTAAATATATACACAAGTCTGAATCCCTTTGTAAAAAAAATTGATAAATCACTTACCATTAAAGAGCGATGTTACAGATTAAATTACATGAATTTCATTTACTGAAGGAGGGACTTTTGTTATTCTTTCACTCTGACTTACAATCTGACTGAAAAAAAGAAATACCCTAATTCACCTGAAGGTTCCAAAGTCATGCATCTTCCCATCCTTCCAATGACCTTGGTAATGATCTTTCTTGTTAAGGTTCTTGATAGGAATCACATAATCACCGAATCTAAAAGTCAAAAACATTTATTCCTTACAGCTTCTAATTTCACATTCAAATTATAGTTTTATTGTAAGTCACAACATGAATCTGACCCATCCTCGAGTCTATTCTTAAAAGTCCCGGTGTACATCCTCCCGTCTGGCCATTTCAACACACCCCTGATGCACACAAACGTCCAGTTAGCATCCTCATCATTTACATATAAGCTCTATTTTTTTTTGTTTTTTTTATATATCCTACCTCCCATGGGGCTTCCCTGCCACCCAGCGACCCTCATAATTGGCATCCTTTAACCTGCTGTCCTTATAAAAGGTATAGGAGGCTGTTCGAGAAATTGGTGGGTCTGCTCTAATCCCCACCACTGAGGTGAAGGGGAAGGTGTCGGAGCCTGTCCCGGTCAATGCCTGCTCCACAGCTTGATTTATGGCACGCAACCACTTAGCCTAGCAAATAAAGCACTTATTAATAAGACCATTTTAAGCTCTTAATCAGCATTAAGACAACCACATAGAACTAAAGAACATATGATCATTTACCTTCTCTGATGATGATGAAGCCAGCAATGTGAAGGTTTCCTCAGGTGACGTCAGCTTTAATCCATGCCTGCATAACATTTAATACACACAGTACATGAATAATCTGACAATCCATTCAATAACGAAAAGACAAGTGGTTGGAATACTTACACTCCACTGCTTTCCTCTGATATCGGTTCCACCCACAGTGTGGTTAATGGGAAAACATGATGAGTGGAGAACTGAGGAATAGGGACAGAAAGGAAGTCTTTTACAAACCTGTCAGTGTTAACCGCCATGATCTAAAACAGCCAAAATAATACTAGATATTAAAACACAGACCAGGCAAAGCATGCCAAAGAAAATGTTATGAATGTCATGCTGGCAATGCAGCGTAACTAAAGGAACATGAATAAGCAATATTGGGAAATGTATAGGGTGGGTAATAAAAGGTTAAAAAAAAAATTTGGTAAATTAAAATAGTGTGAAATTAAATGTTTCCTTTGATCATTAATTAAATCAGTAAAGCATTTTAATTCTGATTCTGCATGAAGAGTAACATTTAGAAAGTTTTAAATCTCTTCTAGAATGTTTTCAGGAGATGAGAAAACAAATGTGGGAGAACATGCACAACTCAAATTAAACTGCAAAAGCAAATGACAACTTTACCATTTATGCATGGAAAATGATTTGACTGCATTTGGGCAAAGCCATTTTTAATTTAGCCTCCAATTAATGTTCATGTTGTATTTTATAATACACTATATGAGCAAAAGTATTGGGACACACTTCTTTGTAGGAATAAGCACCATTGACAGAAAAGTATAAAAATCAAGCATTTCAGTCAACTGTATGCCTCCAACGTTAGAGAAACAGTTTGGAGAAGGCCCTGCCTTGTTTCAGCATGACTGTAAGTAGGTGCCTGACTGGACTCCAATAACGCCTTGACCCTTCAAACAGCTTTGGAAACATCTCGAACAGAGCCAGGTCCTCTCATCCAACATCGGCTTTTGTAGGTACAGTATATTAAGTGGATGCCCCAATACTTTCCCCATATAGGACATGTTCTCTGTAGAGGCTGTTACCTTACAGTTAGAAAATTAACAAAACACAGTGGTGTCTCAACAAAATTGTGTGTAAATATTGTTCAGCCTTTTGAGATACACACATGCACACACGCACACATGCAAAGACACACATATAAACACACTCAACACACACATACACACACATGTTTTCTTAACCGAACTATCAGAAACAGTTTGAGTTTTCGGAAATTAATAAAAAGAATGAAAACAGTCAAAGGGAGAACAACCACTGGCATTGTGTCTAATACAAGCAAAAGGATAGAAGTTAACTGTATAACTCAAATCTGGGGAACAGGCTTGGAAGACCAGGACTACAGGTATTAAATAGGGCTTGGATCAGACATTTCTGTGCCTGTGGCTCCAAAAACAGGGCAAAAAAAAATAATGTGGCTATTACTGACTAAAGCAAACATTTCATTCTGACACCACAAGACAGTAAAAAAATCCCACTGTGCATGTAGTTCCTGCAAAAAAATAAAACTCTTATATCAGGGCAGAGATAGAAACTGAGCCCAGCCCTGGATCACTTGGGAAAGCATTACTACAACAGAAGGACCTCTCAGTTTGTCTTGAATCGATCATACTTACAAGCCCTTTAGAGGCAAACATTCCCTATCAGGACAGAAATAAAGATACTCAAGAGCTCGCCCTCAGAAACATCATCCAGCACAAGCAGTAAAGTGTGGGAGAAAAAAGGTAAGAAGCACAGTGAGCAGCAGAGCTAAACAAAGGCAACAAATTACGAGAGGACACAGGAACAGGAAGAAAGGTAAGCGTACCTGCGCGTGTACGAAAGCATCATTAAAGAGGATGAACCAGTTGACAGAGAAGCGCCCGGCGTTCTGCAGGGTCAAAGCTTTATTGCTGCTCTCACACACCAAGCGGCGGGAAGGCTTACGCAGCGAGTCCTGAAAGGTGGAAAAGGGAAAGTCAATCAATAACTCATAGACTTTCAACCTGAGTCAGCCCTCAACTCACAGCACAATGCAAATCACAGTAAGTGAACTGTCATGTCAAGTGTGTTTGGAATCCATACTAAGGTGAAATGCAAAAACTGACCTACCAATTAAGAATCTATGTGAATTACCCTTTTGGGACCAATAAAGGCATATCATATCTTATATGTTTATATTTTAAATCCTTTTTATTATAGTGTACTAAAGCTCTAATAATAACTTACTGTCATCTTTCCAGGAAAGTTCTTCCAGAAGTGCAGAGTGTATTCAGCCTCGTTTCTTTTTCTTTTAAGATGAAGGGACAGAGACTCATACTTCGATGAGGCATCTTGCAGTTTCTGAAACTCCACCGATTTCTGAGAGAGGTTACATAAATGTCAAATTTAGACTATGTACATATTATTCTGTATAACTCTTACAGCATTGTGCTCACATACAGTCTTACCAGCTCATAGCATGATGACAGTTTAAGCAGAAGTTGACTGTACTCATGCACATGGTAAATAGGAAGGTAAAAGATATGAGCCAGAACTTCAGCAAGCATCAACCCTTCCTCAGAAAGCTCTGAGAGTTTTTGCACAATTTCAGCCCCCTTTCCAAATACATCCCTAACAAAGGAGAAGAAAGTTTGAGCAACTATTGAAATAGATCACGTATAAACAGTGCAATAAACATGACAGCTATGTTAATCTGGTATTGTACAAAACTATATTTAATACATACAAATACAAATACATGCAGGCACCTAGCCATTTGGACAGGCTTTACAAATATTTTCAAAAGAGCTCATAGAAATTTGGTCACTTTATTGTTTTAGACTCCACCATTGTTCCTGATTATATTACAATCAAGCGTGAGATCAACTACAAGTGGCAGATCACCTACAAAACACAAAGAAGTGCAAAAAAGCACCAACACTGCTATTAAAACTATTAAAACTGCAAAGCAAACCTCCTTTGCATTAACATTAGTACAGAAGCAGTGGTGCTTCATGGAATGGGCTTAGGGTGAAATAGGTTCCCGGTATATTATTATAGTAATCACAGCCATATACTTCACAAACGCAATATAAAACAAGAAACATAGTGCAAAGTGACTTTGGGTGATAAACATGCAAAGTGTGAAAGACTGTCCAATAAGTATTTACACATTTACAGATTTTTAAAAAATATAATTTCACATGACACACATTAACTTACTGGCAAGGTTTAACAAGAGCCTGAAAGCCTCCCATGACAAGCAAGTTTCCCACGGCTGAGCAGAAACTGTAAGCACAAGGTCCAAAAATAATGTGACAGTAAACAAATAAATACTAGATCATTTGTATTATTAAGGTTGTTATAGGTTATTTGGTTTTGGCTGGTGTCCTTATGTGATTAAAGGCAGCATGTTATTAGTGATAAATGTCGTTCGTGTCTTCAGATGTGTGTACTTGCTCTGAATATGTCTCCAGGAACAGATGTGCACTGTCAAGGACAACAAGACCTCGAAGATCCCGGGAGCTCCTTATGAAGGAGGTCATGGCAGCTGAGTTCTGACCAGTCAGCTGAGAAAGGCGGCTAAACTGACCAATCAGAATTTGTAGAAGACCTAAACAGGAAGATCCCAGCGCAGTGCTTAAGGAATCTGAAAACCAAACAAAAAAAGTCAGAAAAACAAAATGAGAACAACCAAAGCACTAGCAGCCATATTTTAGAGAAGCAGGCAGGTGTGTATTCAGTCTAGGAGCAATGAAATAGGAACCAGGATCACATATAGGAGCACATGTAGTTCAATTTACACTAGTTACTAAGATGTTACACAATAAACATTAATTATTTTTTTGATTTTCCACTATATGGATATAAATAATAACAAAAATAAATATGCATATCAATTTATAACATGCTCTGTACGTGTGCTGTACCCAGTTTGAGCAGGGGCTGCAAAAGGAGGCTCTTTATGCTCATTAGTTTGCAGTAGTACTTTCTTTCAGCTGCCGCCAACTCATGTAGGCTGGCGATGAATCCAATCATGTTGCGGTCTGCCATCGCTGCACAGACCTGTCCACCTGCACATACACTGCTTACATAGCCCAACTACAACACAAATTACACAGTACAACAATGTTAGACTTAACAACCATTAATGCGCAAACGGCACAAACAAAAATTGCAATTATTTTATTCTGAACTAAACAAACCAGAGGGATATTTCAACCTTGTGATTTATTTGAATTTGATTGTAGATTTGACTGACTGTATTGCACATTATACACATTGACGTATGAAACTGTTATAACTCACAGTGTAGGTCTGCTTGTCACTTCATTCACATTTTAGCAAAATCTTTTTTTCTTTAAAATATATTTTTTATATGTAAATAAGCGAATTGCGTCGATACAAAATATAATGATTCTTATGAATAAAATCAGACTTTATGTCTTATTACTTTTTATGTCACTATAATGCAGGTATAAATCAGTGTCAGTGGGTCAAAAATAGTCTACTTTGTCTAATATTCAACATTTTTATGATGCCCACTATTATTTAAATTCCTTTACAGATTAAAATTATAGAGATTGAGAACCACTGTGTAGGAAATTGTATTTGTAGTTTTAGATGAACACTTTTCATCTAAAAGATTGTTGCTTTTCCGATTAGTTGCAATGCTTTTAAAATAGACTGAAAGGGTGGTATTACTAACATTCATGCAGAAGGGCAGCAGCACGGGTTGCTGTGTATAACCTCCTGTCTGCGGCTGACTTGTCTTTGTTAATTCCTCATTAACCTGTTCCCCACTATAGTACAAGATTGGCTGAAGGCAGTCTCCATCTGCAAGGAACAACGTGTGGTGTTGCCCTGCTGCCACATCCCAGGCACGGATTCCCTCTGAAAACTAAAGCAATTGTAAAGAGAAAGATGACAAACTCAAGATTAAAGGGTTTGGAACTGGAACAGATCAAAATGTCGGGAAGTGAGAAAAAATGTGTGTAGTGGAGTGTACCTTGGCTAGGCGAGGAAACGTGCTGGGGGATTCCATGTGTCCCAACTGACCAAAGCTATTACTGCCCCAAGAGTATACCTAGATATGCAGTAAATATTCAGCTTTATCAAGAAACACCCATAATGCAAACCCAATTACCAAAAATTGTGTAAATTATATTATTATAATATTATTATTATAATTATATATATTATTATAATTGTGTATGCATCATATATAAATTGATGATTAAAAAAAACCTCAATATTGTACTATTCCTTAAACTATTTAAACTTAACATAAACTTTACTTAAATTTCAAGTTAAGAGAGATTAAAAACAACTTTCTTCACATTTTATATCACTACTTATTTAATAAACTGCACACTATAAAGTATTACTATTCAGAATATAGAATTCACCAAATTTTATCTGAGAAAAGAAAACCTGAAATAACTATAATTTTCGTAAACACACAAATGCACACACCTGTGATTGTGTGTTCAAAGCAAGAGAGTGGAGGCCACCTGCTTCCACTCTCACTACCTCTTTACCACTCAGAGTTTTAATACAGAACGGCTGCATTCTGTAGGGAAAAGGCAAAACAAGTAGAAAAATGAAATGACTATGTTAAAAATAATCAAGTTTTATATAATTAATAATATTGGTTTCGAATTAGATTCTGGGTATTGGACTGACCTAGGCAGGTTATCTCCATGCCCCAACTGGCCTTCCTCACCCCGCCCCCAACTCCACACCTCTGTCTGCAGAGAAGGCAGACGGGAATCTGACTCAGGCATGCCATGTGTGGGGACAGCAACAGCCCGGTCACGATGGCGACTTATCCGACGCAAAATACGCGGAGACACTGAAAGACACAAAGAGAACAGGATATGAATAAAATGCATACACATTGGGCAACAATGAAAACAAACCCTAGAAAACTATCAAACCCAACAGCATAATTTAACCTAGTACACGAAAGAAGTTTTTAATGAGTTCTTTAAATGTTTTGAGGGTAAACATGCACAATAACAGCAAATAATGGTTAATATTTCTAAGAAAATGTTTAGTGCTTTGATAATTATTAACATGAAAACTGTGTCAAGGAATTTGCTTGGTACAGGTCCCAGAGGTGCAATTACTTACTTTCTGCTAATTCCTAATTTAAACTTGTTCTTAGGACTTAAAAGCTTAAATTTTTAGTCGTGATCTTGATCAAATTTTTAGTTTTTGCACAGATATGACGGCTTTTGCACTCTCAGTCCTTAAAATTAGTTGATAATGTGGACTAAATACATATTTCTATGTATTTCCAAACTATTTTAAACATAACATACTACAAATAGATTATTATTAAATGTTCTCTTAAATGTTCCAAAAGAGAGTTTAAAACAATGCTGTTCTTGTAGCGAAGGTCATCATAAAAAGTAATTAATCAATTATAGGACTGCAAATATTAATTTATTCATTATCTCCCGCATATCCTCTATTAGGGTCGCGGTGGGGTTCCCCATGCCCATCCAGGGAGAACGTCTCGGGCGCTGGGCACATAGACCCAGGACAGGGCGCCAATCCATCGCTGGGCACACACACACTCACACAGACACACTCTATATGGGGCAATTTTGAAAATTCAATTAACTTGATCCATGTTTTTGGACTGTGGAAGGAAACCGGAGAACCCGGAGGAAACCCACGCAGACACGGGGAGAACATGGAAACTCCACCCAGATGGGAATTCGAACCGGGAATCCCCAGCGCTGAGAGGCGAACGTGCTAACCACTAAGCCACCGTGCCGCCTCTGCAAATATTCTCTTAACATATTTAAATGTTTGATAAATGGGTAAGATGCCACAAAGATGAAATTTAACAATCATGATTGTAAAAATAATAGTTTAATTAATTCAGCCATCTTTTTCGTTTGATTTTCATTAGTGAGCTCAGATGCATTAATAATTCACCAACACAATCTCAATTTAGAATGACAAATAAAAGCTAGGTGCAGCCAGAAAGCACACACACACACACACACCACACAGACCACACACACACCACACACACAGCTAGGTGGAAGCATAACTAGCAGATAAACAGACAATTCTGTCATGGTGTGCTTTGTCCCTTCCCTGCAGAGGTCCATCTGTTGTTTGGAGGAAGAAAAAAAAAAAAAAGGTAGATGCAACTTAAGGCTAACACCAGTCAACACATGGGGTACTACACTATCACTATTCTAAAAGTGTACCATTCCTGAAGTGTGAATATGTTAATAAAATACTACTCTGTGTAAATAAAGTTTTAACCCTTGGAACATGGTAGGACCTGCTTTGTGCACCTGTGCACTGGAGTACAGTCATGCTGAAACCAAAAATGACCTCACAATAAAGCATACAGTTGTCCAAAATGCATTGGTATGCTATTGATTTAATCTGCCTTAAATGAAACATCTGAATTAGATAGACATAGAGCAGTAAGGACCAAAAACATATCAAAACAGGATTTTAGGGATACATAAAACAAGCAGGACATGTTTTTGCATTCCTTAAAGCTATACTTACATTCTCATACATACATAGAACACCAGCATCCTCATGCGTACCCACACGTCCGTAATACCGTCAAGCAAGTCAAGCACGTACACTTATCATACACTAGACACGCACCAATGCAAACTTACATAGGTGGTGGTACAAGATATGGAGAGCACATGTACCCTGTGAGAGCAGGCCAGGCAGAGAGAGGCGTCGGCTAAGCCCCTCTGCCTCTTCCTCTCTAATGTCCCCCAGACTAGAGCTCTTTTTCCCCTGCATGTGTTCTTCCTGTCGCACCCTCTCCTCACCTGGACCCTGGAGACAAACACATATACACACACAAAAACATGCTGGAAGACTTAATATTGAAAAATAACTCCATGACTGTGTTTAATATATGTAAAATAATATAATAAACCAAGGTGAATTGTCTATTCTGATCACATTCCTAATTATGGGTTAAATAAATAAAAAGGATTATACAAATAAGAAGCTTAAAAACTCATAGGAGTTCTTCTACTCACCCAATAACTGATGACCTTTCTAAAAGAAAGAGCTTCATATGTAGACACCACACGCTCCCCTACAGCCGAGGCATATGAAACAACAAGACTGTTTAGTGCAGAACCCATAGGGGTTACCGACTGTGCCAGCGGTGTTGTGGAGTCAGAAGGGAAAACAGCTGGAGGCTCAGCGAGAGGCTGTGATGGAAACGGACAAGACAGGTTAAAAAATGACCATTATTAGTTTAGTATTATTACCATTATTAGTTTAAAGCCACAGAGATGTTTTATCATTTTTTAAGTTAGTAATGTACAAAAGGCTTTACCTTTAACTGTTCAACTAAACATGGCTCAACACACGGCACTTTATTAGGACTTTTGGGTGTGTGCTCAGCCACAGTCTGATCTGAAAGCCTCTTCAGGTAGTCCTTAAGTGCCTGTTCATCTGGGTAGGGAGATGACTTGACTGCCATTAACCCGTTTAAGCACTTTGGACTCTCTGTTTTAGTAGTCTTCATGTCTGGAGATGTGTTAAACACCTCACCATTGGCTACTTGTGCGTGTGATTCTTCAAAGCTTTTAGAGCTTGACTGCTTGTGCTCTTCAACAGCCATGTCAACATGAGAATCATATTCAGGGACAGGTATGGCCACCTGAATAGAACTGGATGTACCAAGTGACTTAAAGATCTGGCTATGAAAAGATAGAACTGGTTCAGATGGTGAGCTCTTCATTTTACCAACAGTTGCTTGAACTGGACTACACAGTGCACCTGATTTGCCATCCTCTTCGAGTTCTACCCCTGGGCAATAGTGGTTGTCTGAGATAATTACATGGTCCTCCTTGTCAGTCATGGTATACAGTGACTGATTACACTGACCACATTTGTCATCAGGATGTCTTTTTGTCGGAGGAGGTGAACATTGGACCAGAGCCAGGCTGTGCCATGTCCCACAAGCCACCTGGAGCACATGCTTCCCGACCAGGTGCTCTACCTTTTGCGGCTTACAAACAGGAAAAGTGGTTGTTAACAGTCCCAGCTGACAGCCACTGCCCCAGGACCACACCTCATGCTGGGCAGAGATTGCCAGGGTGTGCTGCTCGCCACAGGCTAATTCCAGTATTCTCACTGCTTGTGGGGGTGTGGTTTCATTGTCTACCACACCCACTGGAGTGGGATTAGGAACAACAGACAGTCCTACTAGGCCACACTGGCCGTATGTATTGTCCCCCCACATGTGCACTGAGCCATCCTCCGTCACAGCCCCGCTGTGGGAGGAGCCTGCTGCTACAGTAACCACCCGCTTCTCAGTGAGTCCTGCCTCCAAGACAGGTTCTGATGTCTGTACTGATGGCAGACTTTGCTTCCAAAACAGCTCCCCAAAACTATACACCTGTCCACCTAAAAATAAGCAAATGAAATCATTTAGATTTTTAGTAAAATGCCTAAAACACAAGCAGTTGGACAGTCTTCACACTATCCACTACTAACTATTACTAACACTTAAAGCTATGTAGTACTAAACAGGCCATTAATGTAATTAAAATTTATCATGTGTTAATGTCCCTTGATAAGCCCATGAAAGCTTACCCTCTATCAGCAAAACTCCATGTTTGGCCCCGAGGGCAGCTTGAATCACAGGCCGAGAAAGCAACACTTTTTCTGGAGTAACACTGTAGGAGTAACCCTTCCATCTGTGCAACATTCCCCATTGCCCAGAATCCTCCTGCTCACCAAAACTTCTAACCAGAGGTGAAACAAAAACGGCAGAGAAGCTTGAAACCATGTAAAGGACATTATTGTGATACATACACAATATATATTTTGTTCATTAATTTGTAATTCTATTATTACTAACATTTACATACTCAGTAAGGACCATACATTAGTTCCCCATTTATATATGCCTTCTTAAATAAAGAATAACACGCATTTCCTAACAAATGGACGTATGAAATCCTTTGGCTGGTTGTCTTGCCCTTTTTCTACTATACAGCACACATGTTTTGTTATGCTGTAAAATCAGAGGTCCCATCACATGACACCCCCCCTGGCAAAACCAACAGCACTTACAAAGTAACTACTGTTCTATTATATTGATATAAACAAGAGCTAGCATGTTTCCTTATCACAGATTTAATCATGTCTGTCTTATGTCAAACTCAGGTTTTACCTTTTTGGCTTCTCCATCTCTATTCAATGGCATATCCCAGCAGGTGAAGCACCATTGTGGATTACTGTGTATACATGACTGGACCTAAAATAATACATGTGTTAAACTCACAGGAGTTTTTTGTCTACTAAAGTCAAAACAATATATTTATGATAATATCATAATGTTGGTGGCACGGTGGTTTAGTGGTTAGCACGTTCGCCTCTCAGCGCTAGAAATTCCCCAATCCCCATCTGGGTGGAGTTTCCATGTTCTCCCCGTGTCTGCGTGGGTTTCCTCCGGGTTCTCCGGTTTCCTCCCACAGTCCAAGAACAACATGAATCAAGTCAATTGAGTTCTTCAAATTGCCCTATGTAGAGTGTGTTTGTGTGTGTGTCCGTGTGAGTGAGTGTGTGCCCAGCGATAAATTGGCGCCCTGTCCTGGGTGTATCTGCCCAGCGCCTGAAACTTTCTCCCCTGGATGGGCATGGGGAACCCCACCGCGACCCTAATATAGGATAAAGTAGAAGATAATGAATGAATGAATGAAAGATTATCATAATGTTAAGAATATGTATGTTTTGTAGTATGTACCTCCTGTCCAGTAGTTTGATATATACAGTATCATTTACAGGTACAGTAGTAACAAAAACATTATTTCTCAAATGACAATTACAAGCAGTTTATAATATTGATGGCTTAACAAAATGCGGTCTTATAATTTTAATGACTGAACATACACTGGTGGTTAAATGTTAACCGTTCAAACGTGTCCTTAAGTTTTTCCACACCAAACTCACCCAATCATGCCTTTATGAACGTGGCTTCATACTGAAGCATTCCAAGAGCACCTCTGTTAATTTGATCCCACAAAGTTAAAAAAAACACAATGGTCCAAAATGCACGACATGGGATTGACTAATTTGAATAAATGATGCACCTGTTTTTAAAGATTATGAGATTTTTCTTAATACTACTGTCCATTATGGTCAATATATTCACATTACCTCTGACATTGATTTATCCCAGACACTGGCCTCAAGATGTTTTTGCACTTATTTTCTTGTTTCTCCTCCATTTAGTAAAGAGCATAGTGACAACTGAAAGCGAAACTGTCTGCGCTTTACCACAGTGTGCTGTTTCTGCAAACCTACATTTATGACTTAAACCAATTTCATAAAAAACTACCTCAAATATATGCACAGGTTTGATACTAAAGGCCAAATGTAATACCCTGTGGTCTAAATCTATACTTACCACACATGGCTCATCTTTCAGTATGTAATATTTATATATTTATAAGGCAAGACTGGAGACTAGCAGCTTGCAATTGTACATTTTCAGGAATGTGCAGGTCTCAGCATCAAGTACTAATATTCATTCATTCATTATCTCCCGCTTTATTCTCTAGTAGGGTCGCGGTGGGGTTCCCCATGCCCATCCAGGGGAGAACATTTCGGGCGCTGGGCAGATAGACCCAGGACAGGGCGCCAATCCATCGCTGGGCACACACTCACTCACACACACACACACACTATATAGGGCAATTTGGAGAATTCAATTGACTTGATCCATGTTTTTGGACTATGGGGGGGAAACCGGAGAACCCGGAGGAAACCCACACGGACACGGAAAGAACATGGAAACTCCACCCAGATGGGGATTTGAACCGGGAATCCCTAGCGCTGAGAGGCGAATGTGCTAACCACTAAGCCACCGTGCGGCCCAAGTACTAATATGTATTTTTTAATTAGGAATTATGTTCAGAAAATATGACAAAGACAACTATGTTGCACATCTTTACATTATGGGCAATTATGTATCAGCAGTTTACATTCTAAGACATTTTTGTATTTTGTTAAATAGCGCTTGGTTAGAACAGTGTGTCACACAAAACCCTTATTTGGACATTTAAATAAGTTGTGGACACACATCAAGAATCATTAACTTTTGAATGGTCTAGCAGCCTTAAGCAAACATGAATTCAGCCTCCAAAGATGAGGGCACGAGTACATTCTGCCTAAATCAAATAAACATATTAATGTTAAGACTACTGCACATGAGCTTTATAAATACAATTGAAAGAAAGTAATTGCAATGTAGACGAAAGCTCTGTTAATTCATACCACAAACATAATACTGTCCTTAAAATAAGAACGCTATTCTTTATTGTAATTTATTAAATCGATTTTTAAAGATGTAAATGATTTATAGTTATTTATATTATTATGTACGTGTGTACGTATTGGCGACTTGGTCGAGCCAAGTTCTAAATAGCAATTGCGTAAATAACTAGTTTTCTAACTAGGTCACGTCGGACATAATGTTATATCATCATAGGCTAGTACACCTATGTAGGCTATAACTACTCGTTTGGGATTACGCCTTAATAGTGACGACGGCGCCTTTATAATCTGATGACAACGCTGTCAACGGACGGTGTCAGTGTAGCTAAGGCTACATGTAGCTAAAATACGACACTGTAAAGCTTGTATTCGCTTACCTCTCAGTAAAACTCTGGTCGGAACAAGGTTTCTGAAGCTTAATTCAAATAAATCCTAGAAGTTAAGCTTCACTGGCTCAGAAATGGGTCGCTGGATGTGGCTAGAGATGACTGTTTTTGTGAAGCTTTTCGCTACGGCCCTCGAGTAGGGACAAACCAGAATATTAACAGCTTCGCGTTTTTTTCATCCCGATGGATTGCCTCATAAAAAAATAATATTGATAGTCGTGCAGAGCCAGTTTCCCCCCTAGATGTAAAGCTTACATTAAGACTGTAAATTGATTTTGAACGAAGGGGTATATATATATATATATATATATATATATATATATATATATATTATTCATTCATTCATTATCTTCCGCTTTATCCTGTATCAGGGTCGTGGGGGGGTTCCCCATGCCCATCCAGTGGAGAACGTTTCGGGCGCTGGGCAGATACCCCCCCCCCCAGGACAGGGCGCCAATTTATCGCTGGGCACAGAATAAACACATTCTACATGGGGCAATTTGGAGAACTCAATTGACTAGATCCATGTTTTTTGGACTGTGGGAGGAAATCGGAGGACCCGGAGGAAACCCACGCGGACACGGGGAGAACATGGAAACTCCACCCAGATGGGGATTCGAACTATATATATATATATATATATATATATATATATATATATATATATATATATATATATCATTTATATAATTAAGTTATTATGGCTTTAGACTTTGGACGATTTTGACAATATGTTGTTTAACACATTTACACATATTTGTACTTAGAAATTTGGCATCATCAGTTCACCTACTAACGTGTTTTTAAACCAGGGAAAACCCTGTGCAGGCAAATTTTTAAAAACTTTTTATTGATGTGCAGAAGCGCCAACTATTGTAAATAACTTTCAGGTACAATTTTTGAAGTGCCCATAGACCTATTCTAATAGTGTATTATTAAGTTATATCCAGATATTTATAGTGCATTTTCTTTTAGCAAAAACACTTATTTAGTCTCATCTGAGTGACATGCCACAGTGAGTAACAGCTTAGACAGAACATGGACAAACAATAAAACATCAAATTTAATGCATTGTTTTCCTTTAGGCAGCCTCAAGTACACACATCACCAACATCTACTGAATTCCACAGCTGAAATCACTGAGTAAATCATAATCCTGCCTGTAGACTGGTCAGTCACATGTTTGCTGTTATAAATGACTAGGATAATGGTACAACATAATTTTCTTTTAAACAGAAACAGACAGTAATGTTTCATTGATAATGTTATCGGTAATAGTTCTCAAAATCCATAGATTTTAAAGTACACAGCATGAGATTGATTGGTTTGTAAAACATTAAATTTATATTATTTGTATTCAAATATTTAATTTTTTAAGTTTTACTCCCCATTTTCTCATAGAAAGAACATACAAAAGACCTAAAATACTGTATATTTGTTCTCTCATTTGTAGGTCGCTTTGGATAAAAGCGTCTGCCAAATAACTAAATGTAAATATAAATGTATTTTTGGTAATTTGCTCATTACCCGCAAATCCACCATGCCATTTTTCATTTAATTTTATTATTCTTTTTAAATTCTACATTTATCCTCTCCTCTCTCTCTCTCTCTCTCTCTCTCTCTCTCTATTGCTCTCCCTCTCTCTCTCTCTCTCTCTCTCTCTCTCTCCCTCTCTCTCTCTCTCTTTCTCTCTCTCTCACACACACACACAAATATACACACAAAATTCCTTTCTATCACCTTCTATTTTCCTTAGTCTATTTTCCTATCTCTGAATCCTTTCCTCTTTCCCCACCTCCCTCTTTCTCTGCAAATCTTCTCTCCTTCATCACTGCTTGTTCTTACTCAGATTTTTCTTTCAACCCCCCAGCCCACCCTCTCTCTGTCTCACTCTCTCTCTTTCATGCACATGCATACTCTTGGCTCATGCCTTTCAAAACAAACACCAACCCATTGCCTTTATCTTGGGTGAGCCAATTGGGTGGTGGCCCCAGTCCGGCTCCTCTGATTGGCTAGTGACAATGCACACACAACTGTGACAGCACTGTAGAAAAAGGAAGGAGACCGCATGAGTGTGAATATTGAGTGTATGGGTCAGTATGTGTTCAGGAAGCTCAACCTGTCAGTTTGCATACTGCTGTCCCTGTGAGCCATGTATGCAGAAGAAGGTGAATTTTTCAGAATGAGAAATCTTATCAGGTCCAGAATCTCTCTCAGAAGATCGTAGTCATAGTGTCTTAATCATCACAAAACAGAGAGATTATGCAGAATCTCCGGCACGCTGCTACTGAAGTCTTCCAGCGCCTGGGTAAGTACATATGAAAACACACTGCACATCTGTTGCATTGTGTTTTAAGCACTAAAGCAGTGACAAGGCGAAGGTTATAAACAGTTACATGAAATGCCATTTGAAATGAATAGGTAAAAGTATACATAAAAATACATAAGATAAATGAAACATAATGTATATGCAATAATATAAAAGTAAGTGGTTCTATTTGTTGTGTATGTCATATGTGTCTTAAGTCCCTGTGTATATTTGATCAGACATTCTGTCCTTTCCCTCTCTCCTCACGTCCTCCTCACCCCCATCATTCACTCTAGTTTTTATTCCTAGTTTTTATTTTTCCATATATATATATATATATATATATATATATATATATATATATATATATATATATATATATATATATATATATATATATATAAATAAAAGAGATCTCTTTAATAATTTATTTCCAAAATGATCTTTTCATTTCTTTTTCAGAGGTGTGTAAAAAAAACGCTTGGGTCAATTTCATTTACATTACATTTAGTCTTGTAAGTGACTTTTAAGTGACAGTCAGTAAATTAAGGAGATTCTGGTTTAAATGCCTTAACATCCATGGGAAATGTTTTTTTCTGTTCCCTCCTGACTGTGCTCTAGTGCACAATGTATTCATCCATGTGACATGGTAGGGTGAGTTTAGTGTGAAAAAATACATGACTGGCCCACACAGAGTGCTTTACCTCTAAACTTGACCAAACACCTTAAAGATAAATGGAGATTGTGATCCAGTCTATTTCACCCAACACTGGTGTTTGACATCACGAATGTTTTTTTTTTAGTATGAATGGGCAAAAATTCCCAGACACACTCATAAATTTTGTAAAATTCCTTTCCAGATGAGAGACCACCTTATAATGGAATGTCTGTCATACAAGCTTCCATAAATATATTATGTGTAGGTATCAGTACTGTCCAGTGTTTATTTACTGTTTGGACTCTGTCTACATGCTTTTTGGTCAATTACTTTTCTCTTAATTTCACTTTTTTGACGACCTTTCATTTCAGTCAAAATTTTTAACTCCATCTACATTAGCTTTTTATACTATATCTCTTCATGATATGTTTGTTAATCTTGTTATTCCAAATCTTTTTGCTTTCTTGCACACTCTTTTTCTCAGCTTATTTATTTTTCCTTATTCCTTCTTTCCCGTAGTTTGAAAAATTCAATAACAACAAACTTTGAGGAATTAGTGAACTTCAGACTGCACTAATCAAGTAACTTAAATACATTAAATAAAATGCTAAACAAAAACTTGAACAGCTTTGAAAGGACAAGGTATACAATCTCTATAAAAATGTTTACTCTTGTGCATAACTCAACTTAAATTAACTTCTGTCAGCTATGTTTACATATCTGATTGTATTTCTACTGTCATCGCATTTCTTTTACCTGAACGTAATGTAAAAAAAACGGAAACGGAAACATGGTGGAATCTTAAATAATTTTCATTTGAAGACAATCTAATCTGAAGTTTTAAGTAACATTCCTTTAGTTTTTTGGCTATGAAAGCTACCACTCTCAACGTTCCAAAGTTGTTAGGTATGTTCCGTTATATTCTATAGACAATAAAAGGTTTAAAAAACATATAAAATAGAGTTTATTTACAGTTTGGATATATTTGTTTTTTACTTACTTTTTTCTCTCTGACAACATCATACCGTTATTCTTCAGCTTCAAATAAATGCCAATTGCCAATTATGCAAATTATGTGATGACTTAATTTTGTAACATTTAGGACAGCCAATAGCTACTTTCCTTACTGAGGAGTTGTGAACACTGAATATAACATGGTTTACAAAAGCAAAAAACTAATGTGGATTATAAAATGTAATTGTTTAGTTAACAAATATAGCTTTCACCTTACTAATGAAAGATATGCTTCGCCTTGGAGCAGTGAAGTTTTTCTGATCGGGAGATTTTTGTGAGATGGACAATTCAGTGAAATAATACATTTAAGTTATTTATACTATTTACTTGAAAAAAAGACTTATTGCTTCTATTTGATTAAATTAAAGTCATTAAAGTGTGTTGGAACAACATTTATAATTTTCGTGGCACCAGAACTATAAACTAACAAAAAAAACTTTATTTCTTATGTTAAAACAATACGTATATTTAAACAATGGCAAAAGGGCATCTGAATTATTTTTTAGAGTGATGAGTGGGTTTTGTGTTGCAAACATTTAACTATATACACAAAAGATTCCAGCATATCAGAGGAAAGAAGCAGTTTCAATAGCATCAGGACATGGTCCACTGTCTTAAAACAAAAGATGTGGCAGATTCAAAACAAAAAGCGTGTATGTGTGTGTGTGAGTGTGTGTGATGCATTAAAAAAAAAATTATTGCTAGCCCGATATTTCTATTGATGTAAATCCAGATCTTGTCTAAAGTGAAGCCTTATCTCTAGCACCTGCTATCTATCAGTTCATATACTGTTTGCATGATGTTGTGCATAACTCCCAAAACAGCATGAGATTGGAATAGCAAATAAGCCATAAGCTGCAGAGAAGTGAACCCAAGTCATTTTAAAAGCATTTTTTAGATGATAGCATTCATTATGCACAGAAAGCGATGAACATGCAGTTAGGGATACACTTTGTGTCTGGGCTATACACTGCTATGCAAGCAACACACTGCTGAATACAATGCTGTCCACTTAGCATCTCTCACCAGCCTACATGCTGAATGCAATTCAGCCTGCCAACCCTGCAGGCTATTCAGGGAACAAGGGGGCGACAGAAAAAGAGAGAAAGGGAGACAGAGAGATAGAGAGAGATGAAGAGAGATGGTAAAGACCAGAGAAAAAAAGCAAAAATAAAGCCAAATTTACACGATAGCATAAAATAATAATGAATAGAAAGCAAAAAAATAAACAAAGTGTAAAATGGAACGATGGAACGTAGGGTCAAGGTGAGATTGGAGGCAGGAAATCAGGAGAGCTGGGAGAAAAGAGATAAGTATGAAGGCAGCAATAAAGAAGAAAGATGGTGCTGTGTGTTTCTGAGCTCTGAACGCTCTGGGGCATGAGATATGGGCACTTTGAGCTTTCCTTGCTAAATCCCAGCAGTGAAAAAGGGACAGAGTGACACACAGAGCAGAGAGGAGAAAAATATTGGCTGAAGAAAAAAGCTGATCAGAGGTTACATCTTAATATGTTCCTACTGGAAAATATATTTAATGTATAATGTATAGACTTAGAGACTGAGAAGCATTTCAGAACAAAATAAGTTAAATTCACACACTGTTCTGATTTACACTGCTTTACAGTCATTGTTTATTTTATCAAAATGTAAATATTCAGTCCTGTATCTCGGTAAATCACATCTGCCAACTCTGTGCATATAAATTCACACTTGCTGTCCTGTACTTACACTGAAATGTCTGCCAAGCATTTTCGGTGACTTAAAACTCCTTGGTCTTTTAAGCAAATGGATTTGCTGACAAATATCTTTAACAGCATGCATAGTTACATGTTATTCTAATAGCTTGTGACCATTCTAAGGTGCCTATTTAGGAAAAACAAAACATCAGTATGTTGACACAAAAAAGATAATGCTTAAGCTAAATACAGTCATTTGCTTTGCTTTAATGTTTTATTCGATCTAAAACCTTTTTCATTTTCATTTTATTTTTCTTACTTTTGTTCTTAGGTTTGAAACAAAGATATGTTGGATATCATGAGGTAAGAAAGCTGACATGTTACCAATACTACTGATGTAATCTGTTCTTTGAAGCGAAATTATGATGGGATAGTTATATGTATAAACATGTGTGTCATGGGATCACCTCGGGGATCCACTGGTCATGGGTGTATTTATGTCAGAAATGTTTTGTCTTCAGTGTAGAGTACACAGACCATCTGTGACTCCGCACAAAATTGAATGAATATTCATAAGATAAATGTCACATTGCTGTTAAGTATCTACAATAACTATAGGACAGTTTATTAAGTTCACAGTAAACATTATGACACATGGCACATCTTTACATCTAAATGCATGCTGTAAAATCCATGTTTATATTTAATAACTGCAGATAAATGCAAAGCTGTAAAAAGACGAGAGTTATCCTGTGCACATGTACATGTGGACACAAAATGTATTACCCCAGTTGATGTGACCTCTCTTTACTATGGGCTGGGACTAATAAAATTTTGCCACTCTCTGCAATCCAATTTTAATACATCACAAACAGGGATGTGGCTGCTAATACATAGTGTTGTTCAACTATGAAGGACAAAAAACCCATGATTCATCCAATGAAATGATTTTTTATGGCACTGTTTTAGTAAATTAGCTATAAAGAATGTGTATACAAGGCTTTACAAGTTAAATCCTACCAAGCATATGACATAATATGACAAATGATACGGGTCTTGTATTAGATGCTGTACTATCTAAACAAAGAGATGGAATTCCTTAAATTACTGTGTAATAGCAGTTTTAAAAGTGTTTATATGCAGCTTATATCCAGAACTATTGATCAGAATTTTAGACCTTAGTGGCAAACTACCTCGGATAAATCACAATAAAGTAATTAAATTAGATAGCAGGAACTGAAATCCCCGTTCCCAAAAGCTTAGATATCAGGGTCAGTTTCTGCATTCTAATAAAATTGCATTTGTTAGCAGTCAAAGCAGAAAATCAGAAATTAAATTATTGATTATATGCCAACCCGCCTCTGTTTATATCAGTTTGTATGAGCTTTCCATTCTTTATTGCATTACGTTAATTCATCTAACTCTCAGACGTAATAAACTCAGCCATCGTTCTTTCTCACCCTCCCTTACTCAGGCTTTCATTCGATTGGTTAAATAGAACATGCCAGTTCACATTAGCAAAGAGAACATGGTTGCATTTGTTTTGCCCTTTGAATGGGAAATGGTCATAAGACCAGGCCGTAGCACAGCAACACTGTTTTATCCCAGTCATATGAGCGACACATCCAAACTGACTAAGTAATGGAGAATTTGCCATGGAGGCTTCGTGTTTGGAGAACCCTGTGTGCAAGAAAATGCTGCTGGTATTGTGGAACACAGAAAGACGACAGAGAGGAAAGGATGGATGAGCTCAGAGAGACAGAGGCAAAAAGTACAGATGACATAGGAATTCAAAAGAGACCCTCAAGGACCTGGAGTGTGTCGTCTTTGCCTGTCGCTGAGGTACTGTGTGTATAAAATGTCAAAAACAATAACTTACATGCTAGACAACAGTGTAAAGCAAATTTAAAGTGTCATTTTAAATGTTGTCAGGGCATCAGAGGAAAATGCAGTTTAATGGATCTGTAAAAGTAAGTTTAAAACTGTCACATGAGATTTATTTAAGAATTTTGAGATTTAAGGAGCTGCTGTTTCCTAATGAAACTTGCATTACTGCATGAGTGTTGCTAAAGAATTTTCGTAGTTTTGTAATATTAACTAAAGATTATTAACATTTAACAATCAAGTAGCTAAAATTGTTTGGCATGTGCAAAACTTGCGGAAGTAGCCCTGATGGAAAGTAAAAGGATTTGCAGTGTGACCTGTTGCTATGCCAGGATGTTTACTATGCTTTTCATAATCATTTGATTCATATACAACTGAAGAAAAAAAACGAAGTAGAAGGATTAATAGTGCCTTAATTCCACTGTTAATAAAACAATGAATGTTTAATCTACCTGTCTTTCCGGTAACTGGATATATTTAACTACTTAAGCCAGCTTGTTAGTCAATACTTTTTGATTGGTGAATTGTTGATTACTTGTTAGAAAAGCCTTTAGGGCGGCATGGTGGCTTAGTGGTTAGCACGTCCACCTCTCAGAGCTGGAGATCTCGGTTTGGATTTTCCCTGTTCTCCACATGTCTTTGTGTGTGTGTGTGTGTGTGTGTGTGTGTGTGTGTGTGTGTGTGTGTGTGTGTGACAACACACTGTTGTTATCATCCCTGCCTGTCACATGAAGCGCCATCCTGACCAGAGGCACTTTTCCCATAAATGGGTGTTTTATTCTGTCACTCTGGTTTAAGATCTTTATAAGTTTCTATTTAAGTTTCTGTTTATGTTTTTTCATGAAACATTTATTCCTGCAAAGGGTTTGTTGTTTTTTTTAGGAGCAAAACCGGGTCAGGTCAATCAAACTGGTCACACATGTTCATATTCAAACACAGAGAGATGATAATCCAACATTAATAAACCGATTTAACAGAATACACATATATGACTTTGTTTTCAATTACCCTTTTCTAAATTTTAACACCATCTCCTCTGCTTTTCACTACAGTTTTATGTTTTGATATGTTTTCATTTATTATGAAATTATTAAACCTTTAAGCATGAAATGATATCACCTTAAATCTGGATTGATTGACTAGATGTCAGACTTATTGATTATACTATGCTAAATGGTTTCACCCTGTTCCTATTCCTAATCTATTTTTAGTTGGAAGACCTTGATAGTGTGGAAACTCCCCAGCCTCAGTGGTTCCACACTCTGCAAGTTCGTCGGCTACGAGCACAAAGGGGACGCAGCAACAGTGACCCACTGGGTGGGAAAAGCTTCCAGCAAGAGTTCCAGTGGGTGAGCTCATGCTCATATGTACCTACTAATATGCCTGAACCATATCCTTCTAATGTAGACACCTGGTAACCTCTATTTTTTAGTGTAATAGTGTGCCACCTTCACATTAAATGTCTCTACAGACATGCTCAATAAAAGCAACCTAAGAAAACTGCTATTAAAAGTGACCCTTCTGGAACTTGTGTGTTTTTAATGTTGTGGTTACATTTTGTGAGCGGGCATTACAATAATACACCAATAACAAAGCATACCTCTAAAAGGTTTGCCTTTAAAAAAAAATATACTTGATGTGAATAACCCTTAAATGAATAAACATAGAACCCTAATAAGTCAAATGCAAACATTTCCCTGCTTAATATTGGTGCTAGTTTTGACTTTGGAAGTTTTAGTTGAATAGAAGTTTACATATTGCATTGTCCTCTCACCCTGCACCCTCATTTGTTGGACATCCATTTGGTAGCTTATCATTTTGGACATCCATTTAGTAGCTTATCAAAACACCTCAAACTCACAAACATGCATGCTTTTTTTAAACATATTTACTGAAACACTTAACTATCTTAAGTTAATCAACTGCAAATTATCTTATAAACATATTTCATCTTTATATATTTGTAGAATACAGGTCTGCAATTTGGAACAGCCACTTCATACTTGAACCTTGAGAAGCTGGGAGAGGGTGCATATGCCACAGTGTACAAAGGAATTAGCAGGTTAGTATTATACTGTATGTGTTATGTTGAATATGTCCACAGATATTATTGCGATATAGTTAGAATAGTTTTATTGTTTTTATTCCTGAATATAGAAATCCTACATTTACATTTACATTGAGTCATTTAGCCGATGCTTTTATCCAATGCGACTTATAAATGGGAACAACACAAGTCAGTAGTTATGAAGAAAACCAGCTACACAGTAGAATTATCAAATCCTTAATAATTTAAACAAAAATTACCTTTATTAAAAAGTGATCATTGCTTTAATGTATGAGTGTGGTATTGAACTTATGAACTTATGTACAAGTTTGGAGACTGGGTTACAGTTACCAAGAAAGAGCTTTAAACGGTGTGAAAAGCCAATTATTAAGGATAAAAGTTTGCTTACAACAATAACTGAATGTTGTTCCTCAAACTTATCCCTGTATCCTCATCTGAACAGCCATAACATGGAAATGTGTATTTAGAAACTGCAGAAAGCATAACCATAAGCATAAGTTTATAAAAATTAGCAACCCTGTTTCTCTTCTGCCCAGCGATGGATTGGCCTGGGTGTATCTGCCTAGTGCCCGAAACGTTCTCCCCTGGATGGGCATGGGGAACCCCACCGCAACCCTAATATAGGATAAAGCGGAAGATAAAGAATGAATGAATGAATGAATGTTTCTCTTCTTTATCTGGTTTAGAGAACAAGTTGCACCAGCAAACAGATCTGTTAACAGATATCTTGATTAAAAAATAACAAGGAACTTCAACCCGTGCCATTCAACTTGCATCAGGTTGAAACATTCTAATGCACAGTCCAGTAACAATTCAACAGAATTCAACAGAATCTAAAATACTAGATCTTAATCTTAATAAGGTGTGAGCTCAAAAAGAATAAAGTTAGGTATGTTCATGCACATTTTTTTCTTCACAACTATTTATGCAAGTAATAGAATTTGGAATACATTAATAAGATTAATGAATCAGTAAATATTGTGGTGAGTTTATTCTGAAAAGGATAACTGATGACTTGGACCGAATAATGTATTGGAAAGCACTTTGAAGACATATTTTCATGAAAGAGAAAATAACAAGATTAGATTAGAATTGTATCATTATTAAACAACCCCTAAGCTGTAATAGGTATTGTTATACTATTAACAATTAAAAAGAATAAATGAGCACTAAATTGGAAAATTAGACATTTGGTTTAAGTCCTTTAAAGTCAGAGACAGCCAGAGGAGCATTACATCTTTATGTAGGTTTTACAAAAAAATAATAAAACGCGATCTTGTTCCCTTTACAACTTTTAAAACAAGTGATGTAGTAGTATATTTGCGATGTTCTAAAGCAGTTCAAGAGAAGAGAAATCAATCGAAAAAGAAACATTTGCTGTTAGTTCCCTCTGCTGGCTGATTGTATATTATTAAAGTTCACTTAAAAAACACTATTCATTCCAGTGAGTGACAAATCTGTGCTGTCCATATTTCCATTATTTCACTCCTGGCAGTTACATTTTTCTGTATAAAACCCAAACGCAAACGTGTTAGCACCTTTGTGCAGCTTTAAACACTCTGCTGTAGAGCACAGCTGTGTGCATTTCTTTAAACATACAGCTACCCATGCTCTGAATGACATTCGAGTTGAATTTATTTATGAGGGGTGCAAATGCTTTTCATTCATAGTTACAGTTTATATATTAAATTTAATTGGTTTTGATTTGGGCGGCACGGTGGCTTAGTGGTTAGCATGTTCTCCTCTCAGTACTAGGGATTCCTGGTTCGAATTTCAATCTGGGTGGAATTTCCATGTTCTCATCGTGTCCGTGTGGGTTTCCTCCGGGTTCCCTAGTTTCCTCTCACAGTCCAAAAACATGGCTCAAGGTGAAGTGAATTCTCCAAATTGCCCCATATAGAGTGTGTTTGTGTTTCAGTTTGTGCCCAGCGATAGCTTGGCGTCCTGTCCTGGGTGTATTTGCCCAGCACCCGAAACGCCCTGGATGGGCATTGGGATAAATCAGAAGATAATGAATGAATGAATGAATGAATGAATGGTTTTGATTTGCGGAAAAATGTCATATCAATTACCTGTAGAGAAAGACTTAACTTAGCAACAATTAAAAAATCAACAAAGCATGTCATTTGAGTGGGGACAAATTTGCACACACACACACACACACACACACACACACACACACACACACACACACTATGTGCCTGGAAACAGGCAGCATTTTAATAACCAATATTTTTGTAAATAATATTTTGAAAACACATGTATTCATTCAAATATTTAAAAATACTTAGAAATACTGCCCATCCTTACAGTGTTTTTTTATTAGATGAATAAAATGCTGTTCTCTCAGAATAAACGGACACTTGGTGGCGCTAAAGGTGATCCGCATGAAGACGGAGGAAGGTGTTCCCTTTACTGCAATCAGAGAGGGTATGAATCTGACACCGACACACTGAAAAGAGTAACATGTAAAGAGATGTATTCACAACCAAATAAACTAATAAACACTTATATCCTTATGATTCTTCGTTATTAAATGAACTGGGTTGATTAGTCTAACTTTGTGTATTATATTTGCCCCACAGCCTCTCTGTTAAAAGGCCTGAAACATGCTAACATTGTCTTGCTTCATGACATCATTCACACACGCGAGTCCCTCACTTTTGTCTTCGAGTATGTGGTGAGTAGAGACATCCTACATCTTTTCTATTCTCTTTACATCTTGTCATTCCCACTTGTCTACAGTTACAAGTTTGACAGAAGGCTTCAACGGCACATGATTAACATTATAGCATAGTATCGAATATGATAGATGATCGCCCTGGGGCCTGTCCCAGTCACTTTTTGCATCTTCATGATGTATCTCTCTCACGCTTTCTCAGCAAACAGACTTGGCTCAGTACATGATCCAGCACCCAGGAGGACTGCACCCACACAACGTTCGAGTAAGAAGATCCTCATTTGCCTTTGGCTTCACATGGTTACAAAGTTGATCCAAGAAAATATCATTTTTTTCCCCTTTCTGCCAGATATTTATGTTCCAGCTGTTACGGGGTTTATCATATATCCACAGCAGGAGGATTCTGCATCGTGATCTGAAACCACAGAATTTGCTAATCAGCTACCTGGGCGAGCTGAAACTGGCCGACTTTGGCGAGTTTTATAAAAATCTATCTAAGTGAACACACAAACAGACGATAAGAATATCCGTAAACTTTAATCATGGATTAAATTTTCAGATTTTTTATTCAGATGTTAAATTTCCATTTTTTCAGTTTATGAGTTTCTGTTTTCTCAGTTCAGGAGTTTTTTGAGTTTCTATGTTTCCTAAAGAGTTGTTTGGCAATAATGTCATGATCAAAATCAATTGAATTAAATTTTCCCCTGCTTTGTTTTTTAATATTAATTATTGTTAACCCATGGCTGCCTAACATTTGCACTACTTCCACTCAAATACTCAGTTAGTTAACTGCATGAAACCATTATATTTTTATTTGTTCAGGCCTCGCCCGCTCGAAATCAATTCCTTGCCAAACATACTCAGCAGAAGTTGTGACTCTGTGGTACAGACCACCTGATGTTCTCTTGGGATCCACAGACTATTCAACAGCCCTGGACATATGGTGAGAATCCAGACGCCTACACAAAAACCCAGTATAATTATGTATAGCCAATATACTTATTCACCAACAAGAATTTGATCTTTTATTTATTTTGTATTTTCTTCACACAATCACGACACTGCTTACTTATATGTCCATACTTCAAGATTATGAGACCATTTATTTTGCAGGGGAGCTGGGTGCATTTTTATTGAGATGCTCCAAGGGGCGCCAGCGTTTCCTGGTGTAGCCGATGTTTTTGAACAATTGGTGAAGATTTGGACAGTAAGTTTTTTAATTAAACAAATATTATTTTTGTATTATTATTGAACGAACAAAGGCATACGTGTAGCAAGTAAAAAAATTCAGCCTAATCTGTGGCAAGAACTTAAAGAATTAGATTATAGAATCCTACTAAATTAAAACAAATAACTTAGTGTAAAGAGCGTTTAATATGACTGATATTTAGATGATTATATTGAGTCTGATTATTATTGATATTTTTTCAAATTTATAATTTAGAGATTAAAAGTTTTACCTCCTGCTGAATCATGTGTGTAGTATGTTTTAATATGTGAAGTTAATATGCGACTAATTTTACACATTACAGGAAAGTGGCCCAACTTTAATCTTCTTTTTCTCATATGTGACACAGATGTATTTGTGTGTGTGTGTGTGTGTGTGTGTGTGTGTGTGTGTGTGTGTGTAAACTTGAAACAATATTCCTGTAAGCCTTATGATGATTTTATGATTTCTAACTAGAAATATAGCTTTAATTGTATTTTATTCAATTATATTGATAATAATTATTCAATTATTATATAAAAATCCTGCACTCTTCATTTATTCGAACAATAAATTGGAGCAGGTCATCAGTATTAACTATAGCACTATATTTTTCACACAAAATTTAGTAACAACATTTTGGAAGAAACATGAACAAAATTCATAAACAAAATGTAAATGTGTGTGTAAAAAAAGCATGGAATTTAATTCCACAGACAGATTGGTATATGTTCTGTCCAATTAATGTCAAGAAACTACAAACAGTCTGTTTTTGCTGTTATCTGATTTCACAAAATAAGAGATATGTGATACTCTAAGAAATGTACAGTATGCATTATATATTTCATAAAGTTGACACCATATAAAAATGTTTTTTACTCACATTAGAAGATTAACTTTAAACATAGGACTTTTTAGGCATCTTATATATATATAGTCATTTGGAACAGCTGTGTGGGGTAGAACGTATGTCTGTGATAAACTGGGTTCCTAAAGTGTTTTCTAATTAAAAGAGCCGGAATGAAATTGATATGTTCTTGGTAATAGACACTGTCATTCTTTCATTACTGTGAACACTGCGTGGTTCAATGAAGAAGTAGTTAGAGGCATCTTCTTTCATTATATTTATTTCCTATTCATTTCCTTTCCCCTCTATCACCCTTTTCTTCCCTCCTTTCTCGCCTCACCTCCTCGACCCCGACTCCCTTTTCAGGTTCTCGGCTTGCCCACAGAGGAAAGCTGGCCAGGCGTAAGTGAGCTGCCAAACTATAAACCTGGTGAGTGAACATTATCAAGCTATAGCCAACCTCTGAAGAGTATTAAGAGTTAATGATGAGCTCATATTTACACTTTAATGCCTTTTGTTCACTTATTTAGCCCTCAGAGTTAGTCATGCTTTAATTTCACACTACTGTAAGTGAGCACAGGTAGAAATGCAAATACAGATACCTCAATACTAGTAAAGCCATACAAATACCACGATATAATATAATATCACTAATATAAACTAATGATTAATAGATAGTAATGGCATAGTAAGTTATGTTCAGTACGTGCTGGTTTCAGTTGCTACAGCTGGGTGTGTGGTATGGCTGTAGTCTGGCAACACCCTGCTATTAAACATATAAATCTGCAAAGTGAATTACAACAGCATATTCACATTGTGGTGATGAAGGCCTCTTGCTGACACGCATATGTGTGCGATGGCGAGTATGCAGGATACAGGTGCCAAGTTAACATCACAAGTTAACTTCACACGTTACAGTCAGACACAAACATACAAGAAGGTGTGTAAGATTCCCAGGTGCAGGGATGTCTCCTATTTGCTACATAGATGTCATGTGCATGTTTCATTTCATTGGTAATGTATTGATAAATGAGGAGAAATAGAATCAGTGTTTTGGTTCAGTTTCTATCTATCCATTACGACTTAGACCTATTAAATCCATTACGACATCAGACCTATTAAAACATGTTTTCTAATATGTGAACAAAAATGGACTTTTAGGCATGATGAAGGGAATGAAATGCTTCATCTAAACACAAACTCTCTTTACATGAGAAGTGTAAAGGCCATGCATATCCAAGTTTGAGCCCCACCCCTATTTACTCTTTATTATTTATAATGCGATACTAAGGTCCCCTTAAAATGCATTTAGGCTAATTATTCCATTATGCCTCAAGGTATGTAGTGTATGGTTGATTGTGGAGTTGTAGCTTATTTAAGATGACTTTACTTAATAGTGGTCTCTGACTTTTAGTTAAAACCATATTCTGGCAGCTGAAAGACCAGTAATTTAGTGGAATACGTTCAGTAAATAAAGGAAGTTAAGCAGTGTGTGGTCCAAATCATTACATTCTCAAATCACATGGCATATTTTGGCTGACAGCTTCCATTCCTACACATCCAGTTTCAGGAGCAAGGAAAATTACTGGTTATATGAAAGTTTCCCAGCTCTGAGCAAGTTAAATAATCATCTATGATTGGGAATGATTTTCATAATAATTCAGAAAAAGAAACCTCTGTACTTACAGAAATGTGAGAGAATCTACATGTTCATCACAGCAAAAATGTTTCAAATGTTTCCTGCCACAAGAATAATATTATGAACTTCTATTATGTGCTGTTATAAACAATGAGGTACTGAATTAAAGTTCTGGATGAATGCAACATTCACAAGTCATACTGTAATCTTACATAAACATGCTGACAGTCAAAACGAATCATAGATGTGTGAAGTATGAAGTCCAGACTTTAACATTTACCACCTGAAGGTGATTGAGAAAGCCTGGAAGCCTTGGTCCCAAGTTAAGTAAGGAAGCCAACGTGAACAGCTGCACACAAACAGGCTAGTCAAGATTTTTTTTAAACAACATAAAGACTGATCTCTAGCTGAAGGTGAGTAGGAGGATCTGATCTTTAGAGATAAATCCTGGTTTCTTTACCACAGAACTGGCACAATGTCAGTGCAGAATCTCTGAAAAGGTTTTATTAATGCCACCGTTTTCAGCTATGAAAGTTGCAACATTGTTTTCACCTTGGGTGAGGAGTCCTTCTTTACCCTGACACTGTTTTCTCATTATTTCAAATTAAAATTTTAACTAGGGATAAAAATTATCAAATTTGCATCAGATGAATGAGAACGCAAATACCAGCACTTGTAAATCATCTTTACAAAGTAATCTTATTGGGCTCGTGTGAATTCTGAAATGACCATTTGCTTTTGCACACGTGCAAGTCCATTATGTTATTTTAAGTGTCTGGATTATTCTACAGACAAAGACCAGTGCATGTTTACCTTACTAAATGTGAAAAAGCTGTATAGGTTGGCAATTTTGGTGTTGAACAACTTACTGACACAGATTTATATTGCCAGCATACCTTCTCTCAACTCAAATTAACTCTGCTGTTTCCACTAAAATGGAAAAGTACATGATGATAATGTCCTTGTTATTGTGCTAAATATGAAGTTCAAATTAAGTTCTAAAGGATAGCAGCAGTTCATCAGTCATCTAATAGAAATCAAAAAGAAAGAGATGAAAGAGAACAAAATGCATCACTGGTTCTGATAACTCGGCAAAAACTATGATCTTCCTGTCCTCCCTCTCAGACATTGTGAGATAAGGCAATCTCGATGGGTTGTGTTCACAGGTGTACTTAAGTAGGTTCTTATCAGCTCTGTAAGAGTTTTGAACTGCAGAACTGCTGCAAGAGATACAATTTTTAAAGTCTAGCCCTCACCCCTCTTTAAAAGCTTCAATGCAGAGAGTCAGCTAATAGCTGGAAATGAGTAAATTGGAAAATCATACACACTTCCAACAGCAAATGTATCTTGGCTGGTTTTAGCCATTTGAATTAGATTTTAGCCCTGGCCTAACCCTACCTTTAACACCAGCCAGCTTAGGAAATGTTTTTTCTGTACTGTAACTGTAGAATACAAAACACATTCATACTGCAAACAGCTTTGCATCTATCCATGGATTGCATTGTATACTTTGTTGAAACCAGGCATATAAGTATAAGTTAAGGGTATATAGGATAGCATTAGGATTGTGTAGTCTAAGTATGCATGGCACTAGTCTCAGTATGCATGGCACTTCTTTGAGTGTCTGGGAATGGTTCGGGCACAAGGCCAGTCTCTCAACCACAACCAGGTGTGTTACACATCCTGACAGAGAGAGTAGCTTTCAGTAGGAAAGAGAAAGACAGGACTGGTGAGAGACTGGGTGGCCATCTACTCAGGGAAAAGAGGCATACAAGAAAAAGTGTGCATGTCACAGGCAAGCGTGTGGGTTCCAGGGTGTGCAAGGTCATACTCGGCCCAAGAGAAGAGGAATTAGGTTTTTAATCGAGGATGCATGAGGTGGAGGCGGCTGGTGTCAGCTTTCTCCAAACACTGAGAGAGCATTTGTGTGTTTCTACAGAATGGTTCCTGCCCTGTAAACCCCAGCAATTCAGAGATGTCTGGAAAAGGTAATATCAGTTCAGCTCAATATGTATGTGTGTGTGTGTGTGTGTGTGTGTGTGTGTGTGTGTGTGTGTGTGAGTTTCAAGACAGAACACAGGGATCTTTGTGCAGTACGCATCCCCCCTCCAAGCTGCAACTTCCCCTCATTCGAAGACCTGACCCATACCTTTGCCTCTGTGTGTGCATGTGTGTGTTCGTGCTTTGGCACAGATTTGATCAGTTACCCTATAAGACAGAGGACTTGGCCCAGCAGATGTTCACAATGATTCCCAGAGACAGGATCTCGGCCCAGGATGCATTGCAGCATCCCTACTTCAGTACATTACCTCCACCAGTTATGCATCTAAGAGACAGTAAGTGTTTCCTCACTCTCATCTTCAATAAAGTAACATAACAACAGTAGATTATAGGTTATTAATAGTCAGGTTGCCACTAAGAAGTCAAACTAGATCAGTATAAAATGAAATTAAGCCTGAGATCATGTTCTCCTAACACTTTTAAAACTAGCTTCCTATTAACACACAGTTTGGGGCCACTCTGTGCAAGGTAACTGGAGAGGAATTTGCCCCAGGCTTCAGTTTGACAGTTTAAAAGCAGTTTTACTATAAAGCTGGTAATTATGTGAGTAAAATATAGTTATATCAATAACACAACACCTAAAAAAACATGATATGGGGACTTAACATAACTTGGCTTATTACTCGGACAATTCTTCATTTAACAAACTGAACTCACACCTTTTCTAGTTGACAGCATCTAAAATAAACATTCTTTTAAAGTGAAAAGTTTTTGATTCCGAAATTGCTCATGCATTTCAACTTGTTTTATGTCTTTTTCCCACGCGACTTTCCGGCAGCTGTATCCGTCTTTAAGGTGCCTGGGGTGAGACTGGAGACAGAAGTTAAGGATATCTTCAGCCCTAACAGGCGGATGAAACTCGCTCCCCTCGGCAAATGCTGGTGAAAGGCTTCCGCTGGCCCACATCCACTTCATACATTTCGCAAGAGAAGAAAACACATTCGTCATAATAGAAGGACTTTTATCATTCACCCCTACATAACCAACCTTATTAGCAAAAGTGTTTTAGATTTCAATGGATTGTTCTAAATGATTATAAAGCTTCCTCAATGAGAACAAATCAGTGTTAAAAATATCAGTGTTTCTGAGCTTCCGTCTTTTACTCTGGGATTGACTGACACAGTAACACCATTTGTTATAGATCAACAGGCCTGAAAAACATTTACTTAACTGTCTTTGGGTGAAACTAATTGTAATGCTGATAGCAAAAGAAGTTGCGCTAATGGAAGAAAATAAATACAGATGGAAGTTTTAGCAACCATGGCAATGCGGTTGGCAGCTGCTTCTAATGTAACAGTAATTGCCCAACTGCAAAGCTAACAATAAAATAGCGGTCCTAACAAAAGTAAAACAAAATGCAACTGTAGCCAAAGTATAAGTGGTCAGATATCAATATCATTAATATCAATGGCAGCAGTTACTAAAGTAAAATTTATTTGACAGCAGTTACATTTCCACCACCAGTACTCCACATTTTGCTAATAGAATGATGATTCCAGCATTTGCTGAAACATAATATTAATATAACAAAAGTAACTACAGTAAAACTAAACTGCAGCTCAAACTTCTATAACATGATAATGGTACCAGTACTATAGATAAAGCAACTATGGTAAAAAATAGCATTGTTACTTAATGTAAAATTTATGGCAGCCAAGGTAAAACTACCTGGAAAAACTAATGACCAAAACATTTAAGTAATTAGTAAATTGTTGGTTTAACAAAAATTAAATTAATCAATTGTTGTGTTAATCTTTGGTAAAATATCTAATTAAATTACTAAAAAGTTCAACCAGGGCTGCTTTTTGAGCAATTTTATTTTAATAGAATGGAACAGATGAAAATTAGTGAATGAATTAACATAGCAATTTCGTAATATATTGCCCACCTCTGCTCTACCGAGATTCTTATTAACGAGGTGAGAGAGTAAGTACAAATATGAAAGAATAAGGTCCTTTTACGTGCAGGCTGACCTATGAGCATCACAGTAAACTGATGGGTTATGGCCATATGGGAACAAGAGCTGGAGTCGGTCCCAGAAGAGTGAGCGAGAGAGGGATGAACAATTCTTTCCTGGAAGTTCTGCCTTCATTCTTCCAAATCTCTGCAGATGATGCGTTGTTTAAATGTTGCTCTAGTATTCAGGGCCTAAATAAAAGGTGGGCTCCTCCGTTTGTGTCATACTGTCTTTGTCAGAGCATTTAGCTTGTCTATGCTTGTTAATATTTTGTCTAAACTCTATTTTTGCAAGTACATGTGTAAAGCACTTTATATGTTCTCCAAGAGTGCATTTTCAGTCTCAGTCTGTAGCTGCAGTGACCTTTTAATCAGACAGTGATGGCTGTTTGTTTCTACCCTTCAGTGCTAAGCTAATTAAACCATACGTTTGAAGATCTTAACATCTGCACACATACACACCACACACACACACACACACACGCACCCTGAAGACCTGAATCACTGGATGTATAATGATGTCATATCCGTACAGGTGTGTGAACAAAGCATCTGCTGTATTTGTGGGTGTTCGTGTTACTTCAAATTATGATGTTGAAATAAATATGTGGCTTGAGTGACTGATGAGTTTATCTGTTCTTAAATGCTAGGTATTAATGCCATGTTGTTAAATAAAGATTATTGTATGTAACAGGAAATTAAAATAACTTCACAATAGAGTGAGACTGGTACAACAAACTCTCACAAGGATAGGATTTCAAACTAACCTGCAGGGTTAATGTGTATCCATGCAACACACACACATACAAAAACAACATTTTTCTGCATCACTCTTTCTGCCTTTCGCTAACTTTTTAAACCTAAACTACATTTTCATTTCAAAGGTTTTGCAACTTGTTTGCTGTCACAACATTTCCTTCATGTACAAGTCACTATTTTATCTAAGTGTTATCTTGCATATGGAGTCCATGTGATTTGGGTGAAAAGATAAACCGAGGAAACGGATACAAAAGTTCAATTTCAGTTTCTTTATACAGTGCTTTTACAACAGAGCTTTGTTTTAAAGCAGCTTTACAATTTCCTATTTCTGAACCCCCTAAAGGCAAGCAGTGTCAAGTAAAAATTTTCTATAATTTATTTGAATTATAGAAGAAAACAGTGTGAGGGCCAAGGCTCACTGCAGGACCCATCATTCTTGAGGGCCAAATAGTGTTAACATGTGAAACACACACACACACACACACACACACACACACACACACACACACACACACACACACACACACACACTGTAGTTTCATTTCGAAATCTCAGTGACACTGCTGGGATAGGAAAAATGAACCAACCAAATAATCCCTGCTCTGTGGTGGTACTATTGGGATCCTGACCATTAGAGAACAGAGTAAAGGGAACGTACACAGTATGTATTGTAGTCCACAAACAGATGGACTACAATCTGGAATTGTAGAACTACAAAGTCCATCTTTACAGTAAACTGAACTAAAAACATGCACAATAAGTGAAGCAAAAAAGGGTGCGTGTGCAAACCATTGACTGGTATTTATTCATTCATTATCTTCCGTTTTATCCTATATTAGGGTCACAGGGGGGTTCCCCATGCCCATCCAGGGGAGAACGTTTCGGGCGCTGGGCAGATACACCCAGGACAGGGCGCCAATCTATTTGACTGGTATTGTATATTTAAAAATATATTCCTCTAAAAAAGAATTACACATTTTGTATTTCTCATTTTTGTAAAAAAAACAAAAAACAAAAACAAATTCACCTTCACAACCATCTCACATTCATCCTGAGTCTCCCACTGCTTTCCAGACAAGCTGATCTCAGCAAAGACTTCATGATGGCTTTCATGAGAACTGAGACAGTGAGCTTTGAAGCAATGATTCAAGGCTGTTAAAATAAAAAGTGAGCCATTACTCATAATTTTCTCCACATTCGCTTTGCTAAGCTTTCATCGCTCTGATGTGGTCTTGTAAGCTGACTTTCAAACTTTCAGCATCCTCGCAAGGTTTTACCTCAAATGTGCTTACGCTGTATATTCTGACAAACCAAGTGACAAGGTCAAGGAAATGGAGTTGGATTAAATAACTTCACTTTTCATAAATTGAAGTTATTTTTTTATAACTTCATTTTTCATTTCTGGAGAAAAATATGTAAAATGTGTTAGAACCCATGTGTTACATTCACACAAACCCAGCAGTGGATCCATTTTACACAGGTGGTGTTACATTATACCAGAATTGTACAGTCTTTTAAAATTTCAAAGTAAGTAAATGTTTTTGTTTGCTGGCTAATGTGTGCCCATACCAGTTTTATCTGGCTCATGTTACAGACATTTGATCCCATAGTGAGGTAAGAAAAACAAGATACTGTAAACATGTCAAATACATGACATATAAATTAGTTGTCACAACATTTTCTCTACATGGATATAAATGTATCAGCTTACAACTGCTAGTATTTTTCAAAACCTCACAATATTTTATTACATTCAATAAATCACATCTCTGTTTAATTGTACAAAACCAGTAAACATATATCCTTTATCGCATACCTCATGTCATTCGTTTATTCATTCATTCATGTTCTAAGCTGCTTATCCTAATTAGTATTGAGTGAGGTGTATAATTTTGGAATAATTAGGTTTCTTCAATTCATCTGACTTACATTTCTTTAGACTGTGAGCTGAAACCAAAGCCACTTGACGGAAAGCAAGGCATTTAAAAAAAACATCTAAACTCCACACAGAATGGACACATATGCACCAAGCTTTCTATGCCACCTATTCCATTAAGTAAAGGACAATAGTTTGTCAAATACATACCTCTGAATGTTTCAACCAAACTTCATATGTGTATGAAGAATGCAAGACTTTTATTTTTATAGCATTTAATAATGATTTTCTTTTTGGATGCGTTTGCTGCAAGATGAACAGTGTTGAATTTGCAACTGCGAAATCTCCATTATTTCAACCACAAGACCTTCAGGCATGCACACATATGCTTTTCTCTTCAAAAATAGATTGTAGTCCTCCATACAGGTTAGTTTTATACACAGACCCTATATTATTTTGCTGCTATATCTTTACTTCATTTTTAGATTTAGCCTTAAAATTTTTAGTTTTATTGATGATATGACTTGCAATGACTGACAATAAAAACACTGACCTGATCACCCAGGTTTCATTATTTGAATCCCAAATTTCACATTAAAACAGACAGAATTGTGATATAGTCAAGGCACCATCAACTAAATGTTTAGAACATAGCATGACACAAGTGAATTTGAAAAGAAATCAATATAGAATAATCTGTAATCCAGTAAAATTTTATACAAATGGTAAAACCCATCATGATTTGCAGTTGGAATCTGTTAGCATAAATATTTTAGTCCCTCTGCCGCTTAAAGTGGCTGTCACAGCATTTTCTAATAAGGGTAATACAACATTTTTATATTCTCATAAATATATATTTATGCAGATGGTGTTATGATGCGGGGTACAAATACAGATAATAAAATATCCATATAACTTCATTGCATAGGAAAAACATGTCTGCCTGCCTATCCATCTATGTTTGACATCTTCTTCCTGTCTGTAGTTTGCATAAGTATCTCTGTGATGCTGCTCATCCATCATATTCTATCTGGTGTAGTGTGTGTACTTTCCCAGACATCCAGGTTCATCTTGGTGGAGATGCAGGCACTCGCCTTGCTTGGTTACTTAAAAATTGTTGGTAGCATTTGTTTAATGCTGTAAAAGCATGTTAGCACATCTGAGCGGGTGACGGCACAGTGTGTGGTCTGTGTCTCCACGCTGTTCTGTTTATCTCTCTCTGTTTATTCACAAGCCGCCAGACAGATGCAAGAGACAGCTGCTACCACACACACGACCTTCAAGACGCGTAGGCCTTGCCAGCCCGTGGCTACATTTAGATTAGCCCCAACGGCACGCCAGAGGGTCCTAAGTAAAGTGTAAAACAAGGTTGATTGGAAAGGGAGGGGCTGACTGTCAGTGGCTTTCATCTCGGCTAGCATAGAGGGTGAGTGTGAGAAAAGACCCAGATATCTTAAGAATGAAGTCTGCCTTTTCCTGCTCCTCCCCTTTTCAGCACAAAAACCTCTCTCCTGCTGGATTGCCAGCACATCGACATCCATGGCTGGCTGTGTGAAGAAAAACATTCCAGTGCTGCATCAACGTCAAAAAACTTTTCAACTGCTGCTTTGTTTTTTCAACACAATCTTCAGTCCTTCTCTCGCCTCCAGCTCAGTGTGAGCTTGAAACTGTTGACAATGGCTGTCCCCTTGAAAGTTAATTCAATCTGCTTATCGCTATTGTATGATCATTACCAACAGAATACTGACCCATACTTAGCATGTAAATGATTGAGTGATTTAAAGGGTGAGAGAGAAGGAATGCAGCCCGGTTAGTGGTCTGGCAGAGGAGCATGGGCTTCCTTTAAGATAATGGGATTTAGAATGGACAGCCCTTTTGTCTTTCATGGTCTCATTTACACCTTGTGTCATTCCTAACAGGGAACCCCTGCTGATCTGTATCAACAAAGGTGTATTACCTCTGTAACTACACTCCTGCTTTAAAGGCAAAGTTGCATCAAGTTTGTGTAGAAAAGGATCACTATTACAAACTCTAATATTATATGAAAAGGATTTAGCACTAACAATGATGATATTGGTACACAGCACTATGTTAATGTGATTTGATATACACCATATGCCTTTTTATTATTTTTCATCAGACCCCATTAGCTTTGATATTGAAGTTTTTTAAGTTATTGTACTGAAGGATAAAAAGTCTAAACGTCCTTTTTAGCACACATCAAAGACTTTCTAAAGATGAGATAGTTTAACAATCATTACTCATGTTCCCCTAAACCACTTTTCTTTTTTTTATTCATTCATTATCTTCTGCTTAATCCTATATTAGGATTGCGGGTAGGTTCCCCCTGCCCATCCAGGTCAGAACGTTTTGGGCACTGGACAGTTACACCCAAGACAGGGCAGAATTCATCACTGGGCACACTCACAGAGACACACACTTTATGGGGCAATTTAGAGCAACACATTTATCTTTAATCCATGTTTTACGACTGTGGAACGAAACTGGACAACCTGGAGGAATTAGTAGAATCATTATTTTGGAAAATGTATGTATTATTTTGGAAAATGGCAAACTCTAGTCATTCTATACATCTACATTCTCAGCTGAACCAAGTACTGAACAAGAGAAGAAGATCCTAACACTCATAACTCATCATAGTAAAGTGACTTATGGCATGTTCATTAGTGTAGGTGAAACATAAGGCCATTTTACAGTCAAAGTGTAAATAAAATAGTGTGGCATAAAACACATAAATTACCTTTTAGTTTAATTTAAAAACACAAAAAACTATAAGAAGAATCATTCTTACATTTTGTTGCATGAGGACAATATGTATTTAACATTACTGTCCATTGCATCAGACAGAAAAGTATACGGGTAATCAACACTGCAACCATAGCCTAAGCTAGATCAAGTTTAGTTGAGGCTGGCCCTATATTTAACACGAAGGTCAGGGTCATGTGATCTGTTCTTGATGATCAACATGTCTGCTTTACTGATGAAAACACATGGAGGATTTCTTCGTAAGACGATGAGGTTCATATGGGAATGATTTAGATTGCTGTTCTGATGAAGTGCACTCCCTCACACACACACACACACACACACACACACACACACACACACACACACACACACACACACACACTATGCTGTATTACTTAGTGAACATATTCATACTGTTACACAGACCACAGTGGAAGGTCAAAGTACAGTAAATTGGCCAATTTTGCTTGCACGTTAGAGATGATAATATAATTTACATCAGGATCTAGCAGTCAATTATCCATTCTAAAACATATGTCTAAGTGAGTGTCATTTTGGCATAAGGCAGCAATAAACGGTTTGATGATTTGCCAGTAACATTTAAAGGAGATTTGGTCTTGGTTTGTAAAGAAATGAGGTAAACTCGTGATAAAATACAGGAGTTTTTAAGGAATGGGGAGGATGAGTTGTGAAATGGATGACTCGGGGTGGATAGGAAGATGGAGAAGCTGATAAAGTGGACGGAAAGAAAGGGCTAAATGCCTGTAGACAGAACCATCATCTGGCTTTCGTCAGCTCCACTTTCTGTGAGATGGAATTCAAAATAACACAAGTCTAATCTAGAGTGAGAAAATGAGACGGAGAGAGTGAAAGGGATAACACGGGGGGATGAAAGTGAATGAAACCACTGGAGGATGGCAAAGGAGAAAAAGAGAATTTGAGAAGATAAAAAATGTTTTGAAACAGCCAGAGGATTCCTGGGAGACTTCCCTGGAGGTCATTATGGTTAGAGGGCTTTTTAAACAACCCTATATAAGCTGGCAGTTTAATTGGATCTATTATCTATCGATTATCAATTGACTGTATGTAATTATAATTATGCAATTGGTTTTTATGCATCTCACATAAAAGCAGGTAAGCAGGAATTGATATAATACACTTTTATCAATTTAGGCTACAGTCAAATATTTAACATATCCAACAACAATGTCAAATATTCATATTATTATTACTTTTTAGTAACTATTATCGGTTTTATTACTCAGTTTGATAAATATATATTTGAGAACAAACTAAAGCTACCAAAAGCCTGTTGCTTTCATGTGATTTGACTCCCCCCACCCATTGTAAGGAACATTTAGAACACAACACACGTAACAAGTCCAAAGATTCATGAGGGAATTCCACTGCTGTCATTATAATAACAAGGCAGTCTAGGCACCAGCATAAACATTGGAAATTCACTGTGCAACACATGGAACCATATGGTGCATACATATAATGACATATATACATGGCTGTGCACACATTGTAAGTTGTAAGACACAGTCCTGAACTCCAGTTCTCGGGTGGTGTTGCATTACATTCAAAAACACAAAGATGTATATGATTTACTGTGTGGCATTTTCTAACCATGTTTCTATTATTTAAAGATAAAACTGTAAGGAAATTAAGGCCATTTCAAGTCTCTGGCTTTCATGCATATCCTACCTGACTCCTCCCTGGGAAATGTTTAACACGGCATTGTTGTGCATGTTAAAACAAGCAGCAAGTACAAAACAGCATGATTATAAGTGTTTTACAGAGCGGATGTGTGTGTGTGTGTGTGTGTGTGTGTGTCCCCCCCCCCCCCCCCCCCCCCCCCCCCCCCCCCCCCCCCCCCCCCCCCCCCCCCCCCCCCCCCCCCCCCCCCCCCCCCCCCCCCCCCCCCCCCCCCCCCCACCAGGCCACTCACAGTCATTCATCATCGAATGAAAATGACTGAATGAGGCTGCCACGGAACACTTTCAACACTTTCAAACAGAAAACAGACCCTGTTTTAAACACACTGTTGAATTACAAAACTGACTGAGCTGTCAAATGTGCATCACAGCCTTTACCTGTAGGAATGCAAGTCTCATAAGCATGGTTGGACGGCTAAGCCTCAAGATTCAACAGCAAAAAGATGCATTGTTAGGGCCTTAGTCATTGTGTAAATTACTCTGCACTGCATGCTTCAGTATCCAGCCAATATTCCGCTTGAGTGGTTTAATAAACACGTATGCCTTCTGACCTTTTATTGACCTCCAGACACAGAGAGACCTAAAAGAGAAGAATGCTTTATGACCTTTCACACATGGTCAAGTAGTTGCTTTAAAGATATAGTTAGAAGGAGTTATGAGCAACCAAGAACCGTGATTTTTAACATAATGGCCTTTTGACATCGCACAGACACATATTTTAAAAAACAGTATGTACATTTGTCCCCAGGGTTAACTGCTTTGACCTGTCTACCACTTAAAATTCCTAAACACATAGGATTGTTAGTCATTTATTCATCTTTCTCACTATTTACATATCACCCTTTATAGGGACAAAATGTAGATGGAAAAGAACCAACCAGTCATGTTTCTTTAATCCTAATGATATATTACAAACCAAATGGTTATCTGGCACTAAGGAAACTACAGAGCAGTGTGAAGAATGACAAATTCTCGTCAAAGCCTGGCTGTAAATATAGAGAAAGACAAGAGTTCAAGCAAAACATGAGGAGCGTCTATGCAGTTGAGGTCAAACTTAAAAACTTATGTCCAAGGTTGGCGTAGATAATGATAGTTAATATACTAATTAAATGTGGGATGGGAGCACAGACATTTGTTTAGCATTTATAAAAGATAAAGGGGTTCCATAACTACTGAATAAATTAAAGTACATTGTATGTGAAAACAGTAGAATGTTTTTTTTGTTTCTTTTAATGATATGCTACCTATTTAAATTATTTAAATAAAATTTAATGTCACCATGAATTCACACCTGGCTAGATCTCACCTAACAATGTGATGCTGTAGTCTTACAGTAAGTTCGCACTTTTGCATCACAAAATAAAAAAGGGTTGGCTAAGGATTTTGCACAGCAACAGCAAACATCAAATTTAATATATTTTCACAAAAATGGCCTTGACAGTGGGAGTTCACTATGTGTCTACACTTACAGGGCTGGGTGTAAGCATGAAACACTGCATATCCTAACTATTGCTGCAAATTTTGTTAGCTAGACTGAAGCTTCCACAGTGGAGACCTTTTTAGATGCAGTCTTTATGTCGCCATCTAAAAACAATAACAGCAGATTACTGGGATGTATCTTAATAATGCTGTCAGCTTAGACCTGAGTTGACTGACAGTAGTAAATCCTGTCTAGTCACCACAATGAACCACACTTGAGAATTGACTCATTGTACTAATTAAACTAGACTTACTTGAACTTAAAATAAGAAACCGGAGTTCCTGGTAAACCATACTTGCCAGTCCCTGATATGACAGGAATGGCCACTTCAGTGACAAAACATTAGTTAAGGCTCATCCTTGATGTATTGCCGAGTATTGTCTTGTTAGAAGATGCAAGTTTCCTCAAAACAAATGTCAAATGACACTCCATCTATTTCTCCCATAAGTCATTACCCTCAATTGCTTTTAAAAGATCTGTATTGCTCTTATCTTTGACTGCAATTGGAAATGCCTAGTAACAACTACAGTGAACTTGCTGTTTTTCCAGTTACACATCAAGCCAACACTCAGGTATCACATGTCAAAATGATCAACTAGCAATTCTACCTTCTATAAATATGCTTTTTAGTGCCAGAGTTTGTGACCTGGCCTTTGCTCTTTCACCCTTACAGACTTAAAGCACAATCCCCTGTTTCTGTTTCACATCGCTGGCTTGTGTTAATATTATAATCCACGTGTGGTAGTGTGTTATCAAGCAGAAAATTAAATAAAAAGATTTTTGAATGTTTATGTACAATAGTAATATAGTTATATATATATATATTATTTAAACAGCATATAATAAACCATATCAAACTTTTACATAAGCAATAGGATCAGGATATCAGGATATTTACTGCTCAAACTCTACAGACAATAACATTTACTGTTGTTGCTTGTCGACTTTAAAATGAGCAAAAGGGTGTTTATTTAGAATGGGGAAAAACTGTCAAAGGAAGTAGAGCACATTTTGGAACACATTTCCTGAGCTGCGAAATCATCAGAACTGAGTTCTATTAAAAACAGCTGAACTACAAAAGCAATGAGCCATGCAATTTCACAGACTGGTCACTGAAGTGAAAAAATCCAGAGCACACAAAAGTGCCGTCTTGCAGTGTTCACTACTATGTTCTAAACTGTCTCTGGAAGCAACACCAGCATGACAACATAGTCAGAATATTTACGGGTTTAGCTTACATTGCTAATGAGACTGATTTCATTGTACTTAGTGCTAGGAGTCCAGTGCAGTGTTGTGGAATCTAGGACCATGGGCTTAAGACACCAGCCAGAAGGTCATGGTTCAATGTTCTGTAATATGTCAATTGCCTTGACCAAACTATATCCACCTCTGTATGTTACTTTGAACAAATCCATCTGCTAAATGCCATAGAAATAAATGATATCATGACAATTTAATTTGCTGTGGATCTATAAGCCTTGCCATCTAACATTACTGTCAGATCTCCCCAGTGGCTAAATCAAAAGAACAGGATTTTTGTTAAACCTACACATTACACCTACAAAAGTTGCATGACATGACATCAGAATAAGCTGGTCCCCCATTTACCCATTTACTACTCTAGGAAGACTTTAGGATAGTGTTTGTGGGAATATTTGTCTATTTATGCAAAAGAGCATTTTTAAAGTCAGTAGACTTGTGGTTAATGAACCAGCATTGCGATTCCCGATCCCACCAAATACAATGGCTTCAGTGCCCTTGGGTAAGGCATCTAACCCCAATTGCTTCTGGGCACCATATCTAGGGCTACTCCGTGTGTTTCACTGCACTGATGGATTAAAGGTGGAGGTCAAATCCCTCTGAGTGTAAGTACAAGAAAGGTTGGCTTGCAGTCTCCATTGTAGTTCATCCAATCAGGGCCAGTCCATTTATTCTACAATAATTTATTACACAACAAATTCATGGTTCTTGCAAAAAAAATAGTGTTTAAAACATATGATTGTTCAAAATGCATGACTGGATGGTTAATTTTATACACCTGTAGCCAAAGGACTTAATAAAGCACCTAAATTTAGTGATTTAAAACTGTCTCATCTCTCATTAGAGAATAATCCAAATGGTGTATTTATGTAGCCATCGTTTTCTTATTTCCTACACGTGTGTATAAGTATGTTGAGTGTAAATTCACACCAGTGAATAGGATTTAAATTTTAGAGTAGTTAGCAAAGCTCAAAACTTCTGCTTTGTGATTTCGTTGATGAAGATGTTCCAACGCAGTCTTTTCAGCAGCCACGCCCATTCCGATGCGCTTTCAAATATCCAATGAGGAGCAAGGCGCTAATGAAAACAAAGCTTAGGATTGGTTATTTTTCGCTGTGGGTTTCAAGGCGCCCCGCAGAGTGGCGCTCCGGAGAGTGAATGAGCGGGGGGTCTGAAAACCGTGTGAGCAGCGGCGGGCCGATGTGGAGTGAGTGGATCAGAGTGAGTTTGGAGAGGAACCCGTTCAGGTACAAAGTTACAGAGAAAGAGGCGCCTTCGCAAACGCGAGGTGTCGAACGAACAAGAACGCGCCCGAAAACCAAGATTTAAACCCGAGGTTTAACATGAAGTATCAAAGACAGTCGCGGAATGGGACCATGGATACATAAAACCACCGAGCCGCGTAGTAATTGAATAACGTTCCCCGAAAGAGTTCAGCTCCATCCGGGGATTCCCTTGACTGCAAAAAAAGTCATATTATCTTAAGAAACGTTTTCAAGTAAGTTATGATTTTATGTTACATTTAACATGGAAACAACCAACAAAATTACTTTGGGAATGTATTTTTCATGTATAGGCTTTGCAGGTAAGACAACGTAAACGGTCAAATCCCAATTGCCTTCCTAATAAGCATGTGGTGCACTACATAGTGTATAGAGTTAGGGCTCGTTCATGGTTTAGTTAATAAAAACTCTTTAACTAGATGTATCGCGATACTTGGGGGAGCGTTCCCGATGTGCCATGTTCACCGTAAGGTTTATTCAGTTGAATAAGGTGTTTTAACCGTCTATTAAAACCTGAGCGATTGAAACATACCAGTTGTAGTTCAGATGTTACCTGATGAACAGCAGAGTCTGATTGTGATCCAGCCTTTTTTGTGCACACCAAAGCGAAGGCATTGATTGCATCGTAAACAGGTCTGAAAACGCTACATTAAGCACCAAAGGGCGTCTCAACCTCCTATTTGTTCCACCAGAACAAGTCAAACTTAATATAAACTACTCTACCCACAAGGCATTCTCTGATGAGTCGTGGAACTGATGTAAGCCTATTGTGTGTCGAAATCTAATTGGTACCTTTTTTTTTATCGTGTTTAATAATTAAATTTAGTGAAGCCAAAAATTTACGATAGATTTCTTATTTAAATTTTTTTTTCAGAAGGCAATAAAAAAATGTTTGTGTAGCCTTCAGTTTGCAAAGCTGTTAATAATAAAATTATTACAATGTTAACGTAAGAAGTAATTGATGAGCAACATACCTAAACTCTGTGTTAATCCTCCATAATTTTTTCCATAGAATTAATACCAAGTTTAAGAAATGTTTGTTTGGCCTATATGTTTTTAACGAAAGGTGAAAAAATTGAAACATTGTTTGCTTTTTTCCAGCATAATTTTACAAAATAATTTAAATAAAATAAAAATATGTAACAATTTAATATCGAATAAGCAAGTCCCATTGTTTGAGTTGTTAAGCAGCGTTCAATTAAAAAAGTATAAATAAACCTAAAAACTACAGCATTGCTGATGGATGTTCTGTACCACATGCATTGTAACACAAAGAAATAATTTTATTTTGTACTGACCCGCCACTTTGTATTATTATAAATAAATAAAAACTCTTGAGTAAGGTAAAATTTGGCAATATGCTTTCTTAATTACAGGGGGTCTCCATATTTTTCCATTTCCAAAAGTTATTGATGCTACTGTAAAAAATATTTCATTATAATATTTATGTTGCTGAAATTGAGATAACTATGTTAAAAAATCTTACTGGATGCTCCTTGATTTGAGAAGTTGGGAAGCCTATATTGTCATTACACCCTATATGGGCTACTTTTTTTGTCGCATATTTCAATGTGTGAGCCTGGGGGTCTGAGCAAAGGGGCAGCCATAATGTAACCAACCCCCTGCCCCGGAGCAGAGAATGCTACCAGTTTTGCTGCAGGTCCCGCAATGGCACGTCAGTAGACATGGTGGTGTCATGTATGCCGGACTGCACATTACATACCTGTTTATTTGCACAGTCGTCTTTAAGCTGTATTAGTCATATGTGTTTAATCACCATTCTGTGTGGTGTGTAGAAAAATTTCAAGGGTATAATTGGCAGACCTGTGGTTTGAAGGTAGTGGGAAGGGGGCTCCCAAGTGTGTAGTACAAAACTATGTAAGTTGATGCTTTTTAGGACATTTATATTAGTATCGTTTTCAAAACATCCTGATCTTAACTTCTAATTGTCTCATAATATGTTAAGAGTGGTGTAGAATAATAACATGTTCCTGTTTAAAGTGTACATGTATACAAACCAAGGTTTTCTTTTTGTCCAGGTCACATATGATGGCGGTTTGGAGAGATGGACATCAGAGGCCGATGGCTGTCCTGATCTATTTTCTGTTTTCTGGGTGGACTGTTGCTCAGTATCATGGGGAAAAGGGCATCTCTGTGCCTGAGCATGGCTTCTGCCAGCCAATCTCCATCCCTCTGTGCACGGATATTCAGTACAACCAGACCATCATGCCCAACCTGTTAGGACACACAAACCAAGAGGATGCCGGATTAGAAGTCCACCAGTTTTACCCTCTAGTAAAGGTCCAGTGCTCACCAGATCTCAAGTTCTTCTTGTGCTCCATGTATGCTCCTGTCTGCACAGTGCTGGAGCAGGCCATCCCTCCATGTCGCTCTCTCTGTGAACGAGCACGGCAGGGCTGCGAGGCACTGATGAACAAGTTTGGTTTCCAGTGGCCCGAGCGACTTCGGTGTGAGAACTTCCCGGTTCATGGCGCTGGTGAGATCTGCGTGGGTCAGAACACATCTGATACCCCGAGTCCAGTGTCGGAGCCTACGACTTTCTTCCGGGAAAATACACCACGGCCTGACTGGGTTCGATCCGGCCAGCCTTTCACATGCCCTCTTCAGCTTACAGTACCATCATACCTTAATTATAAGTTTTTGGGAGCCAAAGATTGTGGGGCACCTTGTGAACATTCTCAGCCACATGGACTTATGTATTTTAAAGAAGAGGAGGTAAAATTTGGGCGTCTCTGGGTTGGGATTTGGTCTATATTGTGCTGCTTAAGCACTTTGTTCACTGTGCTCACCTATCTGGTGGACATGAGACGATTCCGCTATCCAGAGCGACCCATTATTTTTCTATCTGGCTGCTACTTTATGGTGGCAGTGGCCTATCTCACAGGTTTCCTCCTGGAGGACAAAGTGGTGTGCATTGACAAATTTAAGGATGACGCCTATCAAACGGTAGCACAAGGAACCAAAAAAGAGGGATGCACCATTCTGTTTATGATCCTGTACTTTTTTGGCATGGCGAGCTCCATATGGTGGGTGATTCTATCCCTGACGTGGTTCCTCTCTGCAGGCATGAAATGGGGCCATGAGGCAATCGAGGCCAACTCTCAGTACTTTCACCTAGCGGCGTGGGCTGTCCCGGCCGTAAAGACCATCACAGTGCTGGCACTGGGGCAGGTGGACGGTGACATGCTCACAGGGGTGTGCTATGTGGGCATTTACAATGTAGCAGCACTTCGTGGATTTGTCCTGGCACCACTATTCGTTTACCTCTTCATTGGGACGTCCTTCCTGTTGGCTGGCTTCGTCTCGCTGTTTCGTATTCGCACCATCATGAAGCACGATGGCACCAAGACGGAGAAGCTGGAGAAGCTAATGGTTCGTATTGGAGTCTTTAGCGTTCTTTATACCGTCCCCGCCACCATCGTCATCGCCTGCTACTTCTATGAGCAGGCTTTCCGTGAGCAGTGGGAGAAAACGTGGCACATGCAGACCTGCAAGCGTTTTGCCGTGCCGTGTCCGGCCGCCGACTTTGCACCCATGTCACCGGATTTCACAGTCTTTATGATAAAGTACCTTATGACCATGATTGTGGGCATCACCTCTGGCTTTTGGATCTGGTCAGGCAAGACACTGCAGTCATGGCGCAGGTTCTATAAAAGGCTGGGAAACGGTCAGGGCGAGACGACCGTGTGAAGTAGGCGCTAATCAGCTGGGACTGAGAGACTCCTCATGTAGTGTGGATGAACATGGATGTTTTTTGAAGTGCCTGCAAGATGAGGATCTTTGGAAAATTCACACATGCCAATATTCGCCTTAAGACACTTAATTACTTAGAACTTTTGGCCCTGACTGTCCACACTTTTTTAAGGATTTGTTTGCATGAATTTTAAGGAATTTTTGTAACGTTTTTTAAGCCAATCACACCTGTGCCTTTTCGAAAAAAGGAAGAACCTTATTTTTACATGGTGTTATTTTTGATAACAAGAGGATCATCTCTGTGATGGCACAGAAGTGTATGTTTTTGTTTTAAATCACAAACCCAATCGCATATTGAATGTTTTTTTTTTTGTATAGTTTCTCTGATGCGACGTGATGTGATTTTCTTTAGAACTACAACTGTTCTAGAGACTGTAATTTCTACAGGTTATTACAACAATGCAAATTAGTGGGATTTTTAAATTCCCATGAATAGTTTTGTTTATTATGTTACTGTTTACGATGTTACAGTGGAAGTATTTATTAAAAGTAATCGTCTTTTAAAACTTCATTCTTCATTCGAGCAGTTTCATTTAATAAAGTGATTAGATTTTTTGTGTCGTGTCATCAGATTTATTTCAGCATCACACTTTAACAATCGCAGTTTTAAGACACTTGTCCTGATCAGGGTGTGCTGAAAAAAAGTGCTGTCACGTTTTAATTGGGTGAAATGCAGGTAAATACATTAGACAGGACCTTTTATAGGAAACCCTTACAGACATTGGGAGAACATGCAAACTTTATATAGAAGGGATCTTATATTGTGACGTCCACCTTAATATTTTTTTATTTCTTTCCAGCTGCAAAGTAAAAATCTGATCAAATGTTCATTGCCATTTTAAATGGGTTCACCTGCATTAAGTGATTTTAGTAGTTAAAAGTAATTGGTTGTAAAACCAATTATAGCTTTAAAATCAGTATAGCACAAGACCTCATTTAACAAGCGCTAATAGAGGGTGTGCCTAAAAGTGCAAGATTAAGTAGAAGGAAAGAAGAGAGAGTAAACACTGTGTTTAAGACTAAGCAAGAGATGAAAGTGATGCACAATAAACAACAAGATTATTGGATAGTGTGGAGTTTTTACCCTGACTTTAAGGCAGCAGGAAGAACAACAGATATTTAAGAGCATGATCGTAGTCTTCACTTCGTGGTAAACGGCGGTTGCACAGCATTCCTTGGCTAAAGGTAACTCTAAACCTTTTGTTTAGGTTTGTGTTGGTGGGTTGTTGGGGTTACAGTATGTAGTCAGAGAAGCTTTGCTTCAGGGGGTTGGTGCTGCACAGCATGGCACGGAAGCTTTTAGGATTAACCTTTGAGGTGCGTCTCGTGAAGTGAGAATAGTTTGTCACTGGGCCATGATTATCAGAGATCTATTTGATCTCAAAATAAATTTTAAATAGTATAGTGGAAATATCAATCCACAATCTGGACAAAAGTAGGGTTAGGACACCTATGTGTTATACTTACAATTAACCATTTTTAACAGCTTTTGTGAATGCGTGTTGCAAGATTTTACAGTTTGCCTATTAATAAAGAATTGCATTTGTGAGGTCAGACACATACTGGATGAGTGTAACTGCTTCATAATCTCCATTATAATTAATTCTTAATTCCCATTCATACAGCAGGGGAAAAGGGGCAGAAACTGTTCCTATAAAGCTGGAAACATACAGATGTCTAAAATTTAGGACCACACACTTGATTTAATACACACGTGACAATAGAACTGTAAAAAAAACACCCAAATTTAATAATTAAATAGTGTATTTCAATAGTTTTGTCTCTATAGTACATTTGTGGCACACAGGTTAACAGATCTGTACTAAATTAAATATGAATAAGGCAATATTTAAATAGTTTCAAAATATTTTTCGTTTAATAAATTGCTATTCATGTTTGCATATTAAAAATTATAAAATGTATTTATCCTAATAATTTGTCAGAAACTATCGTGCAGGTTTGAAGTGTCCTGGTTTTATTTTAGGCTTAAATTTAAATATTTTTAATCAGTTTCATTTCATCTTTCCGGAAGTGACAGCTGAAAACTCTTATGAGGTGTATGATTCATTATTCAGCTAATGTAAATGAAAGGAAACGAACATAAAGTTCGAAATGAAGTCCCTTGGTCTTGTTTTGTCACATAACATGGTGCACGCTGGCATCCAGAATGCTTTTTAGTAAAGGGCGTGGGCCTGTCAGTTATTACCTAATTACCTAAATGCAATTATTTGCATGGATTGCAAATTTTTAGCTGACTACTATTATTTTCTCATAGTAATTTATTTGAAAACTTAAGTGAACACTACAATGCAGAATATGCAAATGTGCGTACTGTGAGTACAAACAGTAAGTTCTTTATGTGGTTCATTTCACTGATTTCTGAAAGTGCCAACAGGGTATGATAAATGTAAGTGGGTCCATCTGAGGGCCAGATCTCAATCCTGTTCAACGTGAGCATAATTAGTGGCACAGCATTTACCTGAAACAGACCAAAATGTTAGAACGCGTTCTAAAAATGCCAGTGTTTTCAATAATAACCTTAATAACACACTTAAATAAATATGACTAAAAAGAAAGTTTCTGTCACTGGCAATATAAATAATAATATAATACCAGCTGAGTCTATCAGAAGTACATGCAATTCCAAGGTAACCAGTCTGAGAGATAAACCAAAACCATGGTCTGTTTGTGTTCGCTGTTAGGCCACATTTGTCAGAGATTCCCATCAATCTTCCAGCAGACACTTGCCCTTAGCACAGTCTGTATAATGATCTGAAAAATCAGAACAGCATGCTTTTGTGCTTTACAGGTGCTGCTTTCTCAGCCACCCTGAGAAACACAGATGGGTCAAGTCTCAGGTAACCAGAACCTATTCCCCTGGTTGGCCTCACTATTTAGTCCCACGAGAGAGCTATAGTTCAATAAACTGGATGAACATTCTGTGCAGACAGTGCCTTCACCTTTGTAAAACATGGTGTTAACCATGTTAATACTTAATATACTGTTGTTCCAACAGATGGCCTCTTAGTGGTGTCATTTGCTATCAAATGTCCCCCATCTTGTTATTAAAAGAATAATAACTAGATTAATGTACACAGTTTCACCAAGGAAACCATATTTACCACTTATCTCTGCTAATCAGCCCAAATAGCAAAAATATGTACAAGCACAACAACATGACATGCATGACAGCAGTATAGTTAATAAAAATGAGCTCATGGTCCCATGAAGCATTTCATTACATGGTAGTCTCATGACTGCACAGTTGCCCAGATTAGTTTTACATCCTGCATACTATACTGCATACCAGACAAATGTGGGAACAAGTCAGTCAGTTGTATGTAAGTCAATCCCAAGTCTTTCCCCTCAGTCTGAAATTAAAATCTCAATCTTTGAAATCTGCATTTTCTTTTACCTTTGAAATTTTTTTAAAGAAAATAAGAAGCTTAATATGTAATCTTAAGACTTAATATGCCTGTGTTTGATTCCAGCATCACAAGATCTTTCAGGGAACCTAGGATCCGTACGACATCTGTTTCTCAAACTTCAAAGTCTGATAAACTCTGGAGCAATAATTGTGGTTTTCACTCTTTTTCTGTCTCATGTCTATTCACTTAGACCTTTAATCTCATTCTAGTTATAGACTTAGATTTGTTATAGGAATATCTGTTTAAAGGTACTTTGTTTAACAAAATTGTATTGATCAAGTAGTATTTAAATATGGATTTAAAAATTCTAGTGCTAAATTAAAATAGAGCTATCTTAGTAAATAAGCACCAGTTATATCAAAACCATGAACATATAAAATATGCTTCCTATAAATAATGCAAAGCCACTAATGAATAAATGTTTGACCATTTTTTGCAAATCACTGTTACATGTGGTGGATTCAGTTGCACTGATATAAGTAAATGACATTTCTCAGATTGTGACTATGAACAACCTAGTGAATGAAAACATACTGAAAATAAACTAAAACCTGGAAATTTGTACGTACTTTTTAATTCCTTTACTTGTTTTTGAAGACACCTATTAGAACCTGTCCTACCTATCAATTCTCTTTCACGCTTTCTTTTTACATATATAATATACATGTATATACATTTATAAGAATGTACTTGGACACAAATATGAGCTCATAGGTATTCTGTACCCATCCCCCTTTGCCTTAACACACACATACCCCTTCCCCCAAAACTGGTCCTCATCTGGTAGTGCTCAGACCTCGTGTGCTGCCGAGAAACTTGATCTTCCCTTTGGGTTTCAGCTATAGCTGAGGCTCACAGCAGAGCCCCTCGCGTAGACATCTAACGAACTTCATATACATTATACAGTCTCAAAGCTGCCCAGCGTCCATTCCACTTTCTACAATGTGTTTTTTGCAACCATAAGAACTTTCCCGGTAAGTCTCAGAGGAAAACACTTTTGCTTTGGGGATAAATCAAACAACAGCACATAATCCCAGCTGAAGAAACTTCATGATTGCAGATCCTGAAAGCCTGAGGCTGAACTTGTGTTTTTACTACATCCCACTCCCACGTTTTTCCTCCAATTCTTACCCTCCATCTTTCATACTTCCCTCTACCCCTCACCCCAAGTATATTATGCTTCTCATAAGACTTTGTTCTATTTTTCTCTTTCATCTTACTGTACGTGCATAAGGTTAAAGTTATTTTATGCCCATTAGAAGAATGATGTGGCAAAATCACACATGCAGTTAATTACTTCAGACATGCTTGTAATGTCTTTAATGATTTACTTATTTCCTTCCTTTACCTGGTTAAGATTACACAAGAAAGGTTCTGGTTGTCCATCATTACTTTTCTAATAAACATGTAAACACATTATGTGCATTTGTCAGGTTATAGCCACCATACTCACTAAAGATTATTGTATCTGGAGTGATTTTCTTTACAATTTAAATAATTTAAAAGTATTTATCTTAGAAAAAACTACTTCTAAAACTTCTCATTTTAAAATGCTTATCCTTGATGAAGTCATGTATTTATCAATAAGATTTTAAGAGACAGCCCTAACCCACTTATTACCCACATCATATGCTACAATAATACTTTACAGAACTGTAGTACATCACAACTGTACAATGCACAGCCACCACAAAAAAAGTCTCTTATGGGTTTGGTTTTGAAAGGGTCAGAAATAAAGGCCATATGAGATGCACTTCCTCATCAAAAAAATTTTTGCTTTCGCAAAAGCATGTTATTGTAATGACACAGCAGCTGCGATCATTTTTTACAAATATGTTGGTGGAGGAGGAGCAGGGAAGTCCTACCTTATTCATTACTAAAGAATTTTTGAAGTGTGCACAGCATTGCTTTACACAAAATGGCATAATTAATAATGGTCTGTGCAATTAATTTAGGTACTTGTGAAAAGAATGCCTTAAATATTGATGCCACAGTTAATATTTATCAACTAAACATTGATATACTAATATACTACAGAGGCATAAGTATGGCGTGAGCACACTTTGCAATAACAACGACGCCAAGTATGCTGGTATGCAGTTTTGAATATTCTTGGCTGGTAGGTTCTTCCAGGCCTCTGGCAAAACTTTGTTTCTTTTACGGGCTAGACTCTTTCTGTCCATCTCCTGCTGACAATCATTTTGATGAGATAAAGATTTGAAGACCATGTGCCATGTAGCACTTATTAATCAGATTTTTATTATTATCAGATTTTAAGCTTAAATAATCTGGTGTCTACTTGAGTAAAATATTAAAGATCACAGCTTTTGTACACAGGATGAAATGTAAAGGGCCCTTAATCAGCACCGCTGTGCTCCTTCAGCAATTTGGTTTTTTGGTCAATTGTCACCCCTAGTGTTCAAACGTTGCAGTGCTTCCTTTTCTGTAGGCAGAATGTGAAAAAAAACATATCTTAAACCTTATTAGACCGTCATTATTTTAAAACACATTATGTAAAAATATATGCTTTATTTTATTATGTTTAACAAATCACTTTATATAGATATCTTTTCAATAAAAAATGGGACACATTACATTTACATATTGTTCCTTCGTTGTCTTTGTACTTGTATAGAAATAAAGCAGCAATAAAAAAAACGAGCAAATCAATATATTTTAAACACATTTTATTTAAAAAAAAACAAGACAAAAGCAAAATAATATTTTTAATAATGTCAACAAACCATCTGGACCAAGTCCTCTGAAGTTGTAAAAAGCAAATGGTAAAGAAAGAGAAAAATGTGCAGTGACAGCTCCATCGTGCACAATCACTGGATTTGTTTTTGATAAACATTTCCCCTGAGAGTTGATCAGATATCATTCCTACATCATCTCAGATCTTTAGCTGGGAGGTCAGGAGCTAAAACTGGGCTTTATTGCCGTAGGTATGTCATAACTTTGTTAAATACAGGAACACATTCACAGACAAAAATACAACAAACAGACAAACACCCCCTCACGCGTTTTACATTTAATGTGCTTTTCTGTTGCAATTCACAGTGTGTGACTTAGAACGTGACTTGCATTGATGGGAGATGTACACTTCTTTGACTACAACTACACAGAAATTCTTCAATGCATAACTAACGGGTCAGTATTTTGAAATATGAGATTGGGTTAATATGACAAATGTACCAAATGTTTAAAAATTTCGTCATGCATTAAGGTTTTGTGAATTTTTAGCCTCATCATGAAAAAAAATGAGAACTAATCTAAAATTCCAATCAAAAAACATTGCATTTTATTCGCTCCCAGCATATAAAGGAAAAAATGGAGATTTCCAGACTCCTTCCTTACACTAATTGTATACCTCTTACTTCCCTGACTACAAGCAGCTCTAATGGAGTATCGCTTTAGTCCAGATGGTTTTTCCATTTCCTTCTGGGAGAAACTCAGAAGGAAGCAGAAGCAATAGTCATTATACATACAAAATTAAGATATATAAAGAAGGAAGATGCAGTAAAGTTCTAGTCATGTCTATAGCCACCGGTCTGTTCCTGATAAACCTCGATGACATCCTCGTCCTCCATTCCCAGCTGTACAGAGAGACAGAACAGTAATGAATACATAAAGATACACTAAATGAAAAGAACATACAGACCACTGCAGTCATGTCCTTATTTTGTTGTCAGCATCATGTTAGTTAAGCATTTTTGGCTCTCACCATCTAAGCAGGATTTCTAATGTCGTCTTTTCACATTTTGTTGTACATTAATATGTATAAATCTCGATGGGTTTCATGATGTGTACGTTTTTCTCATGTACATCACTGGGTTCTCTGGACTTCAGGGTCATAACATGATAACACATAACATGATAGAGATGTTCTCTGGAAAATCACATTTATTCTTGCCATTAAACAAGCTTAGACCCAAGGTGCCAAATAGAATGAGGACCACAGAATGATGCATGGCTTTAGTGGTCTATGAAACTGATGATGTCATCATGATGTGAACTTTTTTCTTTTATTTGTAAGTCTGTAAACTTTAAATTAGTTCTGAAGACCTATAAACTGAAATATTTTTTACTTGTATATACAGCAGAAAAGTGTAAATCACAAAATGACAAATGGTCACAAAGCTCAGTTTAAAATGAAACCAAAAAAATTGTGTGTTTTTCCAGTTTAAAGTGTTTAGGAGAGTAAACAAGTGAACTTTCAGCATAATATAACTAAAATAAATCTCACAGCATAATCTTGGCAGCCCACAGCAGGCATATATAATAATTATTAAATGTGCAGTGATATGTTTTTAAACACCTGTATTTTCTTTGTTGTGTTGATAAACTCTGCACCGCTCACACTTTAGGATTCATTGTTAAGCCATTCATAGCTGATTTTTTTAAGCATATAGATATGCAATTTTATGTGCATCAGCGATATCTGTTCTTTTAAAAGTCCATTCTCTCAAGATCCAGTCTGATTCTTTCCATTTTGACATTTAATCCACTGACGGTCTAAAATCACTGCCTCAGGCTAAACTTTCCAATGCAGCTCAGAGAAAACTGCTTTTCTTTTAAAGAAAGAGTTGTGCTTTTAAAACTAAGAAAAAAAAACATAAATCACAGAATGAACGGGAGAATACCTCTTTGGGAGTCTGGTTGTCTGCAATTCTTTGTCCTTCAAAAAGAAACCGTAGAGAGTTCATGGGGACACCCTGCAGAAAACAGAGGGATGAGACGAATAATGCTGTATACTCTATACTACCAAGTACTGTACAACTGCTGCACTCACTCTATAAATAATCTCTGCACCTTATTCCCACAGAACACATTCAGTCTATAATACATACATACTATATACTACATTTCAGTACTGCACTGTCCTGTCATTTAAATTGTTTGCTGTATTTTTCTACCTTAATGTTGCAGTTTTTTGCATCCATCCAAAGCACTTTGTCACCTGTTTGCACTGTATTCCATGTTCATTCATTTATTATCTCCCGCTTATCCTCTATTAGGGTCGCGGTGGGGTTCCCCATGCCCATCCAGGGGAGAACGTCTCGGGCGCTGGGCAGATAGACCCAGGACAGGGCGCCAATCCATCGCTGGGCACACACTCACTCACACAGACACACTCTATAGGGGGCAATTTTTTTTTTTTGAGAATTCAATTAACTTGATCCATGTTTTTGGACTGTGGGAGGAAACCGGAGAACCCGGAGGAAACCCACGCAGACACGGGGAGAACATGGAAACTCCACCCAGATGGGGATTCCCCCCCCCCCCCCCCCCCCCCCCCCCCCCCCCCCCCCCCCCCCCCCCCCCCCCCCCCCCCCCCCCCCCCCCCCCCCCCCCCCCCCCCCCCCCCCCCCCCCTAACGTGCTAACCACTAAGCCACTGTGCCGCTGTATTCCATGTTGATCAAGTAATTTGGTATCGGTTTTAATTAAGGCGGTCATGTGATATTACAATAAATGTAAAGGTTAAGGCACTAAAACCACATTATGAATGTAAAAAACAGCTGTTCTGTAGATTTGGTTTATGTTCCGTACCTGTCTTTGACTGTATGACTCCTTCAGCTTCTTTAGATGCGTCGTCATTTTCACTTTAAAGTGAATTTCACTGTTGTCCTGTAAAGCAATCATCAGGTTAGAACACAGAGCAGACAGATATGAGAACACAATTTAAATGTATAAAGTATTTTCATTGGAAACAATTTTTAAATAAATCATACATGATTGTTCATCATTTATATTTTTAAATATTTTTTATATATTTTACCTGACCAATCACTTTTAGTTTAATGTACTCTCCATCTTTCTTTTCTGCTCCATCACTCGAGGGCTTGGTCTCCTAAAATGAAAGTAAATATAAGATCAATTAACACAAACTGCATTTTAAGTAAAGCAAGTTTATATATATATATATGTTCATTACCTCTTTATAAATACCCACTTCTTGTTCTCACGCTTCACTAACATATACATGCATTGTGTGGTTTTAAATCTGCTGTAGTCAAACTGTCATAATTTGCTAATAATCCCTTTTATTGTGTTCTCTAATAATTAGGATCACCACTGGACCATTGCAAATCAAGTATTACTTAGGTAGTGGATCATTCTTATTACTGCAGTGACACTGGTGTGGATGGTTGATGGTGGGATAGTGGATTTTGCGCTGGAAGACATTCACCTCTCAGCGCTGGGGATCCAGGTTTGAATCCCATTCTGGGTGAAGGCTCCATGTTCTCCCCGTGTCCGTGTGGGTTTCCTTCGTGTTTTCTGGTTTCCTCCCACAGTCCAAAAAACATGGATTCTCAAAGTAAATTGGCTGTTCTAAATTGTCTATATAGTGTGTGTGTGTACCTTATGGGTACAGTGTTAAACAGTGTGAACAAGTTATATAAATTAAAAAAGAAGAGTTAAATAATCCCATAAAAGTGCAGTAACATTTTCTGTCAGGTGTCTTTTCTTACAGCCTTATACAAAACTAAGTATCGCGATAAATATCGTGTATCATAAAAACTGCTTGTAACCACCGCTATAGCAGTGTTATGTCTTTGGACACGAACCGTGAGCACTACTAAACAATTAGAACATTTTTTAAATAAAAAATAAATTAAATATCATGTGCTTGTAACTTGTCAATGTTATGTATTATGGAAAACCACTGAGGTATCTTTAAACAGACGCTTGTTTTATAGCTAGTAGACGTTCTGTTCCCACCCGTACCTGGAGAACACAGCCTGCTGTCAAATTATTGGCTAAAAATGCTCATGCTGCGTGCTGATTGGCCAAAACCCTGAACATACCCTGGACCCAGTATAAACCAGCCGCCAATTGTAGCGCAGGGGGCGGAATTTGACTGAATATTGGTGGAAAAAACAACGCACTCTTTACTGGAATACCCAGCTATTTAGAACAAACAGGCGAAATCCTGGCACTCCGCCGTTACGCAAATACGAACTTTTTCTCTTGTTGTTCACTATAAAGGTGAATAAACGTAGCTAACAAGCATCAAAGGCAAAGAGCAAATCAATAAAGCGACCAATAAGACAACAACAAACCGGAGGTTATCTGTAGCCAAATCAGTTAGCTTTGATGCTATGTTAGCTGAAGGTTCTTCTAACTGGCCATTGATCTCAGCTTTACACTCACACCATGATCGCATGGAGGAGGCTCTGAGTCGTTACTGCCTGACTGCCGTATTAAATCCGACTCACCGTATCTGACATGGTATTCCCAACCGTTCTGCTCTGTTGAATACTATAAAGAATATGAAGTGTAGCTGTAATGTAGATCCTTTCAGTCAGAGAAGGTGGCGCTGAGATCACTGGGAGAAGGGGAGGGAAGATCCGTCTCATCGCCGACACAGGACAAGGCGTTTAAACATCGCACACCGTTCACTACAATGATTACTATGTTCACCTCTTTAATGCTTTAAAACTCCACAAAATTCATTATCTCCTCTTTTCCGATCTACTTTTATTTAGATCTTGTCTAAAAACTATTGTTATGGGAATGTAGCAAGTAAGTATTAACTTAAGTGAAAGAGATGGGATTGCACTTAATCTACTTTCCTATGGGAATATTGGTTGCTTTTGTATTTTATTTAAGAAATAATTGATAAATAAAAATCAGGTTTGCTAAGTCTGCCCCCCCCCCATAACTACTGACTTGTGTTTTAATTTCTAAGTCGCTTTGGATAGAAGCGTCTGCTAAATGTAAATGTAAAATATGTGTTTTTTCCTCTAAATTATATTCACTCCAGTCAACAATATGAACATGAAATTATTTTAAACTTTTCTTTGTTGAAAATATGTCATTCGATCATTTAGCAGATGCTTTGATCCAAAGCAACTTAAAGTTTCCTAACTTGGTTAAGGTCAGAACACAGGGTGTTGTCCCTAGAGCAATGAGGATTAAGGGCCACATTTAGGGACCCACATAAGTGGACCTGGGATTTGAACCCACAAACTTAATATTGATAGCCCAACACCCTAAACACTGAGCTACCACACAAAAAGCTGTATTAGCTGAAACCTCATGTAACAATACATTATGTAATGTGTACTTAAATAAAGCATCTGTATATCGTAAAATGGATGAAATGATTGGATGTTATAATTCTTAATCCATACAGCAATCTTTCTCCAGTTTAGAAAGTGTGAAGTATTTTTATAGTTATTTGAGTGCATTTACACAAAACTTCAAAATGTATGTATACAAGATCATGTGCAAAGATGCCAATGTGAAAGTGAAATTGTAAAACGATTGGGTGGGGGCAATGTGTGAAGTGCCACTTTTAGTTTAATTATTTGTTAAAGGAATTAAGGTGAGCTTAATTCGTTTGTATTAATTTTTTACTTTGGCAATATTTTTCTTACAAGCAGCTATATTGAAAAAAAGTTTTGTTGAAATTTATCTTTTGTTAAATACTGAACCAAGTTCTTTATAAAATTATGTTTAATGTTTCTTCTTTAATGTCTCTCTTGATAAAGACAATTATTTAAACATCTGTTGGTTAAGCCCCAAATGGAAGCGATGACTGCACAGTGTTTCCAATATGGACTCTGCTTGGGTTCCACCATGTGCACGGCAGTCAAATGGGGCTGAAGCCGCGCATGCGCAGTCACTTTAGCCTTCACGCCACCACCGCGCATGTGCAGTGCTGGCCTCGTGGTAACGGTCCGCATGTGGTGAGGCGTGTGGCGCTCGTCCGGGAAGCGCGCTTCGTTTGTCTGTTAAAAACTTGTTTTAACGCGTTTCATCATGTTAGTTTTATTTGAAACGGCGGCTGGCTATGCCATATTTAAGGTATGTGTTGTATTCTTTTTTTTTTAATTCAGGCAATTTGTAGTAAAGATGTGTTTCTTGTGTTGCTAGTAAGTTAGCCAAAAGTAAGATGGCATGTCTCTGTTACTACATAGTGTTTATATAGTGTTATTATACAGAGACTGGAAAGTAATCATAGAAATGCTTTATTAAAGCAAAGATAGCGTTTTATTGTATGTGTTTATCGTGTTATTCTTTGTACTCTGGCTCTGAAAGGAGGCCTGATTGCGGCCACGTTGAGCTGATGAAGCTACGCTATCTGGAGTTTCTTTCATAATCCTACTAATAAGTAAATGCGAACATACTAGTTGGTTATTGTCTATTGTTAACTTACAAATTAAGTGTTCGTGATGTGTCAAATGTTTGCTGTTTGCATAAGCGTGTTTGATACCGTATGTCAGGTAAAGAACTTTTTTTTAGCCAGTAACTAATGCTTTTATGTTTGATTGAACATAAAAATCGGTTTGCATTTTTGCAACCACCAAAAAGACATTTCTTTTTTTGCTTTTAAGTCGAAACCCAGTTGCTGGAAAGAAAAAAAAACTTTTGAAATACAAAAATAAAATTAGCATTTAAAAAACGATTAAATAAATATTCAGTAATTTTCCGTTTGTAGTCGACGTTAATTATTGCATCAATATAACGCATTGTCCACGTGCTGCAGTCACATTGCACGAGCAGCATTTAAGCACGTGCACACTTATTGTATATGTATAACTGTGTTGATAAGTGTTAAACTCAGGCGTTGCATTTAAAATCAGCCACCCAAACATCATTTTTGTTTGTGTATCTGACTTTGTGGAAACAGTTTGGGGAAGGCCTTGACCCTTTTTGCCCCTGCAAACCTTTCCATAACACTGTGGCTGCAATGAGGACCAACATGAAATGTCAAAGCCACTTTTTTCTTTTATACTCTTATGCATTTAGCGCATGTGTGTTTCTTGGTGTGAATTAATTCCTGTTATTCACAAAAGACAAATGTAGGCATTTTTTTCAGACATGATGAGCTGTCGGACAATATCACATTATACAACAATCGTGTTGACCTTTAAAGTCTTAGTAATACTAAACTTACAGTAAAATGCAACATCCGTCATAAACTGTCTCCCACATTTCTACCTGTATATCAGAATTTCTTTTATCTTTAACACACAGGTCCTCGATGAACAGAAGCTTCAGCAGGTGGACAGCCTGTGGAAGGAGTTTGAAACGCCTGAAAAGGCTAACAAAATGTGAGTTTACCAGAAAAAAAAAACTTTCTGTGATTTGTAAAGTGATAAAGCAGTGGCTTACTGTTTATATGATATCCACATTCACTCAACATTATTTTCTGTTGCAGAGTAAAATTGAAACACTTTGAAAAGTTTCAGGATACAACTGAAGCTCTGGCAGGTAAAGTAAATAAACTCCCCTTTTAATTTTCTATGTATACACTGTATGTATACGCTGATGCCATGTTGTCAATGATGTATCTGTCTGTCTGATTAAAATATGACGTTACTAAACAGTTTTTTCGTCACTACCACTGAGACAACAATGTAATGGTCAAGTCTGTAGCTGTGAAAAGAAAGTATCTGTAGGATTAATTTGAATTTATTGGTGATAAGACTATTTTCCCCTCTCTTTGTAGCGGCCACTGCTCTAGTCGAGGGAAAGCTTGGAAAGGCTTTGAAAAAGGTCTTGAAGAAGGTGGTGGCCAAAGAGGCTCATGAGCAACTGGCAATAACTGATGCTAAACTAGGAGGCGTCATTAAGGTGAGTTCTGAATGTATCTGAAATAAAATGGCATCAACATGCCATGTTGCGGTTTAGTTAAACTCAAATGTGGTATTTTCTCTTCAAATGTTTATTTAAAAGGTTTGCAAATGTAATTGATGTTTCCAATAATTTTGATATGAGTGCAAGAACAGAATCTCATACAGACTGTAACCATGGCAAAACTTGGGAGTGCTGATATTTGACTCAAAGCTGACTTCAATGTGTGCTCTGTTGCCCCCTGTAGGATAAACTGAACCTCAGTTGTGTCCACAGTCCTGCTGTAGCAGAACTCATGAGGGGCATCAGGAACCAGATGGAGGGTCTTATCACAGGACTCCCACCCAGAGAAATCAGTGCCATGTCCCTGGGTTTAGCACACAGGTGAGAAACAAGGTGTAGTTTAGACAGGTTCCCAAAAGTGCTACTGTCAATGATTAGTTGAGTAACTGACTTCTCTGGAGATATTATTCACCCTTCGTCACTACCACTGAGACAGTAGCAGGCTTAGTTTTATGAGAGGGGGGTTATGCGATTTTGTTGTGGATTTCTATTAATTTGAGTTTTTTGTCTTGACCATCTAGTCTATCCCGGTACAAACTTAAGTTCAGCCCGGACAAGGTGGACACTATGATCGTACAGGCCATATGTAAGTCCTTCTTTTGAATTTGTCTCATCAAATAAGCAATGAAGACTATGACCTTGTGTCCAGACCCTGAGAACCATGAAGGTGTCTATCACTACCTCATCTGAGCTTGTAACAGAAAACAGTAGATGGCAATTAATGTCAATTCTCCACAAAAGTTTTACCAAGTTCTTCTTGATGAATTTAGCACTTTTAGACGACCTGGATAAAGAGCTGAATAACTATGTCATGCGCTGTCGTGAGTGGTATGGCTGGCACTTCCCTGAACTCGGCAAGATCGTCACAGATAACTTGGCATACTGCAAGACTGTCCGTAAAATCGGTGGGTAAAAATCCCGTTCCTTTCTAAAAAAAAAAAAAAAAAGTTAAAATAATTGATAATTAGAATGGGATTGATTTAACCTTGTAAAACATGGAACTAAATCATTAGAGTAAAATGATTGTCTTCAAAATCCCTTTAGTCTTCAAAATGTTTGGGCCCTAAAAGCAAATTGGCCTTGCATTTTATTTTTCATGCATTATCTTCCGCTTTATCCTCTATTGGGGGGGTTCCCCATGCCCATCCAGGGGAGAACGTTTTGGGCGCTGGGCAGATAAACCCAGGACAGGACCCAGAAGGGTCGAATCACTCTTTGTTTCAATTGCACTAATTCAAGCCAATCATTTGTGTCTGTTCATATAAATACCAAAAAATGGGTACCCCTTTCTTTAATTGTTACATCACAATCGAAATCTGTCTTAAGTGACAGGCGTTTATAGAGGCTCTGTTTACTTAATGTAAACATGTTATGTATCTCATCCTCGCTTTCAATTGGTATGAATTGGGAATAAAGGAACTATATTCAGGATTTCCTTCTGCTCATCTGTAGGTGACCGCACAAATGTGGCGACCACCGACCTGTCTGAAATGCTACCAGAGGAAGTGGAGGCTGAGGTTAAACTGGCAGCTGAAATATCCATGGGAACAGAAGTGTCTGAGGAGGACATCAGCAACATCATGCACCTATGTGAACAGGTGTGTGTAAGTCAGCAAAACAAATGCTGCAGTTGACTTACTAATTGTGTTGCTCTTATGATAAACTTTGTGGTACTATGAAACATGCATCACTGATTTAATTCCACACTTTCAGGTGATTGAAATTACGGAATACCGCACACAACTGTATGATTACTTGAAAAACCGCATGATGGCTATCGCTCCCAACCTCACCGTCATGGTGGGGGAGCTGGTGGGTGCTCGGCTTATCTCTCATGCTGGTGAGTTCGTGTGTTATTGGTCTTGTGACCAAATTTTATTAACTTGATAGCATATAGCAAATAGATAATTAAGTTTTTTTTAAATGATAATACAATAAAAAAAAGCCTTCTTTTGTTTTGTTTTTCTTTCCCATATCAGGTTCCTTGCTAAACTTAGCAAAGCACCCAGCATCAACAGTGCAGATCCTTGGAGCAGAAAAAGCTTTGTTCAGAGCCCTAAAGACACGACGAGACACACCCAAATATGGTTTAATCTATCATGCATCTTTAGTGGGCCAGACCACAGCTAAGAACAAGGGCAAGATCTCTAGGACGCTTGCAGCCAAGACTGCTTTGGCCATTCGCTATGACGCCCTGGGTGAAGACACCAATGCCGAGATGGGACTAGAAAACAGAGCTAAACTGGAAGCTCGTTTACGCCACCTTGAGGAGAAAGGGGTATGTTGAGCATGGGTCTTTTTGGGCTTTACATAATCTAAAGATCCAATGAGCAGTGATGATAATGACGTCATGTCACATTCCTGAATACTCCATGTGGCTTTGTCACTACCTCATCTGAGCTTATAAGGGGTCAAGTCAGACTTAATAATGTAACTGTACACGGGGTCTGAAAAGTCAGTTTTTAGGGCTGTTATATAATAATGCAAGCTTATGGCTTCCTTCTAATGCTGTTTTTTTTCACAGATCAGACGCATTAGTGGGTCAGGCAAGGCTCTGGCCAGGGCAGACAAATACCAACACAAAAGGTGAGTTCATCAAACGTTTTAGGGAGAACAGTTATGGAAAGTTAAATGACTGATCTAAAGTGATCCATGTTATCCTGTTTTTTTAAAGTGATATTAAAGTGTTTGACCCATCTGGAGACTCTACGCTTTCCAAAAAGAGAAAGATAGAGGAAGTGGAGGAGGCGGAGGAAGAGGAAAAGGCAGTAGAGGTTAAGGCCAAGAAAGCAAAGAAAGAAATTCCAGCAGAAGGTAGGACAACTACATGTTTTTCTGTTAGTAGCCATTAATTCTTAAATGTTAAAGCTGTTGTGCAGATCAACCATTTTAACAACTCTGGTTTTTGCAGTAGAAGAAGAGACCGTTGAAGCCGAGACGCCCAAGAAGAAAAAGAAAAAGAAGGCAAAGAAACAGGAAGAGGTGGAACCCAAGTTGGAGGAAGAGGAGGAGGAAGTAGCAGTCAGTCCAGTAGAGGTAAATACTCTTATACATTTTTCACCCTATCGCTCTACAGCACTCATGTTTTAATACAAACTTGTCCTGTTTTACAGCCAACACCGAAGAAGAAGAAAAAGAAAGAAAAGAAAGTTGAAGCTCAGGAAGATCCTGAAGAGGAGGAGGTGACTGTCAGTCCCTCAGAAGAGGTACTAGATTTAAAGCATTACATAACCTGTTCAGTATGATGACCTTACCATGTAGGGTGTTTTAATGTTTGGACACAGTGGACTTACCTCAGTAAGGCAGGGTTTCTATTGTCTATGTGAAGACACAACTGAGATTTTTATTTATGATAGGTTTTCATTGCGCCTTTGATTCATGCAAAGTACACTGGGTTTCGTTGTTTTTGTTTTTCACAAGCACGTGGCTCATTATGACCAGCTACCGATCACACAGTTCAAATGAAAAGCGTGATGTTGTTTGGATTTGTTCCCACTTTCCACAATTATGAGAAAAGATCTCAAGTCTTTATAACTGCAAGAAAATTAAGAAAGCCATTTATAGTTTTTGTTTTTGTTTTGTTTTTTTTGGCTCTCAGAGTGTAATAAAGTGGCAACATGTTTTTATGTAGTAAGCTAAATTATGGAAGTTAGCATTGTAATTATTCTTGCTTAATTATTCTCTCTGATTTCAACAGATTACAGAAAAAAAGAAGAAAAAGAAGAAGAAATGCAAAGAAGAGAAAGAGTAATCGTTTTCTCACCGTTAACAATTTTTTTTTTTTGTATATGAAACTATATCTTTTGGACTTCTGGGTTGTCATGGAGATCACAGGACAGTGGCTGGTTCAACACTGGCATTAAAGACTGATCTTAAAAAGTATTTTAAGTTCACCAGATAATATTCATGTCATGTTACTTTCTTTGTGGCTCTGCCGACTATAATGCATTTAATGTCGCTTTATAGATCTTCAGTTTGTCTTATTTCCATTTGAAAAAATTAAAGTGATGAAACTGAGCTGTTTGTGAGAAATGTCAGCTGATGTTTGCACATTTCACTTCAATTATTAAATGCCTATTTCTTTATTTTTATCTTAAGTCTTCCGTTATTTGATCCTTGAGCTTTGAGTTCATTTTCTTTGAGAGTTCTTTATATTTTATTATGTATTCAGTGGGGACCAATTTACTGCATTTCATTTATAAATGCTACACGCACTGCTGGTTTGGTTACTGCATGTCAATTAAGGAAACTGGGTAAGAATCAGACAATAATAAGGCAATGTGTTGCTCCACAAATACAGAGTTTAAAATAAAATGTTGACTGCGAAAATGTTTTGTCACACATGAACTGCACACTAAATGGTCCTGATCCTTCAAAAGCTGTTAAATAACTAATGTAGGAGATTAACTCTGCCACCATCAATACAAGTCAATGTTAACCTTCCATAAGGTGTAGAAGCAATTAATGTATAATTTGTGTTCCAAAATAAAGGTTTACCAGAATATTTATGTTCGACTTCTAATGGGTCGTCTGGCCATTTATTATATAAGTGAACTGTATAAAGGAAGAGAATGTAAATGCAATCCTAACATACCGTTTTATTGTCATATTAAGCCCTAATTGGTGTGAACTTTAAGCAAAGCTGTCAGTAGCAGAGAAGCAAACCATTTATTCATAACCCCTGACTTTCTTCACTGGCTGCTGTTACCTTCTTTCTTTTTTTTGGGGGGGGGGGGGTGATGTAGATTTATTGAATTAGCCTTGACCATTTCTGTTCCTGTTAAGTGCTGCCCATGTTGTGCAAGAGAAAGACCTGAAGGTTTGGAAAGAAAATATCTGGATCATTCTGATCTCCATTTATGAAAGCTAACTCGCCCTCATAATGTTGATTAGTAGACGTGGTGGAGTTTGCTGCTTGTTTTATGAGGGTGAAAAAAGTGAAAGCATAAAATATTGTCTGTGTAGCTGTTTGTAGCTTAAAGGGAAAAAAAATCTTAGTGCTTTTAAATTATTACTAATGATATGCCCATAGAGGAGTTAAAGTAGAAATAAAGTCAAGTCCTGGTGCAGTGAGCATGATTAAGTGACATCAGCAGTCCTCCTAATGTGTGGTTGCCAAATGTTCTCCATAACAAGCCTCCCATCCACTAATCAAGACTATAAAATGTGAAAATTAAAGCCCTAAATTGCCAAGAAAAAGGTGGGAGATCTAGTCAGACGGAATTTTTACAGTGTCATTCATGTACGGGTCATTTGCAAGAATGAAAACTGATGTTCAATTAGGTTTTTTAATGCATTCAAATTTTCAAGGTCATACTGGCTGTAATTAATAGCTTTCAAACTATCATACAGGACTCAGTTTGTAGAAAGGTGCTTTAAATATAAGACAAAATAATTAGCACACAATATCTTAAGCTATGTTTTGCTGCATTGCTAAGACTGTGCTCTGTTAACTGATCCTTATACAATTACATGGGTACATTTTCCATGTAAAAAAAAACACTAATTTAACAGTCTTAAAACAAAATTTCGTTTGTTCTGTGACTGTGTGCAGAAGCATCAAAAATCTTTTTTGTAACATATTTTTAAATATGTGCAACTATCTTTGGTAAATAAAAAAAATACCTTTAAAGCATTTCAGGGTTAAACACCGCATTTTAGTATTTTTAGAATGACTATATCAGTCCTTATCAAAAAAATGTGGAATAAATAATGGACTCATTGCTTCTATAATTCAGTCTAACTTGACTTGATTGTTATGATATGTTTTTCAGTGTCTAATTTGCATTAAATTCTCTTGCCAGCTCATTCTCCTTTGACTTTAGTTGTGCCGGTGGGTAAAGGTCCGTCCTCAGATTTGGAATTTACTCCGGTCAGCCTATCTCCAATATTTCCACTGTAAAGCAAAGAGCGCATCGGCCATTTCTAAAAAATAAAAAATAAAAACATGTTTTCTACTTTTGTACTTGATTTTAGTTCTAATACTGGCAAGACATATGACAAAACAATACATTCTCATCAAGTCTAAAAAAGCAACAGACTGTGAGGTGATATTTAAATAAAGTACAGTTCAACAGCTTGTGATATAGTGGGAACATGAGACAGCCATTTAGTAAAAACACAAACCTGCAGTTTACATTAGATACATGCCTATTTGAAAAAAAATATTGATGATCTAGAGAAAATGATGTAACTATTTAAAATAATTATTCATGTTTCTGATATATTGTACTGTATATATAAGACTATATGTATTTGCAAATCCAAAATACGTGTGTTGGTTTTGTCATTACATTAAATTAGTTTATATTGACTCTAATGTGGTTTTAAAACATTAACAGTAGCTTCCAGCCTGTACTTTTGAAGCCAAACTTCACATTATTTGTCCTGATTTTTCATAGACAAAATACTTATGTTTATGCTGACAAGCTATTTTTCTTGCTATTTTCCAAAAATAAACCCTGAACCTTTTTACTGTCTGGTTTGCTCAAAATAATTTAAATTATGTATTTTATGTAACACTAATGTATGAATATATATAAATATATAACCCACCTTCACAGGATGCAGGTATCCTTCAGCTCGATGTAGCACTGGATGCTCATACAACGCTCCCCCCTGATCCAGTGTTTCAGTGAGGTGGGCGATGTAGTTAGTGGCCAGGACTAGCACATCCAGCTTAGAGAGTTTTGTATCTGGCGGAACTGATGGCAGGGCAGCCTGGAGGCTTTGAAAAGCCTGTCTTAGGTTCCTCACCCGACTCCTCTCCCTTGCTGCGTTTTCAGGAGAATTTTGAGACTTTGGCATTTTGGTCTGTATTTCTGCTCCAGATTTGGGCTAAATTATAAAATGAATGAAATTTGACCTTTTAGTTTTCTAGATACTTAATTACTAATGCACTTCTTTAAACAATACTAATAAATAGGTTTTTGGATTAGACAGATAGGAAATATCTTTTTGCCATATTTTTTGTTACTTTGCATACAGACACGGCACGTCACTTACCCACTTCTTTGGCTCTTTGCGCACCGACTGACTCATGAGTGGTTGTGTCCATCTTACAGTTTGCTCTCTGTCCCCTGTCCTGACTTCCTCCACTAAAGCCTCCTGCAACACTGTATCTGCCATAGACTTGATAACGAAGTTCACCAAATCAGCCTCTTTTAGTATGCCTGTGCCCAGGTTTTAGTTTAGCTGGGTGACCGGGACTTATTTTTTTCCCCGCCCAGAGGTTCAGTGTCCTGCTCGCCAAAATTTGTCTGCCTCCCTTTGCCTTATCTGGTGAAGTAATATGGGGATCTTCAAGCGGCAAGTTATCTTCTGGCCTACCTCCCCCGGGTGCTAGCTGCCAAACTGAGTAAACTTTGGGGAGTTGTAGGGTGTCCCCCAGCAAGACAGAGGGGGGCTTGGGAAAGGCAACGAGCCTCTGCACAGCTGCAGCTCCATCCCAGACACAGCCTTGGCCCACTGACCTGTACGGACAAAATGACCTAAACCATGTGAAGTAATTGACGCACATTGTGAACAGCGATGAGGAACAGATTTGTTCATGAATACGGGTCTCTATTTTAAGGATTTATAGAGATTTTAACAATGTCATGCAGGTACATCGCATTCTAAGATGCTATAAGGCAGCTGTTTACCCTTTACACGTCGACTTTAAATGCAAATAATATTTTAATAAAAAATAAAGTTGACCAATATGCATTTAATAGGACATTACTGAATAAGGTCTTAACATAATTTGATAGTTAATAGGGTATAGAAACTGGCTTCACAGATGTGGATGGATATTCAGAAACAATTAGGAAAATGGAGAAAAGTTTATCTGTTCTTGTGCAATAAAACCACAGACATTAGAGTGCCTTTAGGCTGGAGTTGATCTGGGCTAAAGTGTTTGTCATTCTTACAGTAAAGCTCAGTGGTTAGGATGTTGGGCTCTCAATCTGAAGGTCGTGGGTTCAAATCCCAGTGAGGTTACTAAACCCAAATTGCTCAAGGGTGCTGTATATACTCTTTGTAAGTCACTTTGGATAAAAGTGTCTGCTAAATGACCAAATGTAAATATAATTATAACTGTTGAAATCATCCATCCATCCATTATCTTCCGCCTTTAGGGTCGCGGGGTGGCGGGGGGGGTTTCCCCATGCCCATCCAGAGAAGAACGTTTCGGGCGCTGGGCAGACACACCCAGGACAGGGCGCCAATCTATCGCTGAGCACACACTCACTCACACAGACACACTCTATATGGGGCAATTTGGAGAAATCAATGGACTTGATCCATGTTTTTGGACTGTGGGAGGAAACTGAAGAACCCAGAGGGGAGAACATGGAAACTCCACCCAGATGGGGATTCGAACGCTGAGAGGCGAACGTGCTAACCACTAAGCCACCGTGCCGCCTGTTGAAATCAGTTGATGATTGTAAAAACAAGATGTACCTGATAAAGCATATATAGCTAAGTGATAACCATAGTGACCAAACAGTTTATTATTGCACATGAATAGCAGTTTGATTGATTTGAAATGTTTTCATAAATTCAAACCAAATAAAGGATGTTATTCTGATTCTTCATTTTGTTTCAGATGCATATGCAACAGTTGCAACGTTGTATTTTAACACGAGTGTTTTTGTGGTTAGTTAATATCTGTAGGAGCTTTAAGCCACATTAGCATATGCTCATCAGACATTACTAACCGCAAAAATTACCAACCCGTCAGATCAGTTGCTCTGTGAGCCACTGCTCTTGTCTCAGCCCGTCTCAGGCTCACACGCATTGAGCACGTGGATATTGGGCTCCGTTGAGCTAACGTGTAAATACTTCTAAGTTATTTGACTTCGTGTTCATCAAATTTAATTTCATTTAATTAAAAAAATGGCTCACCTTCAGGCAAGGTTTTTCACCAAAAATATTCAGTAAGTAGTGGGTTTGTGTTGTTGACTATAAAGTGTGCTGCGCTGCAGGTTAAATCGCTAATGCAGGTTTTGATCATGAGGGTTCTTCTATAATTATAATGAAATTTGACATTTTATGAACTTTGACTCATAATCCACTGTCTAAATGACACATAATCTGACAGTCTGATCATTAGTGACCAATAAACGATGCCTACAGATTATGAAAAGCAGCAGCTCGACTGTAAAATTATATAATGTACTTATAATAATAAGTGGAAATGATAAAGTGGACAGTAAGTGTGAAAACAAATAGACGTAATAAAGTACAACAAGACGTTAAGTATTTTTTTAGGTGTGCAGTTTTTTATTTACTCAGTGAGTTATTGGCTAATTTATATTATTAATACAAAATAAAATTAACAAACTGGTAAACATCTGAGACTCATCTTGTGTAAAGTTAATAGTAGCATATGGCCTTCAGCTTATTTCCTCCATTTTGCATTAATATTAGTGTCTGTTTAAACTGCTGTGTTCAGTCGTTGTGTTTACCATTGATCTTACACACTGTGTTTACAGATTTGCAGTAGATGATGTTCCTTTCTCCATCCCAGCCGGTTCAGATGTTACAAACCTGAGTGATCTAATTAATAAACTGTTGGAGGCCCAAAATGGTAAGAAACACTAACAACACTGCACTTTCAGCCTCATCTATGAAATACTATTCTGTGAACTTTTTGTATCCCTCAGAGCACATTAACACTGTTGTGTTATGAAGCTTTATAATGATGTCATAAGTAAACATGACTTTATTTACTAATAATTTGGTACAAATATAACTTTTTAAATAAAATTTCCATTTAAATTATATACCGACAATGTAGAGAATGGCTGATGTCTTCAGATGTTTTATTCATCTTGTTTTTTTTTTAATTATTGTGAAATGCATTGTTTGGTTTTAACCCAGTAGCAGCATCAATCTAATTTTATGTGTTTTTTTGTTTTTTTTTGTTTAAAACGTTAATAAAGGACAATGTGTCGTTACTGTGCGTTGCCTTTGGGCTGCAGTATAGAGCAATATTTTAAGGATATATAAAATGGTTGTTTAAAAATGTATTTCAATATTTTTCTTTGACCTTGCAGACAATCACAAACATGTGGACTTTGACTTCCTGGTCAGAGGTCAGTTCCTGCGCTGTCCTCTGGATAGTCACATGGAAACAGAAAACATCTCTACAGTAGGTTGCATCAAATATAATTCAGCAGTGATCATAAATCATGGCATTTATTTAACACCACACATTAAAAATTTAAGTCACAGTGATACATTTTTGGTGTTATATGGTGTTATTTGATTATATTTGCTTTTGCTTCTAATGCAGTACTGATGATCTAGAATCCAGTTCTGTTTACTATGAGAACAACGTGTAAAATCACTGATCAATTATGAGGAGATATTTTGAAGCAACCGTGTGTTGAATTTGCTATTTGTGTCTGTGTGCAGGAAGAAGTAGTAGAGATTGAGTATGTGGAGAAGTTCATCGCACCGCAGCCTGAGGAATGTATAATGCACGATGACTGGATCAGCTCAGTGGAGGCCGACTCAGAATGGTAAGAAAATCACATGATGTTCACAGGGCAGATTGGATTAAAAAAATTGCATATTTTATAATTTATGTAATTTTGGGCTTGTGTGTGTGTTATAGGATCTTAACAGGTTCTTATGATAAAACAGCCCGTATCTGGTCTTTAGAGGGGAAGGCAATGATGACTGTGGCTGGCCACACAGATGTTGTAAAAGATGTTGCCTGGGTAAAAAGAGGTGAGCATTACTTTGGTGAATGTCTTCAATAAGCATTACATATTTTAGAGGCATGTGAGGACCTCAGAGCAAAAATGCAACTTCATTTATTCATTCATTATTTTCCGCTTTATCCTCTATTAGGGTCGCGGTGAGTTTCCCATGCCCATCCAGGGGAGAACGTCTCGGGCGGTGGGCAGATACACCCAGGACAGGACGCCAATCTATCACTGGACAGACACTGACTCACACAGACACACTTTATAGGGGGCAATTTGGAGAACTCAATTGACTTGATCCATGTTTTTGGACTGTGGGAGGAAACCGGAGAACCCTGAGGAAACCCACAAGGACACAGGGAGAACATGGAAACTCCACCCAGATTGGGATTTGAACCGGGAATCCCTAGTGCTGAGAGGAGAACATGCCAAACCACTAAGCCACCGTGCCTTCATTAAATGAATTTATTTGGAGATGGATCATTTTAGTGTGGATTGTTAAATTCTCAGTTTTAACAAGTTTTTTACGGTTGATCTTTGTTTGTCTTTTAGGCCTGAACACTAATATATTAGTTCAAGCAAACATATCAAACAGTGTCAGTTGTAATTGTAGGCTGGAAATTTGTATGTTTGTATTATTTTTTTTCATAGGAAGATGGAAATTAATGTGCATGTGCGAACACATTTTTAGATGGACTGAACTCTTTGCTGCTGACAGCTTCAATGGATCAGACCGTACTGCTGTGGGAGTGGAACTCTGAAAAGAACAAAATTAAGGCTCTTCACTGCTGCCGTGGGCATGCTGGCAGTGTGGACACTGTCTCTGTGGACCCCACGCGCACCAAGGTGTGTTCGTGTGGGAAAGCTGGTTAATATTAATATGCACTGCAATATGAATTGTATGTGTTTATGTGGAAAAATTAAGCATAAAGTAAAAAAATTTTTTTTTCAGTTTTGCAGCGGCTCCTGGGACAAAATGCTAAAAATCTGGTCAGCAGGTAAGATTTCATGGACGTACACCAGGTAGAGAATAGGAGGTGAAATAGTGGTTGGGATGTGATGTGGCAATTGATAATAAAATATAATAAATAAAATAAAATTTTATTTATATATATATATAAAAATATATATATATATATATATATATATATATATATATATATATATATATATATATAAAAATATATAAAATAATAGGAATAATAAATCTTATCATGTGAAGCAGGTTTGTAAAGTTTAACTGAGTTTGGTTCAAAGTTGCAATTTTCTCTTTAAGTTCATACAGAAGAAGAGGATGAGGTGGAAGAACCACACAGGCCGCGGAAAAAGCAAAAGACTGAGCAGTTAGGCCTTACAAGGGTAATATAAACATGACATACTATACTTTTTGCTGTAAAGTCTTTCTGTAATGTCTACGTCCCATTTTTCTTATATAGACAAAAGTATTGGTACATGTATTTCGGACAGCTGCATTTTTTTTAAACTTCCATAAAAAAAAGTCCATAAAATCCCATTTACAGTATCTTTAGGATGAAACAGAATGGAGATTTTGAGACAGAACCAACATTGATACCTGTCCTCACAATGCATGTTTGGGTAAATGGGCAAAAATATTCCACAAACAGCTTTACCAGAACACTGTAATAGCTAACATTATAAAATGGGATAAAAGCTCTGTATATGTTCCAACACTTTTGTTCATATACAGTTCTCAAAGTGTACTGCAAAATTTAGTTATTAAAAAAAAAAATACAGATTTTTTTTTTTTGTGCAGACTCCTCTTATGACGCTGTCTGGTCACAATGAGGCCGTGTCCAGTGTTCTGTGGACTGACACGGAGGAGCTGTGCAGTGCATCATGGGACCACACAATTTGTCTTTGGGATGCTGAGACTGGTGGACAGAAAAGCTCGCTGGTGAGGAACATTATCAGTTTATATGAAATATAAAATAAAAATCCCCAACACTGAGGAAAGTCAAAGTCTAAATGCTAGATAAATTTATTTAAGTTTTTGTAGTCTTTTTCGTAGTTTTTTTTTTAAAGATGATGATGGACAGATTTAATGATCTGTTATTTGGTTGGTTTTGTTGTTAGATGGGCAGTAAGGTCTTTAACTGCATTGCTTATTCACCACTGTGTCGGCGCCTGGCTTCAGGGAGCACAGACAGACACGTACGGCTGTGGGACCCACGATCTAAAGGTAATACACAAAATACCAGTAAAAAGTGTTTCTTTTTTGTTTTGATTGACCCTTTTCTTTCAGTCTCTTACTCTCTTTGTCAATAATTAAATGTCGCTCAGTTTCTCTCTCTCATGTGCTGATTTCCTCTCTCTCTCTCTCTTTTTTTCAGATGGCTCATTGGTTCTTTTGTCTTTGACTTCACACACCGGCTGGGTGACAGCAGTCACATGGGCTCCATTCAGCGAACATCAGCTCATCTCTGGCTCACTGGACAACCTAGTTAAACTCTGGGACACCCGGAGGTGTGTTTGTGTCTCTATGTCTCTTGCGTATTCGAGTGTGTGTTAAATTTGATAAATTTGCTAAGCTTCTGTGTTAAGATTAAAAACAACAAACATTCAGTTAAAATGCTTCTGAATTGTAGTTATATAAAGAGGATTTAAAATATCCAGTGGAATGTGGTTCATCTTTCAGAGGTTTGTGGTCTTTTTTTTTCTGCAGCTGTAAGACTCCTCTGTATGACCTGGCAGCTCATGAGGACAAAGTACTTTGTGCTGATTGGACAGAGAGTGGAGTAAGTTTGTGTATTTAATATACATAACAGGTTTAAATCCAGTTTAGTCTTCAGTGTGGTCATCTCTAAACTCATTTCTGTCTCATCAGCTGATTTTGAGCGGAGGAGCCGACAACAAACTCTACACATTCAAATACTCTGCGGGTGTGTCGGGTGTTGGGGCATAAATCTCGTTTGGAACTCACCAGTCATTCCCTTTGTCCACTAACCCAGACCTCCACGTCCCTGGGAACTGCAGGCCTATGTTGCTCTGGCACTCAGGTGGAATAAGCTTAATGTGGCCAGTGAGATCTGATAATTATGAGACTGAATCAGAAAATCAGCGATGTAATGTGTGGGTTGAGAAAGTGTTTTACATGTTTTGTTGTTTATTTTTCATAGTTACACTTTGTATTAAATTTAAATATAATGGAAACGAAAGGAAATAAATACAGTTTTACTCACACCTGTTTTCAATGTGTCCCAGTTCTTTTCACAGAACACTCAAACAATACTCTATATATTCACATATTACTGTTATTAATGCTATAATTGTAGCACTTTCAGTGCTGGCAATCCAAGTTCGAATCCACATTTTTGTTGAGTTTCTATGTTCTCCCTGTGTCTGGGTTCTCTGGTTTCCTCCCACAGTCCAAAAACATGGGTTTGAGGTAATTGCTCTAAATTGCCCCATATAGTGTGTGTATGTCTGTCTGCCCAGTGATGAATTGGCGCGCTGTCCTGAGTGTATCAGCCCTGCACCTGGATGGGCAAGAAAAAACCCCTGTGACCCTAATATATAATTAGGAATAGAATAGGCAGAAAATAATATGCAAAAATTAATAAGATGAGATGGGATGTGGCAGTTACAAACCAGAAGAAACAAAGATTAAACATGGGACTAACAAATAAAAAACAACATATGTGCTGCAGTGTGTAACTGTAAAACTACAAAATATATAGTAAGAAGATAACACACAATAGCACATGAAGTTGGTGCACTCAAACTTTTGACTGCTACTGTATGTAGGCATATTATAAAGGTATTGAGCAATCGCACCAATAAACTAATTGATAATAATTATTCATTCATTTATTATCTCCCGCTTTATCCTCTATTAGGGTCCCGGTGAGGTTCCCCATGCCCATCCAGGGGAGAACATCTTGGGCGCTGGGCAGATAGACCCAGGACAGGGCACCAATCCATCGCTGGGCACACACTCACACTGGGGCAATTTTGATAATTCAATCGACTTGATCCATGTTTTTGGACTGTGGGAGGAAACCAGAGAACCCGGAGGAAACCCACGCTGACACGGGGAGAACCTGGAACTGGAAACTCCACCCAGATTGGGATTCGAACCGGGAATCCCTAGTGCTGAGAGGCGAACGTGCTAACCAATAAGCCACCATGCCGCCGATAATAATTATTCATTCATTCATTCATTATCTTCCGCTTATCCTCTATTAGGGTCGCGGTGGGGTTCCCCATGCCCATCCAGGGGAGAACGTCTCGGGCGCTGGGCAGATAGACCCAGGACAGGGCGCCAATCTATCGCTGGGCACACACTCACTCACACATACACACTCTAAATTGGGCAATTTTTGAGAATTCAATTAACTTGATCCATGTTTTTGGACTGTGGGAGGAAACCAGAGAACCCGGAGGAAACCCACGCTGACACGGGGAGAACCTGGAACTGGATACTCCACCCAGATTGGGATTCGAACCGGGAATCCCTAGTGCTGAGAGGCGAACGTGCTAACCAATAAGCCACCATGCCGCCGATAATAATTATATTATTTGTAAATGAAGTGGCCACATCTAGTTCTGTTGCAGTTTCGACAATCGGCCGTAGGGTGGAGCAATAGATTACGACTTTACAACCCGTTCATATACCGAAGAAGAGCAGGTAGCGCATGACGTTCGTTGTTACGCTGCATTCAGTTCAGTGCGAATCGGTTCTGTATGTTTATTCCGTTTCTGTCAGATAAACCATCTGAAGTGTTTCATCAGTAATGGGCAAGAGAGATAAAGCAGATCGAGGTAAAGAAAACACCTTGTTTGAGCTTAAAGTTACAGCAATTTCATTATGTTAACGCAGTGGTGTTTACTGCTTTATTAAAACTCTTAAAGACATTCTATCGTATTGCACTAATGTAGTGAGTGTGAAGTGGTTTCGGATTTAGCCACTAATGCCTTTGTTGTATAATTTACTTATTTTAATTAATTTATATATGTGTATTTTTTCTGTATATGTGTGTGTATATATGTATATTTTTCTGTATGTATGTATGTATGTATATATATATATATATATATATATATATATATATATATATATATATATATAATGTGTGTGTGTATGTATTTTTTCTGTAACTAAGATGTAACAGATCAGAATAAAACAGATACTCGTATTTAAAAGCCCTGTCAGTAGAAAGCCCTTGTAGAAAAGTATGAAAGTGCAGAGGAGACCTCCAATTCAAAATAAGAGTGTTATAAAAGCTGTAGGTGTAATGTGTATGTGTCCCGTTACTGTCCGTATACAGTATTTTCTATTAAAATATTTAATATCTAGCCGTCTTTGTTTTTTTTAGTCATTCATTATATTCTCTACTTGGGGGGGGATTCAGTGGAGAATGTTTTGGGCAAGGACAGGGCAGGACGCCAATCTGTCGCTGGACACGCTCACACAGACCCCCACACACAAACACACTCTATATGGGGCAATTTAGAACATTCAATTTACCTTCAATCTATATTTTTGGACTGTGGGATAAAACCCATGCGGACACGGGGAGAATATGAAAAATCCACCCAGATTGGAATTCAAATCTGGAATCCCCAGCGCTGAGAGGCAAACGTGCTAACCACTAAGCCACTGGCCACCTGTCTTTGCTTTTTGTGTTGTCCTTATTTATAGAGCTAAAATATATTTTTTTGGGTTATATTTTATTTTAGAAAAAAAGAATAAGAAGCGATACTATGATGATGATGAATATGAAGAAGAATCTCAGACTAGTGAGTCGCAGGAGGCGGTACCTGCAGCAGCGGGCAAGCAGGTGGATGAATCCAGTATTAAACATGATGAATACGGGGCAAAGGATTACCGTTTACAGATGTTACTGAAGACTGACCATTCAGCTCGACCTTTGTGGGTGGTAAGGACCGTGTTTAAGAATCTATTACACTAAAAGTCTGTATCTGGCCCTCAGTGCCTGTTTGATATATGACCCTAAAACATAATTAAAACTTGAAAAGAACCCCTTTTTAAGTGAATATGGATATTTCAGCTTTGATATTACACCCTAATGACTTTAAATGTGGTGGATAAAAAAAACATATTCAAACAACACAAATTACTAATATTCTTTACTTTTGCACAAGTATAACAAAATGCTTATTGAAATGGATGTAATTTTGAATGAATGTAATTTAACCTGTATATTTCACTTTTTATGTAGGCTCCTGATGGTCATATCTTTCTGGAGGCTTTCTCGCCCGTCTATAAGTATGCTCAGGACTTTCTCGTGGCCATAGCAGAGCCAGTATGCAGGCCCACTCATGCTCATGAATACAAACTGACTGCTTACTCACTGTATGCTGCAGTAAGTGTCGGCTTGCAGACCTCCGACATCATCGAGTATCTCCAGAAACTTAGCAAGACCTCTGTTCCTGATGGTATCATTGAGTTTATAAAGGTGGGTGTGTGTATCTGTGATGTGTAGTTGTGTGTATTCAGGTTGCAAAGTATTTGCTAAAATTCTATTTATGTTCCTCTTTTTCCAGTTGTGCACAGTGAGCTATGGGAAAGTCAAGCTGGTATTGAAGCATAACAGGTGTGTGGGTAATTTGTACAATGTTGTTTAAGGCTTATGAAAAATTTGCATGCCCTCTGCTTAAAATACTTATTGATTTGTCATGATTAAACCCTCCTCCTACAGGTTTTCAACAAAACTGATTAAACTATGTGTTCTTATGCATTTTAAAAAAGAACTAGAGGGCTTTTATTCTAAAGTGTCTTGTTATTTATTCAGGTATTTTGTCGAGAGTGCATTTCCTGATGTGATCCAGCACCTTCTGCAGGACCCGGTGATTCGTGATTGTCGTCTCCGTACCTCTGAAGGAGAAGAAACTGAACTCATTACCGAGGTCATCTCCAGCAAATCTGCAGTGAGTAAACACATGCAAACTCGGTGACATCTTCAGTCAAATGGTCATTCCATACATTACAGATTTGATACATGGAAATCCTCATTTCTGTTCTCTTTAATTATCAGATTTCAAAGTCTCAGCAGGATAATGGCGGGGCATCCACATCCCAGACAGCAGAGGGTCAGCGCTCTGGTTCTCAGGTGCCTGAAGACATCTTCAGTTACTATGAGCAGATGGACAAAGAAGAGGAGGAGGAAGAAGAGACCCAGACTGTTTCTTTTGAGATTCGGCAGGTTAGAAGAGAGGATAAAAGTCAAACAGGCATTTTTGGACACCAATCCATCACTGGGCACACCGACACACAAACACTGTATAGGGGCAATTTGATGCAGCAAATTTAACCTTGAATCCATATTTTTGAACTGTGGGAGGAAACCCACACAGGGAGAAAATGAGATCCCAAGATCAAATGAGAAACCCAGATCAAGAATCGAACCTGGACCCCCAGTGCTGAGAGTCGAACATGCTAACCACTACACCACCTTGCACCATTAGGACCTCATGCGGCTTTTTTAAAACATTGCAAACATTATTGTATTTCCATACTGCTTATATAATGTGATGTTTAATATTTTAAATAATTAATTAATTAATATTTTATATTTTGTAGGAAATGATTGAAGAGTTGCAAAAGAGGTGCATCCAGCTGGAGTACCCTCTGCTTGCTGAGTACGACTTCCGTAACGATACAGTGAACCCCGATATCAATATGGACTTGAAGCCCACAGCTGTGCTCAGACCATACCAGGAGAAAAGCCTGCGCAAAATGTTTGGCAACGGTCGAGCTCGCTCTGGAGTGATTGTGCTACCGTGTGGTAAATCTTCATAGAGCTACAGCTAGGTAGACAGAACATGATTATCTTTATTGAATAAATATGAATCTATCCATTTACTCCATTTGTTTAGGAGCTGGAAAGTCTCTGGTGGGTGTGACGGCAGCCTGTACTGTACGTAAGCGTTGCCTGGTGTTGGGAAACTCCTCGGTCTCTGTGGAACAGTGGAAGGCCCAATTTAAAATGTGGTCCACCATCGATGACTCTCAGATCTGCCGTTTCACTTCAGATGCCAAGGACAAGCCCATCGGTTGCTCTGTGGCCATCAGTACCTACTCCATGTTGGGGCACACCACAAAGCGCTCCTGGGAAGCTGAAAGAGTGATGGAGTGGATGCGCAGTCAGGAGTGGGGGCTCATCATCCTTGATGAGGTGCACACCATTCCAGGTGTGTGTATACTTAAATGTCTTTATACAGCTGCATTACTTTAACAAAACAGAGAGAAGCAGCATGGAGTTTGGGATGATGAAACAGACCAAAGTAAAAATCCAAATTTCTTTGACTGACTGTGGTAAAATATATAATAATATATAGTTTTATATTAATTGTAATTTGTACTGTATATTATTTTGTATCCAGCTAAGATGTTTAGGCGAGTTCTGACCATAGTCCAGGCTCACTGTAAGCTGGGCTTAACTGCTACGTTGGTGCGAGAGGATGACAAGATTGTGGATCTGAACTTCCTGATTGGACCCAAATTGTATGAGGCCAACTGGATGGAGCTGCAGAACAATGGCTATATTGCAAAAGTGCAATGTGCCGAGGTATAATACATACACAAGTGCAAGGAGTAAAAATCTTGTGATGAGACTGCACACTGCAACCACTTTCCCTAAATAATATATTGCTCTTAATAATAGCCACCTTTCAAAAAGCATCACAAAATTCCTGATTACTGATTTGACTCACTGTTATGTAAATGTCAAAGCCTTATATTAGAGTACTGCAGCCAAAACAATTCATAGTAACAAGTGATTATATTATATTAGATTATATTATAGTATAGTCTAGAAATGTATTTTGTTTGTTTGGCTAATATATATATATATATATGTATATGTATATGTATGTATGTATTTATATATATATATATATATATATGTATGTATATACACACACATTACAGCAAAAAAGGCACACAAAACAACCATAAAAATGAGATTTAATAAGAAATTATTTTTTAAAACTCAAGTTTGAAGACTAGCTTTGTAAACTACAAACTACCAGTGCAGCCCGCTAGATGGTGCTTGGAGGCCTTCAAGCAGGCTGCAGCTCACCAGTGTTTGACTAATTTTCTCTGAATTACTTTTAGGTGTGGTGTCCAATGTCCCCAGAGTTTTATCGTGAATATGTGGCTATAAAAACTAAGAAACGAATCCTGCTGTACACCATGAACCCCAACAAGTTTCGTGCCTGTCAGTTTCTTATACGCTTCCATGAGAGACGTAATGACAAGATAATCGTCTTTGCCGACAATGTCTTCGCTCTCAAGGAATATGCCATCCGGCTCAACAAGTTAAGCATGTGTTTTTATAGAAATCCATGAAAATAAAGTGTTGGCATAATATTTTTGTTTTGTTTTTTTATTCTCTGTCCGTTCTTTTAAATCTGACTTGCATTTGCTGTTTTGCTGTTGAATGTAAATGGCTTGTAACGTATACTGTTTCTTACCAGACCCTACATTTATGGACCTACATCACAAGGGGAGCGAATGCAGATCCTCCAGAATTTCAAGCACAACCCAAAAATCAACACTATATTTATTTCCAAGGTAATGCAGCTTGTTCTTAAAAGGACACTGTGACAGTTTTATAGCCCTGGCTCTCTTTTGAAATTTTCCTTAAGTACAAATATTGAAACTGATGTAGTTTTAAGTTAGACTGTGGAAACTAAAAAAACTAATACCATTAATAGTATTTAGTAATTGAACTACTTGTCATGTTTTCTGCATTAAGACTAGAAGTAAAATAAATGATTGTTATTATTATTATTATTATTATTATTATTATATTATTTCAGCTACTTAATTGGAATTGGGCTTGGAATTGTATTGGAATTCGGCTTCATATTAGAACAAGGTCCTTTTCTGTGGTTAACCACTAATCACTCCAGCTTTGCTATCACAAATCTCCCACTGTAATCTTCCCTTTTTTTCAAAACCCTTGCGACCTTAGACCTGCATGCACACAGATGATCTTTGTTCTAATGTTACATTGCTGTTTATACAGTAATTATTGCTAAAGCATTCTAATTCAGCACTATGCTCAAGTGGTAACAAAAACTCCTTTCCTTGTTACATAAAGGCATTAAAAACTGAGTGCTGCATTATGCAAGTTACGTTTTATGCTTTACGTTTCTCACTTGCCCCTTGTAGGTGGGAGACACCTCCTTTGACTTGCCTGAGGCAAATGTTTTAATTCAGATCTCATCTCATGGAGGCTCTCGTCGTCAGGAGGCACAGCGGTTGGGCAGGGTGCTGCGAGCCAAAAAGGGTAATTGTACCGTGACCAAACCAATATGACTTTCCTGGCTGGTCTATGGGAACTAATTGTGTTTTGGGTACAGGTATGGTTGCTGAAGAATACAATGCCTACTTTTACTCACTGGTGTCGCAGGACACGCAAGAGATGGCATACTCGACAAAGAGACAGCGCTTCCTGGTTGATCAGGGATATAGTTTCAAGGTTTGATGGAGAATTATATAATGTTATTGTTTATGTAGTACATTCTAGTGTTTTATACAGTATTAAATACATTTTTCTGCACAGTTAGAAATAATTTGTCCACTATCATAGGTAATCACCAAGCTGGCGGGAATGGAAGAAGAGGAACTGATGTTCTCCACACGTGAAGAGCAGCAGCAGTTGCTTCAAAAGGTTTTGGCAGCATCTGATCTGGATGCAGAGGAAGAAGTAGTGGCAGGGGAGTTTGGAGGAAAAACTCAAGTATGCATGTTAATTTTTCTTTATTTAGTTTGCTTATGTTTTTATTACAGTACATTTAAACACTGTGTATTCATACACTCGTTTATAGAGTTATACATAATGTCATTATGATATTACAACTGTTTTTTTTAAGCTGAAATCTAAATAATTATAGAACCACATGCATTAAGTCATTAAATAAATATTCCAAATAATCAAAAAATGTTAGTGTAACCTGTGGGTTCCACATTATCTGCTTCAGTAAAATAGAAAGCAGGTTCATGAACAGGAGGGTTTGCAGCATCGTAGCACTCGGGGTTCAAAGTCTGTTCAGTCATTTACTGTTATTCGATAACATGGTGTTTAATAAAGTGTGGTTTTCTCATTTTTATATAATTAATCTTTTTGAAAAAAAGAAAGTGATCATTGTTTAATCTCATATAAAATTACCTGCTTTATAAATAAAACTCTGCTTGTTAATGGTCAACTAAAATTTATGAAAAGCATTTAAATCGAATGGCAGTGTAGACTGTAGCAATGCTCAATTTAAATTGTCGTACTTTATATACACCTTTTTTTTTCCTGTTTGCAGTTTTCTCGTAGAACTGGCACCATGAGCTCCATGTCAGGAGCTGATGACGCGGTCTACATGGAGTACCAAGCATCACGCAGTAGCAAACTGGCAGCCAGCAAAAGTGTTCACCCACTCTTTAAACGTTTCCGAAAATGACCAGCCTCTGCCTCCAGGTTGAGGTTCTTCTAATCTTCATAAGACCCTTTCAAAAGCCTGATTAAGGAAGTTCATACCGGGACTTTACTTAAATTAATTAAATTTACTGTCTATGTTCTTTTTTTCTATAATTTTTTTTGTAGATATTTGCAGGGGATCTGTCTTCTAGTGCATGCACTTATGCTTGCAAGCACATGTTTTACACTCTCCTGCTTATAGACTTTCTGTGTCAATAACTTAAAATATATAGTTTTTGAAAAATATTTAAGTGACATTTCCTACATTTGGTAGGTTTGAATTACTGGTAGAGAAATCAAGCCTTGAATGTGCTGTTATTATTTTTTTTTACAAGCCACATTGTTTAAGTGATAAAGATTTGTTTCCTATAGATGTATTAACTTCTTGAGATCTAAAAAGAAACAACAACAACAAAGCTCCATGTAAATTATGTCGTACTTTTGCATTAGACTCTATATATTTATGTATTTTAACATACAAACCTGTATTACTATTTGTATTAAAAACACAAAATACCTTAGAAATACATTTATACACATATGCATTTCATAACAGAGATGCAGAATTAATATTCCTTAGAATAGTATACCTGAGAGGCCATGTTCTTAAGTAACACTGGATTTCATTATGTTACTCTTAAACTTACTGTTAAATCCATCTTTTAGGATACCGGAAGAAAAGACAATAGAAAAAATAGGTGGTTTCATTTCTGTGTTAAATAATAAGATTTACTTTGCATAACTAAAAAAATGTTGGTTTATTTTATTGAGATATTAATAAATGAATTTGCCATATCAAGTTACTTTGTGTTGTGAAAACAAATGTGCTGTAGATTTGCTCAGACTCATGTTTCTTGCATTATAAAAGCAGATTTCCCTCTACTTTACTGATTTATAAACCTTTTTCCAGCACACATAAAAACAAGAAACACTTGAAGGTTCCTGTACATTTTTAAACTAATAAACTTTAGTACTTTATTTAAAATAACTAGCTACAACTATTTCCATACTATTTAAAAATTGTATAATTGTCTTACATGTTGACAAACAGTGACCGTTTTTTCAGTCACATAGTTCATTTTGTTATTGATCCAGTTAAAGTTTAGTGAATTTTTTCCTCTAATTACTGTGGCTTTGGTTAAATAATCCTTAAAGCCTTATCATGCACTTTTCCAGCTGACCAACTACGTTATTGTTTCATGTTGCCAAATCAGCTATGCATCTGGTACGTACTGGATTTTGTAACAAAGTTGTTTTCATAAGAACGTTATTTACAATCAGATGAAGTTTAAACCAGGAAACTAGTTTGACATAAAGATTTTTGTTTACAATTTCCAGCTAATAAATCTTGGAACAGTATCCAGGATATCACGTTTAACGTTGTCTTAAGTCATATGTTATGTGTGGTGTACATTTCATGTCTAGGTATGAATGCATATAACCGGTCAGTGTATTGTATAACTATTAATAAAAAACTTCATGGAGAATGTTGAATTACTAAACATAGTGAATTTCTGCCATACAGAGCTGTACTCAGGTGTTTTATTATTATTATTATTATTATTATTCATTCATTCATTCATTATCTCCCGCTTTATCCTCTAGTAAGGTCGCGGTGGGGTTCCCCATGCCCATCCAGGGGAGAACATTTCAGGCGCTGGGCAGATAGACCCAGAACAGGGCACCAATCTATCGCTGGGCACACACACACACTCTATATGGGGCAATTTGGAGAATTTAATTGATTTGATCCATGTTTTTGGACTGTGGGATGAAACCGGAGAACCCGGAGGAAACCCACAAGAACATGGAAACTCCACCAAGATGGGGATTCGAACCGGGAATCCCTAGTGCTGAGAGGCGAACGTGCTAACCACTAAGCCACCGTGCCACTATTATTATTGTTATTATTATTATTTACAACAAATGTTTATCTATTTCCATGTTGTGCATCTTATTTGATGTAGTGGATAAAACATAACTTGTATTAATATTTTCTATAGAATATACTATAGCTCTGCCTTCGTGGATTAAGCCCTGGGAATGTTTTTTAATAGTACACGCCCACTGTTCAGGTCTCTCCCCCTGAACTCTCACTGAGAACATTTCTAATTCTGCTTTCGGTAAAATTATACATTTCTCAGCTGCGCGATTTGCTTCTCAGCGGCACACAGTGTTTGAATGCGTTTGCGACGATGGTGCTTAGGAACTTTCTGCTGCGTCTCGGCCGAAGGACCGACGACACCAGGCGGATTTTCCTGTCCACGCAGCCGCTGCACGGCTCCTCTGTACCGGACGATCCTGCGCGTCCGGCCGCCTCCGCTGCCACCGACCTGAAGCAGGGGGGCCGCGTGAAAGACCTGAGGGACATGCCGGGACCCGGAGCGATCAGCAACCTCATCGAGTTCTTCTACAGAGACGGATTCAGCCGTATCCACGAAATCCAAGTTAATGCTCAATTAATGATTGTCATATATATATATATATATATATATATATATATATATATATATATATATATATATATATATATATATATATATATATATATAATGTATTTTATAGAGAAAAGAGCAACAGACATTGCAGACAGACTCACCGTTTCTAACTTGGAAGTGGCACTTTACTCTCTATCCTGTTATCAGCTTTTTGTACTAGCTGTGCTCAAATCCAGAGTCTACAAAGTTCATTAGTTTAACTCAGGTTATGTTTGAGATATATTTATGCTTTTCCCCCCACAATAAACGTTAGTGTTTTCTGTTAACAATAATAGACTACATTGGTATTGACATAATTGCTATTACCTCTACACAGCTTAAATTTTACTTCACCAGCCATATAATTACGTGTAGTAAAATGTGCATCCTGCAGAATATGCTATGTATCTTTTATCTTATATGCCTTCTGTCTTTCTTTTTCAGAAGGAGCATAGTCAGAAGTATGGGAAGATTTTTAAATCCCGTTTTGGGCCACAACTGGTTGTGTCCATAGCAGACAGGGACATGGTGGCGCAGGTGTTAAGAGCTGAAGGTGTAGCACCTCAGAGAGCCAACATGGAATCATGGAAAGAGTACAGGGACATGAGAGGACGGGCCACTGGCCTTATTTCAGCGTAATCACAGATTTACATTATATTCTTTAGTTTTCTGTTGATTCAAAATTGCTTATAGAATTATAAATTTATGAGAAATAAAGTAGTGTGTCATTACATGAAATCTGTTGTCTCTAATGTATACATAAATGTCTGAATAATTGCAGTTTAAGTGTGTATTCTTTCCTCTTCAGTGAAGCAGATGAGTGGCTGAAAATGCGCAGTGTGCTACGTCAACTGATCATGCGCCCACGAGATGTTGCTATTTTCTCAGACGATGTTAATGAAGTGGTAGCTGATCTGGTGATAAAAGTTCATAAACTACGCAGCCAGCAGCCTGATGGATGTACAGTACTCAATGTCAATGATCTGTTCTTTAAATTTGCCATGGAAGGTGAGCACATTAAACAAAATATCTGGGGTTGCATGGTGGAGCAGTGCTTAGCTCAGTCTTTGGTGTGTTTTGCAGGCAGGGTGACCCTGTTCTTTTCCGTGTTCTTTTTTCATGTTACACCATGAGAGCTGGGATAGGCTTATAGACTATTTATTTATTTTATATTATTTAATGTAGCCACTTCAAATGTTTCTAAATGTTTTTAAGTATTTAACTTTAAATTTAGATCTCTGTACAATTTTAATGTTCCTATAGCAAAGACTTTATTTAAATTGCTATGGAATATTTTTAGGTGTGGCGACCATCTTGTATGAGAATCGTTTGGGTTGTTTGGAAGATGAAATTCCCAAAATGAGCCAAGAATACATTGAGGCGCTACATCTAATGTTCAGTTCCTTTAAAACCTCCATGTATGCTGGTGCTATCCCCAAATGGTTGAGACCCATCATCCCCAAACCATGGGAGGAGTTCTGCAGATCCTGGGATGGCCTCTTTAAATTCAGTAAGTAATTGCATCTGTAATTGCATTTTGACCACTGTTGGCTCTCTGGGGAAATGGTAAGGACATTCTACAGATGTCTGTCTTGGAAAAGTAAAAACAATAAACTAGGTGTGCTCATGTTTAGGTCAGATCCACATTGACCGAAAGTTAACACAGATCAAACAGAAGGTGGAAAGGGGAGAGAAGGTAAAGGGTGGCCTGCTCACTCACATGCTGGTCACCAGAGAGCTGAACTTGGAGGAGATCTATGCCAACATGACCGAAATGCTGTTGGCTGGTGTGGACACGGTAAGAGCGCAGAGCTGGATGATGGCTAAATAAATAAATACACTTAAAAATAAAAAGTACTATTGCTGAAGTGCTCTTGAGAAAGGCACCTAACCCCAACTTCTCCCCGGGCGCTATATACTGGGCTGCCTATTACTCTGGCACGTATGCTCACTTCACTCAGTGTGTATTATTAAAAATAATATATACATTATTTTGCTTAATTATTATTTAGACTTAGAGCTCCGAGGAATGTCTGTAAAGTATAATTCATTAGGTGAGAATAACTTATAAAAAAATCTCTTCTCGCTCCTATCACTGCTGTAACTTCTTCCTACCCCCGCCTCTTCCTTCAAGACTTCCTTCACATTATCATGGAGCACATACCTCCTGGCCAAGTATCCCAAAGTCCAGCAGCAAATCTATGAGGAAGTCACTTATGTGCTTGGTGGACGAGTGCCAACTGCTGATGACATTCCCAATCTACCCCTCATCAGAGGTCTTGTTAAGGAGACACTCAGGTGCATAGCATTTAGCTCTTGGTCTTTTGTATTCCTTGCTTATTGTTTTTTTTTTATTAATGAATACATTAACATTTTTCTGTTCCATACTTAGCAGTCTGTGTTTCTCTCAGGCTCTATCCAGTCCTTCCTGGGAATGGACGCATTACCCAAGATGACCTCATCGTGGGTGGCTACTTTATTCCTAAAGGGGTAGGTCCAGGGATTGTGTCGTTTTGCAAAAGTAAAAAGGAAAACATTTTAATATCACCATTCATATACACTGTAAATCATCCCATTTCCACAATGTAAGATGTGCAGTTACCAAATTCTCTCTGAATACATCAGTACATTTAGACTATGGAACAGAAGTTGCAGATTTAGTTTTTTCAGAAATGCATTTTATGATGTTGTTATAGCTTAGTATCTCTTTTTTATTAGACCTGTTTAATAGCTAAATCTTATTCTTACAGGTTAGCTTGAGATTATTCAATCTATTATTAACCTGAGTAATATATCTTGGGATGCCAGCCTCATTTTTTTTCTGCCCTCCATTTTATTTCTCAGACACAGCTGGCGTTGTGTCATTACTCAACCTCCATGGATGAAGAGACTTTCTTCAGGGCGGACGACTTTTGTCCAGACCGCTGGCTCCGCAAAGATACTTCAGATCGTGTAGATAATTTTGGCTCTATACCGTTTGGTTACGGCCTCAGGAGCTGCATTGGAAGAAGGATCGCCGAATTGGAGATGCACTTGTCTCTTACTCAGGTATGTGTCTGTTTGGACATTGGAACAAACGTCAGACCAAAGCAATGCCCTGGCAATATTTCTTTTTATCTGTTTTGATAATCAGCTTATCTGACTACAAGGGAATGTCTATTCCATGTATTAAATTGCACAAAATGTAATGTTCAGATCATGTCTCCTTTAGTGTGACTTCTGTCTATTGGTGATAATAACTATTTAAATAATAAAAAAAAAGTTAAAGACCTAATTTAGACAGTCATCCTTTCAAATTGTAAATAGTAATTTGCAATTAACTGTTTATATTATTATTTTTCAATCGAATGTGTTTAGAACATCTGAGGTTTTCAAACATCTGTTTTTTTGTTTTTTTTACAGCTGCTACAGAAGTTCCGCATCGAGGTGTCCCCACTCACAGGCAACATCCGAGCTAAAACCCATGGTCTCCTGTGTCCTTCTGAGCCAATTAATGTTCGATTTGTTGATCGTGTGTAGACACTTTTAATTATATCATTCTGTCTATGAACGATCATTCTGTACACTGCACAGACACTAAACTTGAAAATTGTAAATGCACAAATTATTCAGAACTTTTTCTAATTATACAGTATACAGAAACTTCAGCTTTACTTTACAGCTGTTTTAAATATGCAAATGAGCATTTACATTAAAATTAGATACCTTCAAAAAAAAAGAGTATTTTGTTTAAGTGAGGGTCATAATTCTTTATTGGGTGATGTCTATGAACTTGGTGATGTCTATTCCCGGTTCGAATCCCCATCTGGGTGGAGTTTCCCTGTTCTCCTCGTGTCCGCGTGGGTGTCCTCCGGGTTCCTCCCACAATCCAAAAACATGGATCAAGTCAATTGAGTTCTCCAAATTGCACCATATAGGGTGTGTGTGTGAGTGAGTGTGTGCTCAGCGATGGATTGGCGCCCAAAACGTTCTCCCCTGGATGGGCATGGGGAACACCCCCCACCCCAATATAGGTTAAAGTGGAAGATAATAAATAGATGGATGGAAAACCTAAAAGAATAGCCTATTCTGTGACTGTGATTACGAGCCACATCCTCCTGGTGGCGGTGTGATCCCATTGATAGACAATATACTGTGACGAAAGACATCCGTGTACGAAAGGCGCAAATGTTGATGACGACACTGAACGATGCCTTCCAATACCTATTTTTCTCGTAGAGTAAGGGAACTATGTAGTGACCAGTACACAGGTTAGTGTAGTGCGCATACACAGAAAGTTTAGGACATTTAGGACTGGGCCAGCGAGCGTCTAGCGGTCGAGCGCCACAGACTGTAGGCTTTCGGTGCCGTGTTGGAGATTTTTGCATGTAAACAAAATAAAGCAAGAAACGCGCAGCGGGGGGAGCGTTAGCTGTTTCAAACACACGCTTTTTCACAGTGTGCTGTTCTTCGTGTACGAGTGCGTTGTGATAAGCGACCACGGGTCCGAACTTATCTCAGAAGTCCGTTGCGTTATTAATTAGTCGCGTATCGACCGACAGTCACGAAACTACGCTAAGCTAAGCTAAACACCGCTATGCACTTGGGCCTCGGACTAAAGTTCTAACTCGGACTTTTATAACTTCGGACTCCTGGCCGGTTTACCTCAGAGATTTGGATGAGGAAATAAAGCTAATTCAGATCACCCAGGTAACGAACGCACACACACACTCACTCTCTCTCTCAAACACGTTTCAAATGAACTGTCATGGGTTTATAGTTGTCAACTGTTTTTTGGGTCTCCATCCGCAGTACTGCAGTAACCGTGATGTTAAGTTGTTGCATGATTGCATGGCTGATGTCGGTTCTGATTGTATACGCTACTAAAGTCGGTATTATCAAAAAAGGGGATGTAGCTAGCGCCGAAATCTTTTCCTACCGGTTTCGCTTCAAAGTCCGTTTCGGCGTTCATCCAATCAGAAAGGCACTTGGTGAATGATTGGCCAATCATCGCGCAAGAGGTGGGACCTGACGCAATACGTGTGGAAAAACAAGTGAGCGGTGTAAAAAAAATGATTCGGTTGTTTAAAAGTTAAACGTCTTCGAACGTCGTTACGAGCTGAGCTTATCGATGCATTCCGACATCATCCCAAGCACAATAAGGGAAAACCGTGTGCTCGGACGTTTAGCTTAATTAGCGCACTGGAACACTTCTTTCTCCCGCACAACACGCAGATTTTAATGTCTGAGTAACACGTCGTGTTTGTACGTAGCTGAGTTTTATTGTCTTATGTAGTGTGTAGTGTTCGCGACAGGATGAGAACTGCTGCAAGGTCGTTAAAAATGTTCTTTGGCCCGAATTGCTGCTAACTAGCCACTTAGCAGGTAACGACATTTGGTAACGTAACTGTTTCAGTTCGAAGCGGTTTAATTAGCTGAGGAGTAACGTGTGTGTTAAATGCCACAATTAACTATCTTTATAATTGATTATTTTTGCGTTATGATTGAATGAACTAAAATTACTGAAGAGATACAGACATACCCACTAGCAAATAGACTGTCGTGCTAAAACATAATGGAAATGAGGGGGGGGGGGGATGTTAAACTGTAAGAAATGTGAGGCATGTGTTTTTGACCAAAAAGTGGGCTGGGGGGGTTGGTTCCCCGGTTCCCCTATTCCCACTGTGGAGTTACATCCAGGACAGGGTGCCAATCCATCACTGGGCACCTTCACTCACACAGACACATACAAACATGCTATATGGGGCAATTTAGAGCATTTAACTTACCTTGAATCCATGTTTTTGGACTGTGGGAGGAAGCCGGAGGAACACCACACGGACACAAGGAGAGCATGATTGGGATGCGAACCTGGAATCCCCAGCGCTGAGAGGCGAACGTGTTAACCACTAAGACACCATGTTGCCCTGGCCTAATATTAATGTAATTGCATCATATGAGAAATGTATGCGAAAGATGTTTTTTTACACAAGCTGATTAAGAGAACCCAGTTTGGCAAATAAGAAAAATGTTATGCAGTGTGTTTGTAGTTAATGTGTCTAAGCTGAAGGCTGCTTACAAGCGTATTTCAGTTTATTTGGGTGTAATGCATCTTTGAGAGAAAACTTTCTTGTTTCTTATACATGTTAGGTAATCAGATCTTATTGGTTGCAATTTTAACATGTCAAATTAAATTAACTGTGTTGGAGGTTTAGATTTGTGACTTCAGTTAGTTGTGGTTGGCAAACCAAAAATAAATGGTTACTAAAGAATGTGTTGTGTAACCAGGGGTTTATAAAATTATTCAAATTTAAATATTGATATCTGTATTTTTTATTATAGGAGAATGGAGCCCATTTAATGGGAAAATCCTCTTTCCTGAACTCCTGGGGCAAACTGTGAGCCCTTATCATGGGTATGTACTGAAATCCTGATCAAACTGTTGAAGTCATATGAATATGAATATTATTGTATTAGGGAAGCTAAATTGGATTGATCATGTCTTGGCAGATATTTTATGTCGGGGAAACTTGTTAGCACATGAATTAATCATCAGCAAACCAGTAATGTCGCCAGCATGTAAAATATATATTTTTTTATTTACTCTATAAAACATGTAAATTAGTAGTTCTGTTATTTTGCTATTCAAACTCCTCTTAACATTTATTAACTTTACACATAGATTTGGTTTCATATAAAAAAAACAATTTTATGCCTGCGCTTCTGGAGTTGATTTTGTACCACTTTGTATTGATATTGCGCCAGTTCCACTGTGGTTTAACTATTGTTAAGGTCTCGTCCCTTGAGCCCTTTGTGTTGCAGTGGAAATATGCGTCTGAACTAAATCCTTGACAAAATACAGGTCCTTCTTATGAACATGGCATTTTTGTCTTTAAACATGTTGCCTTCTCGTGATGTTTTACAGAAGTTGTTTGTAGGAAGTTAGCTTAATTTCCAAAGCTGGAAAAGTACTTACTTAGCAGAATTTCATAGCTCATGTAGTTTTTACTTTCCCCTTTATGGTATAGTTTTGTATGCGTCTCATTTCAGGTAGTTCCATTATGTATATAAGAAACTTTGTTTTGTCATATGAAACATTCAGCTTTGATTGTGAAAACATTTATTGGATGTAAAAAAGATGATCAATAAAGTAAAGTGCATTATATATTCTACCACCTAAAAATCAAGATGGATGTAATTTAGTAGTAAAGTAATAAAATGTGCACACTGCAAATCAACTGCTCATACTGCAAAAAAACACACACTTACTCAGACTTAGTAGATTTGTTTAATGATCAAATAGTTCAGGATAGTGTTTTGTCTTACTATGTTAAAATAGTTTTGTATTTAGTATAATAAAACCGTGTGTTTGAATAGCATTGTGTTAGCTATTTAGAGATGTTTGTCTATAAATTTATAAATCCTCATGTATTGAAATAAGAATTGTGTTTATCTCTAGTGTAATTTGAAAGATTTTCTGACCTCAAAATCTTAGTTAATAATCATTTGGCTACACCTTTACCGGTGTACTGCTACCTGTCTAACATTGATCATGTTTGTTTTGCTTCTTACAGATGAGCAGGAGGTTTTAAACTCAATAATGCAGGACCTGGCTGAACTGCATCGCTCCAGCCGGCCAGCCATGACTCTGTCTGACCTGTGCAAACCCAAAACTTCTTCTCCTAAGAACCAGGTCTAATTTAATTCTCTACAGTGCTTGCAAGTTTAGATTCTTAGTGGGAGTAAGAGCATTGTAGTCCTAACTTCTTCTTTTTGAGACGTTGTAGTTGTTCAACTTCATAAAGACAGGACATAAGGGAAGTGTTTACGTAACCTGTTTCTTGTTGTGGGTACAATATAGGCTGAGGAACTGATGAACAATGTTTTTTTTCCCATGTGTTGAAAATCCTTTTAATTATCTCTTGTTGGTTTTTGTTTCTACAGAATGATGTTCGGGTAAAGTTTGAGTACAGGGGCGAGAAAAGGTATTGACTTTTACCTGATATAAAGATTGTATACATGCCACTTTTATTCCTGACATTCCTGGAGATTAACAGTGGCAACTGTCATTGTACCACTTAAAGTTAACAAGTGTTCTATAAATTTCAACAAGGAATCCTCATCATAGTCATAGTCATGCTTATAGTTGTCAAATGCAACACTTTGGAAACTCCTGCTTGACATGTATTACATTTTTAAGGGTTAAGTAATTACTTTAAATGTGAGTTATTTTCAAGTCTTTTATTTTACTTACATACACTGAACCCAAAACACTGATAAAGTATTTGTTAATCTTTAGCATAAGTACCAATGTCTCATTATTGTTACCCGAAATACTCCAACAATTTATTATTAATAATAATAATAATAATAATATTATTGTTATCATTAGTAGTAATAGAGTTAAGTTGATAGAGTTAATTTGGAGAGTAAAGGGACTCCTTAAAGATGCATTTTGTTAAAATGACTTGAATACTGCAAAAAAAAAAAAAAGTTTTGTAATGACTTATTGATTAATTATGTTGTGTGAAAACCACAAACACTAAAGACTCATGATTAGGAGCCATGAACTTTGTAAGTCTTGTAGCATGTAGAATTACAAGATACAAATACAAGATTTCAGGTTTTTAGTAAATGCATGCTTCATATTATTTGCTATCTGCAATTACACATATGATGCACTCTTGCTGAGATCTTTGCTTTTCTGTTTGTGTTCGTCAGGATTCTGCAGTTTCCACGTCCCCTCAGGCTGGATGATCTAAGCGCCAAAGCTAAAGTGGCGTTTGGGCAGACAATGGACCTGCACTATACTAACAATGAGGTACTAGAAATGATTATTACCAGAAATTATGTGCTCCCTCTGCAGGACCTGATGACAGACTGACTAATGAAATATTTTACAGTGAGATATTAAATTACTAGTGTTAATGTTAAAGGGTTTAAAACAAGCAGTTCATAATTAAAGTGTGGAATTATTAGAAACTTTTGACTTCCACTGAACATTGTGATAATTTTTTAGTTTCCTTTCACTTTCTCTTTTCTGTCTCGCTCTCATAATCTCATTTTCATCCTCAGCTGATAATTCCTCTGAGCACTCAGGAGGATCTTGATAAGGCGGTAGAGCTGCTGGACCGCTCTGTCCACATGAAGAGTCTCAAGATCCTGCTGGTGCTATCAGCCTCATCCCAGGTCAGTATAGAATGCCTTTTATATAACTTGTATTACTTTACCATATGTACCAACATCTCTCTCAATTAGATTTTCTGTATTTCTTCCAAAGTTTCAAATGCAAAAATGTTGTCTGCATATTAAGAGATCATATTATATTTTTATTTAATATAATAAAACATATTAAGTTATTATTTGAGCATACAGCTGTGATGTACAATGTTGTGGAAAATATTTAGGATGCATCCTAAAGGAAAGCATTTGGCCAATATTGTAATTGTGATTGTATTGTAAGCCACTTATTATTGAACAGTAGGGTGATCAAATTATTTTAAAGCTTTTGTTTAAAATGTGCAAACCCAAATACTGTCTCTACGTAAAACTGCATCAGTTATGTTTATTTGGTCCATTGTAATACAAAAAACAATTATGTGGAGCTTTAGGATATTTTAAAACATTTATTACTTAGAGTTCCAGCCCCTTTTTCATTTCGTCTTATACAATTTTCCCATTTTCAAAGGATTTTACAAAACTCCATAAATTAAGACTGCCCCTAAAAATGTATTTTATCTGCTAAAAACAACATTTCTAAATGATATGCAAGATTGATAAATAAAAATTAGGCTGGACTTGTATGACCCAAAATACATCTACATACATCATTGAAATTAGATTTTTTTTCTTATACTACCAACACATACAATACAGTTGCAGTATAAAGTCCCTATATTGATAGTTTTCTGGTGCTGATGCTGGAATTTGGTTTAGTTCAGTAGCTTGAGCTAATTTTCTGTTTTGTGTTATATTGTGTAATATGTTAAAGAGGGTTTTTTAATTTTCGTATTCTTGTTCTCTCTTTTTTCACTGTCAGAACTCCTTGTCCAGTATGAATCTGTTGCTGTCACGCGAAACCCTGGACAACACAGACAGAAAAAACATGCTGGCCCTGATTGGTCAGTGCTGAATTTAACTGGTTTCTGAGCTTGTACGTTCTTTGTACAAGCCCTAGAGTGTTTGTCTTTTAGTAAACTAACATTTATGATGACACAGTATAAACTATCCATTTGTTTTTATGTAGCTCTTAATTTCATACCATTTCCAGTACTTTTTTCCCTCTTGCACAGAAACTGTTACTAAACTAAAGCATTTAAGAAATTTATACACTTTTACCTTTTTGTCCACTAGAGGGCATATGTCCTCTATGAAGCAAGTTGTGAGCTAGTGAGATTGTATTACAGTATAGAAAATGTATTATCTCAGGATGAATGCTGCAGTTTAGTCAGTGATACAGTTCTTAAAATTATTTTCCAAAATATGGTTTAACTAAGGGTCTTACTACTTTGACTGCAGGCTCTCAGTCAACGGACCGTAGCTCTCCTCCTCCTGGCTACATCCCCGATGCTCTCCAGCAGGTGGCCAGAAATGGTTCCTTTACCAGCATTAACAGTGAGGGAGAATTTATACCTGAGAGCATGGATCAGGTGAGGACTTATAGAATAAACTTTGGTCTTTTGTCCGTGTTATATGTTTCTGGTTTACTAAGCTTTTAGCACTTGTGTGTGTAGATGCTTGACCCACTATCTATGAGCAGTCCTGAGAATTCTGCGTCAGGCAGCTGTCCTTCTTTGGATAGTCCTCATGACAAGTAAATATTAAGTGCACACACTGGCATGCATGCAATTTTAAACCTAGGCCTAAGTTTAATCTCTTTTATTTTATTAATTTCTTTATTCTGTAGTGATAGCTACCCTAAATCTCGTATGCCCCGGGCCCAGAGTTACCCAGACAACCATCAGGAATTTCCTGGTAAGAGCAGTGAGACTAAATTAAACTCAATTGCCAAATTCTATTTTTAAACACAGCAGATTTGAGACACTTTTCTTGCATTTCAGAATGCGATATACCAGTGTTTGAAAAGTCAGGGAAAGGTGGCACTTATCCGCGAAGATACCCCATTCCCTTTAGTTTCCAGGATTACAGTGATGGTAAGACATCATAATAAACATGTTGTATGACGCTTTCGAATTATTGCATTGTAACTGATCGGTTTTAGATTGGTCTTGACTGTGAAGCTAAAATTTGTGGTCACTGTCTTAACTCACAGTCAGGCACTTATCAATACTATAAAATAACAGCTTTCAACATTAACAATTTTTATTTTAGAAGTTATTAAATATAGTTTACAATTGGTTTGGTTTCATTCGAACAAGCATTATCTTCTATTCTCACAGATTTAAGAAATATACCAGAATCACAAAGTGTTTTGGTAAATAAAGAATCAAAACGGTATACAGAAATGGTATATCAGAAATAAGGGTATACATATCTAAAATTAATTGTGTCTGACTCTGTAAAGAATCCATTAAAATTAGAAATTTATCTTTTGGTATTTTTGATATTTTAAAATTAAATTCTGTTATTTCGTTTGTTAGTTGTTGGTTAATTAAGTAAATTAATTAATTTAGTTTTTAAGATTTTATGTATACATATGTTAAATATGATTTATTAAGTGGAATCAGGCAAACAATTAAGTGACAAGATAAAAACTAAATGTTTAAATGTAAGCTGTATATATATCTTTACGTATTTCTATAATGTCTGTCCTGGGTGTATCTGCCCAGCGCCCGAAATGTTCTCGCCTGGATGGGCATGGGGAACCCCACCGTGACCCTAATATAGGATAAAGCGGAAGATAATGAATGAATTTCTATAATGTTTGTAGGACGCAAGACTTTTCCACGAGCACGGCGAACTCAGGGCCATAGTTTCCGCTCTCCAATGAGTTTTAGTCCAACAGACCAGAGCCCAAGCACTAGTAGTGGCAGCAGCATCTTCTCTCCTGAGCTGGAGGAGCCAGGTCGGCGGCGGCGCAGCAGTGACATCGATCCCAACCCCAGCTCCAACCCAACACTCTCGGTCATGGACATCAGCCCACCGAGCCGCTGTAAGCATCAAACCTGACATCTGTTATGACCTATGGGTACATTTACAACAACTAATCTTTACAACTGTTTATTTATGAAGATTAAACAGCTTTCATTTTATCGAAATTCTTGTAGTATTTATCATAGTAAAAACAATTATTTAAGTAATTTCAAATTTACTGTTAGCTTTTTCACAAAAAAAAGAAATAAAATTCAACTTTTGCTTATATGCTGGATGTGGCAGTGAGTTCCCCTTAATAATGCTTTTGTAAACCATTGTAGCTCCTCGTGCTCCTACGAACTGGCGTTTGGGAAAGCTGCTGGGTCAGGGAGGGTTTGGTCGGGTCTTTCTCTGTTACGATGCTGACACGGGCAGAGAACTTGCTGTCAAGCAGGTCCAGTTTGACCCAGACAGTCCAGAAACCAGCAAGGTGAGGCAAAAAACATTACAAATTGACATTAAAGTTGCTTATGTGCTTATTTATAATCTTATAACCTGGCATGTGTGTCCTTCTGCGTGTTTAGGAGGTGAGCGCTTTAGAGTGTGAGATCCAGCTCCTAAAGAATCTTTGCCATGAACGCATAGTCCAGTACTACGGATGCTTACGGGACACAAATGAAAGAACTCTCTCTATCTTCATGGAGTATATGCCAGGGGTAAATACCACACCTGCAATTATGACAGGAGAATAATCATTTTTACCGTTGTCTGTATTTATGTTAAGTTTCATTTCTCCACAGGGCTCAATTAAAGATCAGCTGAAGTCATATGGTGCACTCACAGAAAATGTTACACGGAAATACACGCGGCAAATTTTGGAAGGCGTATGTTACCTTCACAGTAACATGATTGTACACAGAGACATTAAAGGTGATGCTCTTTCCCCGTAAATTTCATTTCATGTGGTTATTTTCTATTTGTCCCTCTCTCGCCTACATTTTTGTACTTTTTGTCCCTGCCTTTTTCGGACTCAGGTGCCAACATTTTGCGCGACTCAGCAGGGAATGTGAAGCTGGGTGACTTTGGAGCAAGTCGCCGGCTACAGACCATTTGTTTGTCAGGGACGGGGATAAAGTCAGTAACTGGTACACCATACTGGATGAGCCCAGAGGTCATTAGTGGAGAAGGCTATGGAAGGAAAGCAGATATATGGTATATATGGATCTCTGCTAAAAACACATTTTTTATTATTTATTTTGCGGAAGAGAATAATGATATTTGTGTTTTTATTCAATTCCCGCCCCCCTCCTAATTAATGGTACTGCTTGGCTCCTTAGACAGAGATAGGCTCTGTTAGAACAGAAGGACATAGAAAAACAAAAATATTTCAGTGAGCTCCGAGAGCACGAAAGATATATATATATATATATATATATATATATATATATATATATATATTGTCTGGTTACAGTGGTGTGATGGATACCATTTAGGAAAGAATCAGACATTAGCAAAAATAAATATTATATAAAATACCAAACGTTTTTAAGCTTTTAATCCTTATCGTCACACCCCTAAATCCCATTCAACAACTGTAAATTTGTACACACCCCTGGATCAGTATATACTGTAGTTATTACTGTTTTATTGTTTTGTATTTATATATTATTTCCTATAATGACGTTTTTTTCTCATTTTTTATTTGTTTTAATAGGAGTGTTGGCTGCACGGTGGTAGAAATGCTAACCCAACGACCTCCATGGGCAGAGTTCGAGGCAATGGCAGCCATCTTTAAGATCGCCACTCAGCCAACCAATCCTACACTCCCTGTCCATGTGTCTGACCACTGCCGAGACTTCCTTAAGCGCATTTTTGTGGAGACAAAACAGCGCCCAGGCGCCGAGGACTTGTTACGGCATGTTTTTGTTCACTAACCTTTCCTCTTGGATCACTGACCTGTCGAAAACGACCTTTAAGTGTCTGGGTTCTACCCATTCCTTCACTCCTTCCAACCTGCTAGAGAGCACCTCACTGAAACTCAGAAATTTGGGGTGTGGCCTAGCTCTAGGGCTTGGCTTTTAGGCCTTTTGTCGTTGGAAGACAGCATTTGGGAGCAGCTCATTTCTTTCTGAAAACATTGCACCTTAATTTGTCTCAGGGGTAAGTACCCCTAAAGGCTAAAGATTTGATAACTCATAGATGTTTTTGCGTTTGTCCTTTTTTGCCTTTAATCCCTGCAATTTTGGAGTGGGAGCACCTAATCCAGCGGAATCCAGGAAGCCGTCTCATCCCGACTCGACCCAGAATGTATCGCCAACACCAGAAGAGGGCCGATGTGCCATCAAGCTGCTAAGGGAAAAGGAAAATGTAAGAAAAACCTTTGGTTAAATAGATCAGACCACAGGGTGTTGGGACCCACAAGTTCTCATTTTCTTGTGCACATTCACATTCGCTCACAAGTTTTATTAAAAATTTTACTGTAGGTTTTTCTCACTATGCTGTACAAATGTTAGCTGTACTTCTTTCTCTCACAATGAGACAGTGTCACTACCAGACAGTGCCACCCTTTGATGCAGTAGGTATGCACATGTTCCTCTCGCGCCATTCATGTTTTAATGTGTGCCTTTAGAATGGTCTATATGTGTGATATCTTAGATTTTTCACCGGGAAAATAAGGGTACGTGTCAAATCGGCATCCTGAACTCAGTAATTATTCTACTACAAATCTGCCGTATAGCTGAGCCCACATCTTTGCCTTCTTTCTTTGGTTACTGTTTGTTTATTATCAGACTGATTCCAAGTCAGTTTCTCAAAACTTCTTCTTTGCCTTCCCGTGATAGTGCTGTATTTCTCAGCCAGGGCAATTATTGGCTTTGAAACAGGTTAAATATCATCAAATTCACCGAAGTCTAAAACCCAGAACATGCACTCTGGGGTTGGTGCCTAGACAACTCCTCAGAATATTGTCATCAACACCAGTATCAAGCTTATACGTCTAAAATGAATGCTTGACTGAAAACACCAGAAAGTACCAGAGTCTGTTAAAACGCCACTACACTTAGTCTTAAAATGTTTTGTAATGTCCAGGTTGCAAATAACAAGTATTATTATTATTATTATTATTATTATTAAATATTTTTTTATATTTTTTGTGGTAACACCATAACAGATGAAGAAAAAAAAGTGGTTGATGTTTCAAAACTGTTAATATCTGATTTGATTTTACCGTGTATTGCATTTCTTTTTTTGTTATTAAGCAAACTTCAGAGTTGTGGATTTATGTTGGTATAAAAACAAGGGCTTGACCGTGTAGGCGCTTTCGGACCAGTGGAGCTTATTAATCGTTCTTTGAACTATTGTAGGAACTACCCGCACTGCAGGAAATGAGTACGATTATACTTTGGTATGCTGTTTTGAGGGACTTTTTATGTTCCTGCATCAGGAACAGGTACTAAATAAAATCTGTGTTAAACATTAGGTGTGCAAACAAAAATAGACAAATGGACCGACACAAGTCCAGGCTTTATTGAACTGATATGCGGCAGAAGAGAAGCATGACTTTGACACGTTGTAGCAAATTTCTCATGGGTACGTTGTTATCTGAGAACTAAGAATCTAAGAGTTAATATTATCCATAAAATGGTTTGGTTCGAAGGCGCCTTGTATCAGATGAAAAATAGCCTCACTTTTCATTGCCTTTAGTCTCTCTTTGATTTTTTAAATTTTTATTTGTGATTTTTTTATTTAAATTTTTTTGGAAATTGACATCAAATACACACGCTACTACAGTATGTTAAAGAACTGTATGCATCGCATACTTTTATCTGATTGAGCAGTTAGTACTATCCCTGAATTCATGGATGCCGAACTAATGAAAAGGTGGAGAAGCACAGGTTTAGGATCCCGTCTTTTGCTTGTAGAAATAACACTGCCTTTGTTTATTGGAATTAGATAAATTAGAAACATTTCTACTCTTCCTTTATGCAAATGTGCCTAGTATCGTGTAATTTTAGATATATTTAAATTAAAGGATCTGTGTGTAGGATTTTAATCGCATTTAATGTTGATCACCTCCCCTGGTTGATATGGCATTGATCAATTCAGTGTCTTTTAAACCTTGCCTAATGTGAGGCAACCTGCTGTCATGTAGATGTAAAATAATTATTCTAAACTAAGACAAAACAGTGTCTAGTTTTTAGGGAATTCTACATTTATATGTTTAATTATAAATGCTAGATTTCATATCTAATAGTGCTGCCTAAATCCTATACATTGCGCCTTTAACTTTGGCACTTTTCTTGATCTGTGTGCTTTGCTCAGTTTTCTGCAGCTGGACTTTTTATGCACTGTTTACACCACCACTCACTTTCTGTTATGAGCTCAGCTTTTTTTATTAGACGTTTGAAACTTAATTACTGTAATTAAGGTTTTATGGAGGCTGCCTCATATTTTTTAGGCTGAGAATGAACATTGCTCCTGTAGGAATAATGCACAGTGTTTTATTCATACATATTTGTTGTGTGTTTAACCTAAGAGTGGGATGCAGTCTCGTTATTTTTATATGGCAATGACAGGGCAACTATCTACATGCTCTAAGCTCAAATAATGTAATTTGGTTTATTTTGAAAAACGACATGAAAAATGAACAACAATTGAGGTTTTAAACAAAAACCTAGGCCTAAAAAGTAAAAGGCATTCAATGTATACTGTCAGTATTTAATGTTAAGATAATAATGGCCTTTAGTGCATAAAGCACAAAGACGATGTCCGCTGGCCAAAGTGCTGCATAATAACATTAAGGACAGGACTTTGGACAGAAGGGTTGGGATACACCATTAATTATTGCCTATGGATGTTTCATTTAATGTCATTGCTGTAGGAATATAGAAAAAAGCACCTAGCCATGCAGTTTGGACAATTGTATGCTTTTAACTTTGTAGGAGCAACTTATAGTACTTGGTTCCCACAAAGCCCTAACCTTGAACCTTTAGGACAAACTATATCTAAGTTTATAAATGCAATTCTAAATAAAATGGCAAAATGTTATACACTCCAAAATATGTCAGAAAGATTTCTCAGAGCAGCAAAGGCTGTTGCAATTGAAAAAAGGGTCACCAGCTTAGAATGACATCAATACAAACTTCTGTAGGTGTTTATTAAACAGTCCCAGTGCTTTTGTCCATTAATTGAATTAATAATCCATAAATAGTTTTTTCATAGCTCTGTATGTTATCAGAACCATCAGTTAGTCTGTAACAGGGCTACCATCATCCAATTTAAATCATAAATACTGCTTTGTCCTGCACTTGTGAAAAATTTAATTAAGGTAGAGTGCTTATTGTCAACTGTAACAGGGTCTGGAAACATGAAATATGACATCTGACATCAGGGGACATCTGTATTCACTTAATATTTATGAAACCCAAATCAGTTTGGTTTGGTAGAACTTGTTAATTGATTAATGTTAAACTGCATTTTTAGGAAACGATGCAACATTGTATTGGTACTTGTTTATTTTGTAGTTATTCCAATAATTGTTTAGTCTTTTGTTAATGGTACTTACAGTATGGTCACACAACAGTGGTACACAGGGGCTGTCTGCAAGACCCATCACCTCTTATTTTATTTTGCCTTGATTAGTCTTGATATGTGGTGGCTGTGTATCTTTGGGATGCAGGCAGTATTTGTGCAGCATAATATTTGGTCCTGTAATGATTTGGATTATTCTTACTGGTACTGTGCAGTTTGCAATGCTGTGTTCCACATTAGAAACATATTCTACCAGCAGGTGGCACGGTATTGACATGCAGCACAAGCAAACCCAATCAAGGCTGTCATTAGAATTTGTCTCTAATGCCGTGGATTATACTTGCGTTACACTCCAACAATTGTTTACAGTTTATACTCCAGGTGCTGAGAAACTTTGTGTTTACAGGTATTATTTAAGTTCATTTAAGTTTGGGTTTTAAAAAAAAACCAAACTTCCTAGTTCATTCCAATTATTGGATCAATACAGCATGAATTGCTCTGCCTTAATTTTCCATCAAAATGCCATTCCTTCAAATTTCTTTTTAACGATGTGTTGCCATACAGAATCGGAGTGCTAACATGCTCTTCAATACTTTAAATACAAATCTTTGGGGACTCCTATTCAATGTACATGTCTTATATATATGACGTTTTAGAAAATCTTTACTGTAAACAAGCTTTTGATTTTCTGATTTTATCATAAGGGTACATAAAATTTACCTTTTCCAAAAAAAAGTAGTGTCACAAAATATTTTATTTAAACAATACATAATACACTATGTAGACAAACTAATTCATTTACGTCATTAATTTTATTGCAGTTAATCCCATTGCCACAGATGATCAAATCAAGCACTTATCCATGTTTTTTGTCTACCTTCTGGGTATATTATCCAAAATTCCCTGCTTCTAAAATCATATAGAGCATCTTCCTAGAATAGTGGGAAAAAAAGTTCACTGTACGAATGTGTGAATAGAACAGAAATAACACAATTTGTTATTTAGGCAGGGGAGACCAAAAGTATGAGTTTGTGTTGATCTATTTAGTTCTACATTGGTCCTTTTCATTAATTATAAAATTGGGGAAGGGATGACCTATGTATGAGGGTTTGAGCTTTAATAATATGAGAAATTTACAAAATATAAAAATTTTAGAAGGTGAGTGAGGCATCAATCCAGTAACATTGCTTTCTTTGTTCAAAAGTTTGAAGCCTTTCCATAATAGGCCTCTGTATTCTCAGCTGCTCATATTTCTCAAAAAGAAAATTCTGATGCAAACAAAAAGACATAATATTGGTGTAACACGCAAAACCAAAAATGTTTTTTATGCAGAGAATAAGATCTAACCATATATTTACCAACATATTTACAGAGTACACTTTCCATTATTGATCTTTTGAGTCATCAATAACAATGGTGCATAATATTCAAAAATTGAGACTGCAGTATCTTAAAGCAGGTTTTCATTGTTAAACCATGTTTTTAAAGTTTGCGTCATCAACTGTAATTATGAAAACACCTCCAGAACACATACCCATTTTCTGTGGTAAATAGAGCACTTTTTGAGAACAGGTATACTGATAATGCATTACATTTAAGTGGATAGAAATAAATTGTTTTATTAATATGTTAAAACTTTCTACTTTATATGCTGTTTAATGAAAAGCTGGTTTAAAAAAACCTACCGATATCCAGCGGCGGCTAAGGCAGAGAACATGTGATTGCTCCACACTGTCTTGTTAAGGCCCATAGTAAAATAGCATTGTGAATGGAGAGCGAAAACTCTGGGTTATTGTCCCCTATGTTCGCCATTGTCTGCCAACCTCTTCTTAGAAAATGGATAATGATTACTAAAGTATAATGCGGTTTCTTCTTTCTACTTGGTACTTCTTTCTGTAATTCCTGTAAAACATACGTGCCACTTTAGGAATCTCCGTTTTTATTGGACTTCATCTAAGAGGAAAGTAAGCGTTATTAGGTGTCGTCCGTGGTGTACAGGTGTCTATGTATGTACAATTGTACAATCCTGTTTGCTTTTGATGTTGAGATTTTTGCACATTTTTAAAACATAATTCGTACACTGATTTGAATACTTATGCCAATGAATGTTTGGCACATGTGCGAGTGTGTTAGATTGGATGCATTGTTATGAATGTTGTTTCTTTGTATTGACAGTAGTGCTTCTCTAAAACAATATGGCAGAACTTTAATATTTGAAATTTACTCTGCACTGTTTTAAATCTGTACATCCTAGATTAATTCTTGACCACCCTAATGCCTGCAACACTTTACCCTGCATTCAGACTGGCTACATCCAGTAATGTATACAATCTGCCGTGGTATTGGCGTGATTAAATGGGCCACACTTCAAGATGTCATCAGTTTATTACCAATTGTACTGGCAGGTTCACAAAGTAAATGTTTTCCCAAAGTTTATTTTTTCTGCAAATTATGAAAGTAAATGCCATGGGCACATTGACTTTTCACTTAAAAAACACCTTTAAAATGCAGATTGTTGATGCATTGGATATGTTTCATATTTAACTGTATACATCATTAACCATAAGTACTGGAACATGCCTTGCAATTGGTAAATTCAGGTGTTTCATTCAGTACCATCTGAAAAATTGAGAACCTAGACATTTATTTTATATAAATGTAAACTTCCAAACTTAATGGTAACAGTTTGAGGCTCTCTTTAATTTACAGTTTGACAGGCCCTTAGTACTCAAATCAAAGTGCAACTTGTGGTTGGTTGAATTCAACTTTTCCAACCTCCACAAATATAAATCTTTCTTATTTTCCATTGCTTGCAGGTTTGCAGTTCCACCCATTCACTGCCTGCCGTCGTTGTTAATTTTATGAAGATACTTTTTTGTAACATTTTGTTAAAAAGTGAACTTAGTTTTGGTTATTCAGTATCAAATCAGGATGAAACAGGCCATGTCCTCCCCATGCCGGTGTGATTTTTTAAATTTTTAAATTTTTTGGTGAATACTGTAAGATATGCTGGTAGGTAAATTAGAGCTGTGTGGGCACTTCTCTAACCTCCCAGTAACTGTATTGTTTAACACGGTTTCTGATGGGCCCGTGTGTTGTTTATTCAATGAACTCTCCATAACCATTAGTGTTTGTGTAAGATTAATAGTTAACAAATCAGCATCAGGTTCATGTTTCAATTGTTCTTTTATTGGTTAGTTATGTATGAAATTAGTAGAAAACTGAATGGCGTTATATTTGGCTTATATCTCCTATTAAATTTCTTATATGTTGCATGTCAACGGCATATAAAAACTAAAACCAGGAGTGTGAATGCTTTTAAACAAATTATGCATTAATAATATCATTTAACAAGATTCATTGTGCCACTGCTGCCAATACTGAATGCACTTTTGTGTGTGTGTGTGTGTGTGTGTGTGTGTGTGTGTGTAAAAGGCCTTTTTTTTCTGATTTGAGTATCGCCAGCGCAGAGGGAATTGTACCCAATGCCTTGGGTTTTTGAACTGTACAACTAAACAAAAATCCTTAAGAAAAAAAAAACACAAAGTAAATAAATAACAAAAAAATGTCAAGATATTTTTTTTGGGCAGAGTACAATTATCTGATACAGATATCTTGTATGTTTGCTTTGTCTATGGTAAGAGAAAGCCATGTTTATAATTCAATTTGGTTTGTGACCAATAAGCCTGTTTATATCAAATCTGTATATCAGTGCTAAGCATATGTTTTTATACACATTTTTATTTTTTATTTTTATTTTTAAACTTGATTATATGCATGATAGGCATTTGAATGGCCCAATGACGTTACGTGTCCTGTTGTCGGAGCAGATCTGATTGGAGAATTTGCTGGACATCATGAAATTGCCTGTAACGGTCGGCACTTTGTATAGTGTTGCTAATTATTATGATCATGAGAATAATAAAGATATTTATTTCACATTAAGGGTTTTCCTAATTTTTATGTCCAGACTCTAGTTGTTTCACAAGTTTTAATTTGGTGCTGTGTTGGACAGTTTTGAACGCTTACAATATGGATTTATCTTGATGTTTCTTTTTTTCTTTTACACAGAAGTTCTGTGCGTTACTTTAAAAAAAAAAATCACATGAAGGTTATATGCAGATATATACAGATGCTGTTTTTATTCATATATATATTTGAATAAAAAAAATTATATATATATATACATATATATTGTTATTATTATTTTTTTTTACAATATTTATTTTTTATTTTAGTTAAACGATCAAAAACAGAACTGTAAATGATTTCTAGACATTTAAATGGTTATCATGTAGATTTTACAAGGTTTATGGATCACTGAGTACTCTAGTGTCTAATAAAAGCAGATACAATCTATATACAATGTTACTGTATATATACTGGCACCCTGACAGTTTTGCTTACTATATTGAATTACTTATCATTCCTACAGGTGGACAAAATGGTGGGGATTAAAGGAAATGTGGATAAAAATGTGAAAGAATTCAATGTACGTTGTTTCAAGCTAATATCCTAATATTTTCCGCTTTATCCTTTTTTTGGGGTTGTGGGGGTGGGGGGTTCCCCATGCACATCCAGGGAAGAACGTTTTGGGCACTGGGCAGATACACCCAGGACAGGGTGCCAATCCATCGCTGGGCACACTCTATATGGGGCAATTTGGAGAATTCAATTGACTTGATCCATGTTTTTGGACTGTGGGAGGAAACCGGAGAACTCGGAGGAAACCCACGCAGACACGGGGAGAACATGGAAACTCCACCCAGATTGGGATTCGAACCGGGAATCCCTAGTGCTGAGAGGAGAACATGCTAACCACTAAGCCACCGTGCCGCCCCGGACCTAAATCATGATCTATAATTAGCACAATAACAACAACTCTAATTTAAGCGTTTGAGTTTGCAAATTGTCATAGCCCTAAATTTAAAGTTTAGAAGATCAATTGATGCAAAAAGCGTTAAGTTTACCTGCTGACTTCCTGACATTTCGAAGAGATTATAGTTTATTTCATGTTGACTGTATATCGCAAGCCCGTCGGCGACGTAAATAATTGTAAAGTGAATTGATGCTGCGCTCTAAATGAAAGAAAACGCGCATGCACGGGACGGTGGGCGTGGCTTCGGGCTGTGACGGCTCGTGTTCGTGCGGTGTCTTTGGGTTTGATGGGTCTTCTTCACTCGAGCTGCGCTTCGTCAACATGCCGCTGTGCGGGGCGCTCGCAGGCGCAGGCGCAGCCGCAGCCGCGGCGGGCTCAGGCCGGCTGCTCACCGCGCGGCTGGGCGCTCAGCTGCTTCAGCTGCGGAATTTCAAATCCGACCCTGATCTGAACCTGCAGCCCGCGGCGGCTCTGCAGGGGAAACCCAAAAGCGTGGATGACTTACCGGGACCCAGTTTGGCGACCACGGTGTACTGGCTCTTTGTGAAGGGCTTTGCGGATAAAAGCCACGCACTTCAGGTTAGAATCTTTACTCGATTTCTATGATCTATAACACTGTTAACACAGCAGTTATTATTTCTGCTGCAAGGATTGCTTATTACATTTTTTTAAAACTCTTTACTCTTTTCTACCAGACCATTACTTTTACCAGCACTGTTGCATCTGCTTCTTTACTTCACTAGTACTAGTTTACTTTACTTACATTACTAGAACAGTTTTTACTATTACTAGTACAGCTATTTTCATTCAAATCTAAATCTATTTCTACCATTGCTAGTATTTTTATTACTATTACAAGTACTGCTATTTCTGCTACTAAATCTATTTGTTATTACTAGTACTGTTTTTAATATTACTACTGTATCTTTGTGCTGATATATAGTTTATACTGTTTCTATTATTATTATTATTATTATTACCCTTCAAAAACATGGCACCCTTTGTTATTCAGCTGGAGATGGGCGGGGTTTAAATTCCATCCAAACTGTAGAAAAGCCTTCCCCCCTGTTGTTATTTTGGATATCAGTGCTAGTACTTTTTCTATCTAGTATCTATTTTCTAGCTACTGTTTAGTTGTTTTAAATACTGTTCTTATTACTTGTGCTATAATGATTGTCATTTGACTACTGCTATGTGGTCAACACTAGTATTATTATTATTACTTCTGTGGCTAAATATATTTTAAATTCATTATAATACTAGTAATAATTTAGTAGAGATATTATCAGAAGTAATAAAGGTAAGCTAAACTATTTTACTACTGTAGTACTAACACTGCCATCACCTTTATGATTACTAATATAATATAATTTGATTCTATTATTATTATTACACTTACTACTAATATTATTTACATGGTTGCTTCTGCTGTTATTACTCTGAGATGTTATAATAGGCTACATGTTAACTCATGTAGCCTATTCAGCACTTACAGTATGTCAGGAAGTTATGAGGAAGTATGTTAGATGTGAAGATTATGTGGCATGCACAGTTGTTTTTTTTCTTTGTAGAGAAAAACAGGAAATAAAAGCTATAACAAGTGGCTTAGTTACATTCATACACATAATTTAAGGCTTTCAAACAATAGTGTATCTTTATGATTCTTTTGCACTGATCTCTTTTAAAGTTTTTCAATTCCACAGCTGATTATTTCCACAAACAGGCACATTTAAAAATTAAAGAGTAGATTCTTGTCAAAAAAAAACATGCAGCAGTGATTAATGTTTAATTATGTGTTTCTCTTAAACACAATGACTGGTAATCTGCATCTCACTGTAGAAGAAAAACACTTAAACCATAGAACAGGGCTTTTGAGTCAGAGTGGAGATCTGATTACTGCAACAACACGAGGAAGGAAAAACAAGACTGAATGCTCTGTTGTGCTCTGGTTATTTTTATCTGATATTTATGGGGAGTTGCTTTACAGAGTTGCTCTTTTATCAAGTTCTGTGTTAATGTTTCTCAGTTTTCTAGCTTTTGCAATTGATATAGAAGCTATATAGATATTTACACAGGGTAAATTTGCAAGTATACAGTTGTCCAAACTCCTTAAATTTACCCTGTGTAAAACTGTTGCAGTTTAGGGAAGGCCCATTACAGGACATGTTGGGTAAGTTTGGTGTGGAAGAAATCGACTGGCCTACACAGCTTGGATGTAAACACATATGAGAGAAATTAGTTTGAAGTTTTAATAAATGCACATTACAGTGTGACTGGTATTACTTTGTGTCTCTTTATTAACCTAAAGAAAGATTAAAAAAAATAATAATGTCTGTTTTTTTATTTTAGGTGGCGCACAAACAGCTGTATGGGCCCATATGGCGCTCACGGTTTGGCCCGTTTGACATCATAAATGTGGCGACAGCGGAGCTCATCTCTCAGGTTATTCGCCAAGAGGGACGCTATCCAGTTCGTACTGCGCTTCCACACTGGAAAGAATACAGAGACCTCAGAGGTCAGGCTTACGGGCTCCATGTCGAGTAAGTTTCTCATAAATAAAACATGTTTAATTATTCTTTAGAAACAAAAGAAAATTATACAAGTACTGGCTTTATTCCCACTGGACAAATTTGGATTTTAATTGCAAGACAGATTTACTTCTTATATTATATACACTAATTAAAAATACTCCAATTACTGGCAAGTCACAATATTCCCAAAAGACAAATCCTTTAAAGGCATAAGACACAACTTACAATTGCTTTCCTACTTAAAAACAGTAGAAAGCACTGACTCAGATATCAGCCTTAGATAAACAATGACGTGTTAAAAAGTTTAAGCTTCTGATTGTTGACTGATGTGAGTTGTTTTTCTGGCACCCACACGAGCCTTTTTAGTAGTTGCATGTTGTGTAACAGGCTTTGTATTGTTGTCGTTAAATGTGCATTTATTAACCGTCGCAGTTTCCCTGCATTATACTGTGTTTTTTTTTTTCCTTTGTTGTTGACTGGCATTTAAAACTAAAATGTGTTATGAGAGCTAATGAATAAACATAGTTGCAAATGAGATCTCAAAATTTTCAGAGTTTTGTAATCACACACTTCCTAGTGTAAATCAGCGACTTCAAATCTGGAATTCCAAGCATCCAGATGATATAACCCGGCATCATTCCATCTGAAGCCAACTTCTAATCTCTTTGGAATATTTAATTTTGCCCTGGTTTCTTAGTTTCTTCTTGTTTTTCACAGCACGGGTGAGCAGTGGTATCGAATGCGTAGTGCTCTGAACCCAAAGATGCTAAAGTTGCAGGAAGCATCTGCATATGCACCAGTTATTCACGATGTAGTGACCGATCTCCTGAACAGACTCGAACGACTGCGTCTGCGTAGTCAGGATAAGAGCACCGTGAGCAATCTTGCCTCCGAGCTCTACAAGTTTGGCTTTGAGGGTAAGAGGCTGAGTGATTAGTCGGTTTCTGGTTGGGTGTGAGAAATCTTTAGAATGTACTGCATTCTTGCATTCAATCTGATTTAAAAGAGATACAAGTCAAGAATCCAGTGCATTTTGTACAAGTCTATGCTTGGGGATTTGTGAAGATGATTTGAGAAAGACCCTTTTTCAGTATGCCTAATGCAATTCATTGAAGTAACTTTGAATGGAATTTCATAAAAGCAGTAATGTTCTATGTTCTAATGCTTTTGTTCATATAATGTAAATATTACACTAGAATAAAGAACATCTTCCTTTTTTAAGAATATTGATTATAAATTACATAAGGTCATTTAACTGATGCTTAAAGTGACTTACAATAGCCAAACTTAGTTTCGGTCAGAACGGCGGGTTGGCTGTAGAGCAGTCCCCATTGGTAATGTCAGCGGACCTGGGATTTGAATTCACAACGTTCAGATTGATAGCACATCAATCCCAACCACTGAGCTACCACACTCCTAGGGTAATGTTGGACATATAATCTTTTAAAAAGCTACCTGGTCCAGTATAACCGTGCTTTGAGACCCATAAAGACATGAGTACATGTGTTCAGTTTGCCAGCTCCGAGAAATTTGTATTCATAACTGACCTTATTACATCACTCATTCAGTACTGTGTATTAAGTCATTATGTATTTCTCTTCCCTTTTTTATTTTTTTTATTTTTTATAAATAAAGACATTGCTGAGTCTGCTGTTTCACTTACAACCCAGATAAGCTGCAACCCACAGCGTGCCTCCCCTTCACATTAAGTTTATTCTATTGGCAGGTTTCCAATATCCTTTCACCACTTGTGCTTCATTATTGAAGAAAAAGCTGATTATAACCTCAAACTGACTTTGTTTGAATAAGTTACAGCCAAATTAGTTTATTGAATTACACCATTATTTTTTTTACATTTAACAATGATCAGTATTTCATTAAAATAATTACTCTTCCTCTCTCTTGCTCTCATTGTAGGGATCTCAGCCATACTGTTTGAGACTCGACTGGGCTGCTTGCAAGAAGAGATTCCTACTGACACACTTCGCTTCATCGAAGCCGCCAACAACATGCTAACCCTCTCTGAGACGGTACTGTTCTTCCCTCGCTGGACTCGGAAGATATTTCCCTTTTGGACACAGTTTATCAAGGCCTGGGACGATCTCTATGACGTAGGTAGGCTTGATGATAGATGATAAAGGAATTCTATTTCCATTCCAAAATTTGTTTTGCTGGTATTTCTAGTGAGCTGCAGTTTTAATATAAAAGATGAATCAATTAATTGTCTGTTAAAATATTTCGATTTGCTCGGAGTTAAATTTGAAATAAAAGGATGGGGTATTTAAATGTTGCATCTGTCTGTGTTGTTCAGCACAAACGTTGATTGACAGGAAGGTAAAGCAAATGGAGCAACAGGTGCAGCGTGGGGAGAACCTGCAGGGGATGTACCTCACCTACCTGCTGTCTAGTGATAAACTCTCACTGGCTGAGTTGTACATCACCATAACTGAGCTGTTGCTAGGAGGGATCGACACAGTAAGTCTTATTTTGGTTTGTTTTTGAGAAATTAATTTTTAATTAAAGAGCTTCCTCATCGTTAAAACTTGCTCTCACCTTCGACTGTTTGTTGCTGCTTATTACTCACTTAGGCTCTTCAGAAATGTTTCAGTGTCACATTCCTGCAGCATGCATTGTCCAAACTTGCATACTGTTCCTAACCTGAGAAGTTGTGATCCTTATTTCTTGTAATGGAATGCAATACAATGAAACCATGGTGAATTCCTTCCTGATTTCAGATTGTGCCTAAAGGCTTTTTTTAGCCAGTGGTATATGCCAACACATACCATTAACCATGCGTGAAAAGGTTTTGACATTAAGAGAGACATAATAAAGTTATTAATAAGCACAAGACAGTGCAGTATACAAAAAAGATTTTAGAAATTGTCCTTTATTTCACTTTATTCACTTTCTTTTTAATTCTGTCCCTAGTCCCTGAAGAATAACACCCTCATGACATGAGTCTATTCACACAATTAATAGAAATTGGCTGTGTTTAGCTATTCTTTTTTTTTTTTTCAAAATAGCTTTATGATATGAAGTTTTCATTAATCCAGCGCTTTCTTTAGTTACACTACATGGACAAAAGTAGTAAGGCACACCTCTTATTCATTGAACTCAGTCCTAATGCCACAGGTGTATAACATTATGCACATGACTCTGCATTTTGAAACAAGACATGGTTGGATGAATTTTATATGAAAGAACTTGACTGACCTCAGCCCTATGAAACAGCTTTAAGATGAATTAAAATATAGATTTAAAGCCATGCCACTCTATCAGTCATTAGTTTTTGACCTGACAAGTTCCAAAAAAACTAAAAAAAAAAACTTTCAGAAAGCCTTTCTAGAAGAGTGTGGGGCTAAGAATGTGATGTCATAAAATCTCTTGTGTGTGTAATATATTCGTGTCCTAATACTTTTGTACATATAGTGTATTATGCTTTCAAAAACTTAAAAGTAAAGTCCCCTTTTCTGTTTCCTTTTCAATTCCTAGACATCCAACACCTTGTCCTGGACATTGTATCACTTGGCTCGAGATCCAGAGGTACAGGAGCAGCTCTATAAGGAGGTAGTGTCTGTGTGTTCTGACAGGCAGCTGCCCACAACAGAGGATCTGAGCAAAATGCCTTACCTAAAAGCTGTTATTAAGGAGACTCTCAGGTACATTAGCACATTACATAAGTTTGCCATATCATTTGACCTTAATAAACACTGGCTGCATTAATAACAGCAGGACTTTAGAAACACTTTTTATTTATGATTCAGAAGTTTAAAGTGCAGTACAATATTCACACGAGCCCAAGAAGCAACACTGATAAGTTCCTTCTATATGACTTGGGCCTCTGTGTGAGAGCCATTAGCTGTAGCTGTAATCTAACCATCTGCGCTCGAGGCTACATGATTTAGATAATGAGTGAGAATATCAGTGATGAATGTCCTGTTTTATGTTTTCATATCAAATGGACACCAGTCATATTGCAGTCATATTGCATATGTAAAGTTTAACCTAATAAAATAAATTAAGTTATTTCTGAATATATTAAAACATGGTTATGTGTAATCATAGTAATGAGGTACTCTTACTCTTAAACCATTTTGCTTTAAGAATTAATTTAAGAATTAATGCTTTAAAATTAATTAATATTTATGTATAAAATTAATTATCCTAAATATTAGATGTTGTATTATGCATTTGTTTATTTTATTAGTAGTTCTGCTAACTATTGTGTTTATGCAGATTGTATCCAGTTGTAGCTGGTAACGGCCGGCTAACTGTGGAAAGTGAGGTTGTAGTGGGTGGTTACTGGTTTCCCAAAGAGGTAAAATTCTATTTATTTATGGGGCCAAATCAAAAATTGCTAAATATTAAGGTTATTCTGAACAAATCTTTGGTCAGGAAAAAAAGAGAGAAGAGTAGCGACTTTAAGAGCCGTGCCACTCCTGAACCTTCTTTTTGCTGTGACTTTTAAAGAGGGGAAAAAGCTGAAAGAAATTTAATTATGCAAAGATAAAATATACTTAAAAGTTTATTATGACTTGAAATGGGAAAAGACTGAGTTACTTCACCCATGTCATTAATGGCATTTTTTAAATTGTGTCCTTAATAGTTTGCAGTTTTGACTTGTTATTTTTCTCTTGTTTATGCACACTGTATATCTATTGGATCCTTTATCTGTACCCGTGTTTGCTTTTGCTCTCAGACACAGTTTCATTTGTGCCATTATGCAGCGAGTCACGATGAGAATGAATTTCCCAATGCGGAGCGTTTCATACCGGAGCGCTGGCTGAGGGGAGCACCCTCACGCTCCCAGCATCACCCCTACAGCTCCATTCCATTCGGTGTGGGAGTGCGGGCCTGTGTGGGGAGGAGGGTGGCCGAACTAGAGATGTACTTTGCACTGTCCAGGGTAAGTAACTAAAGTCGTGTCATGATTTTTTGGTTGCTCTAAAAGCAAATTTGTTGAGCAGCTTAACTTCTCCTATAAACTAGTCCATGACTTAGTCTTGTCTCTTTGTTATTGCAGCTTTTGCAGCTCTACAAAGTGCTTCCTGTTGATGGAGCCCTCGATATTCTGCCAAAAACCAGAACGCTTCTTATTCCCTCTCGACCCATCAACCTGCGATTCATTCCCCGGGCCTAACACCCCTAAAGACAATTCTCCCAGAGAATTTGAATGAACAGATTCTAAAATTCTTAAATCCCATGAGAACGATATGACTGCTGTGCAGTTAAAATTATTCATCCTAGTATATTCATTCCAGTATCAAATAAGCTACCAACAGGACACTGTCTTACTGCCTAACCAAATTTAAGTTTAATTGCTGTGCTGTTTAATTTCTAATGCTTTGTTGACTATAAACAGTTTTACCAGACCCTGTGCTCTGACCATCAAGTTAAGACACTTTGTCGCTTTAGATAAAAGTAACTGCACCATGACTTAATAGATCTATTGAAAATGATTGATTATTATTATTAACTATTGCGAAATCAACTTGTGATTTAGGCTTTTTTAGCGTTCATTTTGCAATATTGATTAATCCACTGTACCTTTCCATGAATAATATTTTCCTATGATCCCTGTTTTATTTAATTGTGTAAGTTAAATAAAAGTGTACAATTCGTTTAGTTTTCAGGATCTGATTAAAGAACTTAGTATTATTATACGTTATTATGCCAGGATGTATAAATGAAAAACTCAAAAAGTCCGAGATGAAAAACTGCCAGCTTTATTTAGAACCACATTCCAGAGATTAAGGAATGAAAGACCTGCTAGTTGTCTCTGTACACAGAGTTCTGTAGGATGCTGCAATAATGAGGCGCAAAGTCATTAGAGCATACTGATAATTATAGACCTTCATCTACAACACCAACGTTTAATGATCTAATGTCAGTAAACATTCTGGCCTGGTGTAACCCGGGTGAATCTCACGTACGAAACCGGAAGATGTGGAATGTAAAAATAGCGGTCAGATCGAGGAGGCAGTGTGGACCCACCTGCGATGATCTGAGCCTTCAGTGTAAGCAGCTAAGATTTTCCTCTGGTATGTTTCTATCATGGCAAAAATATTATATACAACTTTAAAATGATACAGAATAATACATTTAAAATTCTTAGTTACATTAAAGGTACAACGATGAGCATTGTGACTGGGGTGATATTGCACAACTTTGCGTTTTTGCGATAAAAGTGCAGAATGTTTTTTTTTTTTTTTATCTGTTCTTTTTCCAGAAAACAAAAGTCAACAATGAACTTCCAAATCATAAAGAGGGTGTATTATTTTCTTTTAAAAAAAGGCATCTTAAAAAATAATCTGAACATAGAAAGTCTAACGCACAGTGTGCAGATGAGGGCACAGACGGGAAGGGCGCGCTCTGTTTAAAGAGAGCAGTACATTCCAGAGCAATGCAGAAGGGCGATGAGCAACAGTAGAACACGAACATTCAGAAACATCCACACTTAATGCACTAACAAGTTCACCTGGACTTCCTTTCTATACAACACAATCATATTATTCATATCATTCATTAAGTAATATTTTTTTTTCTTTTTTAACTCACATAAACAGTAAGAACTGATGTCGCGTCTGACTCGAACTCGGCGTGCATATCAGTTCAGAGCTGCGGGAGGCGGGTCTAACAGACTGACTGTTGCTGAACCAGTAGAAACTCACTATGAGCTTATAGCCAGCATTCTTGTGTTGGGTCTACTGCTGTAAAACTGAGGGATGAATGCTGATTGGATGAGTTGTAGGGTTGTATTTATTTCCTTATATTATCCGGTAGATTTACCGGTTTGAGGACAACACGTGTCCTGGCACCCAGCCCTCTGCTGCGGGTGACTGGCTGTTGGCCGGCCGGTAAACTAAGCACATGTTTTGCTGATTAGAGGCTAGGATTTGCACCTTCTCACCCACCACGACACAAATCTCATCCTCCTTGATGGCGTTGTAATCCTGAGTCACTGTCACCAGCGCCATGCCGTTACAGTCTGCATCGTCCAGCTCCTGCACATACAAATCACATGGCTGTTATTAAAGCCTCAGTTTTAACATCTGTATCAGGAACCACACTGCACTGCACACCACTATTCAGCATATTCCATGTTACAACCATAGTATTGATGTACTGCATTCATAGTATGCTTTGTAGCTACGAGAGTATTACCAGGTAATACATACTGTCCACATTATTATATAAACCCATTTTACCAGTCAATATTGCAGCAGAGAATTTTATTTTATGCATAATGTTTTATGCATACTGTCTTTTTTTAAATACTGTTCCTAAAGGTTTGTCCTCAGTTACGAGATTATACTGTTTTAAGAGTAAAAAACCGGTTGTTACCGACCTCCTCTTGCTGCTTGCTGGGTTTGTGGGCTGGACTGCTGCTGGAGGAGGAGGAAGTTGGTTTCAGTGGCGTTGAGGGGTGAGAGGAGGAGGAGCGACTGCTACCCGAAGATTGGCGGTTTAGAGAATGAGGACTTCCCGTTTCCTTCTTCTGATACTCTTGTGGGTTCTGCAGAGCTAAGAACAGATAAGCAGGAAACTATTCATTTCTAGGAGTGAAGAGTGTCTGCAGTCAGTATGTTCAGTATAAATCACATGGAGATTGGAATTACAGTAATATATGTGGGGTATTATATATCAAACAACCCTTGTAGATATGAAAGCCTAAACTTTAAACACAGGATGATGATCCGCAACACTTATATTATTTTACTGTATTAATGTTAAAATTGTCCTACCAGTGAGAAAGTTGCTCTGTAAGTCCAGCAGCTCTCGGATACTCCGTACCCACTCTAGCTTGATGTCAATGTTAGCAGCTTGCAGTGTTAGCCTCTCTGATGTGCCGCGACATACTAGCACAAACTTGCAAGGGTCACTCTCCACATGTTCTTCAATGCTCAAGTAGTTCACCTGAACATGAAGAAACAAAAATGTACTGCAACAAACTTAAATCTTAATAGAATTATCATGCATCTAAATATGTTTATACCATTATTAAATAATTATTCATTCATTCATTATCTCCCGCTTATCCTCTATCAGGGTCGCGGTGGGGTTCCCCATGCCCATCCAGGGGAGAACATCTCGGGCGCTGGGCAGATAGACCCAGGACAGGGCGCCAATCCATCGCTGGGCACACACTCACTCACACAGACACACTCTATATGGGGCAATTTTGAGATTTCAATTAACTTGATCCATGTTTTTGGACTGTGGGAGGAAACCGGAGAACCCGGAGGAAACCCACGCAGACACGGGGAGAACATGGAAACTCCACCCAGATGGGGATTCGAACCGGAAATCCCTAGCACTGAGAGGCGAACGTGCTAACCACTAAGCCACCGTGCCGCCATTAAATAATTAATATGATGAAATCAAATCCATATCCATTCTGTACCTTGATGCTTTTCTTAAACTGGTACCCAGGAGTCGATGATCCTTTGCGTAAGAGCTCGCTTAAGATCACAATCTGTTCAAAGAGGAAGACTCTGCGCTCTTTACTGCGAGACAGAACACCTGAGTCTTGCTCGGTCACGAAGAACGTGTCCTGTAGGAGCAGTTTCCCTTGAGCGGTCAGCTTTCCCTGCACAGTAGGGTTAGTGTTATTTTGTCTGACATAAACTGCCTCCACAATATCTAACAAGATCATATCTACTTAAAGCAGATTTAAGGTTTCTGTATTAAGGTCATCCGAATCCAGGTCTAAATCTTTTTTTAATGTTGAAATTAAAGTTTCGCATGTGACTGTTACTCTGCATGTAAAACCTCACCTCATACCCCTGCAACCTTCCTAAATTCATCATGTCATTGCATCGTTTGGGTACCAGGAACATCAGGTCAACAGCTTTCTACAAGCAGGAGGAGTGTGTGGTTAGAATCCATGCCATACAGAGCAATACACACAAAAATATAGTCTTTTCAAAGCTCTAACCTCAATCTCCTGACAATCCAGCCCTGCTTTAGAACTGTATTTTAAAAAGTCCTGAAAGAAACAGATTAGTCATTGATTTCTAATCTAAAAAACAATGTGATGTCAATGCGACCATAAAAGAAAAGGCATGTATTACAGTGGCAATTAAAAAAATAATCATACTCTTTGGAACATTTAAATTTCTATTTCCACAGACTGCGTTAAAATAGTATAAACTATATTTAATAATGAAAATACACACTGTACTTTTTATCCAAGTGTAAACCTTACCTTTAGAAGCAGTTGATATTTGGTGATTCTCTGTATGGGTTTAATCAGGTAGTCACCTAATGACATTCGGCAATTGATCTCTTGTTGAATTTCCTGTTAGAGCATTAAAATTATAAAATAATTTTAATAATTAAGTCAAGAGTCCCAGTGATAAATTAATCCCAGTGACATATCGAAGTATAAACTTCGAATTATGTTTTAAACTTCCGCCTTACCTCAAAATATGTGTCGTATTCGGCTACAATGAATTCTGAGCGAGGTTTGTTCTGACAGTAAATCACATACATGTGCAGTCGCCGCTCCTGAACAAAGTATGGAGGTCACATACTGCATGTATTTTGTGATGGCCTTTGATATATTGAACTTTCTACTTACATGTTTAATGAAGAGCTCAGCCAATCTGTTATGGTCTTGCAAACATTTCTCAAGTTCAACCAAAAAGAACCTTTAAAAGATACAAATATACCCATTTACCCATATATATTGGCGGTAACTTACCTTAAGACTCTTCTGTATGTTTAATAATTTAAGTTGTTAAAAATTTTTTTTTGGATATTTAAAAAACTTGTATGAAAATATATTAAAGCTATTACATGATTTTTGGAATAATACTTTCATCATTTTTAGTACGTAAACATAACTGAACACTTATAACTGCCACTACAAGCGCGCTCTAGCGGTCAAAGACGGTATTACGCCTGGCTTCGCCTTTATTTACGTTAAGACGCGAAATGCATAGTACAGAAAGTATTGAACAGATAATGTACTTACTCTTTATGCCAGTCATAAATTTGATGGATGTTGCCAAAAACGATTTTATCTTTTCCTGTCATGTCTTCTGGAACACCTTTCTCTGCCACCTTTTTCATAAAACCCTGAAGAAAAAAAAAACCACAATGACGCCCTCATGCATATCCTATCAGGTGATTATTATACATGCTAATTACAATGAATCATTCTTTAGGGTGTTATCATTTTTACTTACCTCTACTATTAAACCCAGATCTTTTACGTAGTCTTTTTCTGTCTGCACCATCTCATTTACTACAAACCTGGAGAGAAATGTATATATTGTGATGAATTTAAACACACACAATCACATTAACTGCTTTTAGTTACAGTAATTAAATCATGACCTACATGCGTCCTCTCAGTGCTTTGTTCTTCTTTTCAGTTTCAGGGTCCCGGGGTGTTTGATCAGATGTTCCAACATTGCTGAAGGCAGCGAAGGATCCAGGATCAGGACTCTGGTAGATATAAAGAAAACTTAATTATTTTAAACTTATTTAAAACTTAATTAAACATATGTAATATTAGTGGATTCAGTGAACATAAAATTAATTATAATTCAACATGTATTAAAAATTAAATAGCACCAGGCACAAAATACATTAAAAGGGCGATGTGTATACTAAGAATGGTCTTATTTTTGTATTTCTACACCTTCCTTAGTGACTGAGACCACAGCATATAAAATTAAGCATCTGGTCATCTATTGTGGATGGCTATATAAATCGATCCTAATAGAATATAAAAGTACACAAATATGAAAGCACTTGACAGGCCCACAGAGGTTCCTGACTGACCCAAATATCTGTCCAATAAACTAGAATGGAGATTGCAGGCCAGGCCCCCTCATCAACCATCAGTTCCCAACCTTGTAAATGCCATTCTAAATGAAAAGGCATAGATTCCCACAGACACTCCATCATCTTATAACAACACTAAGAGAAAAGTAGAAGCTAATATTGATGCAAAGAGTACAGAACTTAATTTAGGGGCATAAAAGCTTCTGTTGGTGTAATGTGGAGGTGACCCTATACTTTTGTCCAAATACTGTCTGATGTTGTTTTATTAACCAATTTGATATGGCTGTTATATATATTAATTATTTTAAAGTTGAAATTTTATAGTCAAAAACCAGGCTGATAAACAATGAATGAACAGGTTCAAAGGCCAAACCTTATCGTCCTGTGCTGAGGGATCTTTAATGATTTCCATTGGAGGGGGCAGGGGGGTGTGTGGCTCGTCCTCTGCTTCGTCTTCTCCTCCACTGTTTACTCCTCTTCTTCCTCTCTATAAAGCCAAAGAGATGCAATTAGCAGATTGGCACAAGAGTGTACACCTACATCTTAACAAAACTAACTGGTGGTGGCGCGGTACTAGATTATTAACAGTTCATGGTTCACCCTGACTTCCAAGCTGTCACTGTAAATGCAAAAGAGTATTAGCAGCTTTTTATAAAGAATATGGGACCCCCATCCCCTTTCTGCATTTAGACAACATACAATAAAATACTGCAATGATCACAAATGGGGTTACCTGTCACATATTTAAGGTTTAAAAACATTCTACCAATTTTTTCCAAATAATTATTATGCACAATATCAGTTTAATAAAATGTATTGTTTTCACACAAGTTGATCTAGAGTTTATCAGACTTTAATGTTCTTTTGTTTCACACAAAATACATTTTAATAATTAGATCTGAAAGTTAATTCGTACATGTATTTTCCCAAAGTATAAATACCTTAACGTGTACAATCCTGAAGATAAGCATCATGTACTTGAAGGTATGAACTTAGCTCAACTCACCTCCTCTGCGCTGTCCTCCTGCTGAGTTCCCAGATCCACGCTCTTGCGTCCGTCTCGTTTACGTTGCTTGTTGTTGGGCTTCTTAGCATTGGCGTTGTCTCCTTTGCCGTGGCTGAGGCGCCGCACCGGGCTGGTGAGCCACTTTTTTAGAGTGTTACCTGTTGTCCCTGACCGTTTGGGGCCTGGTGAGCTACTCGGAATAGAGCTCACAGATGTTGGTGTATTGGCCTGTAAGGAGGCCACAGACTCTGACTTCAACTCTGAACTGCCCACTGGGTAATTCTCTGTAGAGAGAGTACCATATTGTTTAAGAATACGTCCTAACACAATGGACATATTTAAACTGTAAAATGTCACTTAGCCAAAACCTATTATGTAGCATAGATTATCCTGGTACAATCTGTGGCTTAAATGTAAACACCAACATTTTCTCAATAGCAGAATCAAATACATTTCCTGTTAACCATTAAAAATTAAAAATATATCACAACAAGCTTTAAATGATCAAAAAAATGTGTACTTTAGAATAGAAAAGTTTGCTTTACCAGAGTCTGAGACGTGAGATAGACACTGGGATGAAAGAAAAATGAAAGAGTCATCTCACACACGCTCTGTGATTGGTCGTTCTATACATATGAGCACAATGGCTAAACTGGAACAACCTGCTGTTCATGATTGCTTTATAAAGGCAGACATCAAACATTCCAGCAACATTGAGACACGTTAACCGCTGAGAGTGTTTGACATTTCAGATAACTGAAACGGCACGAGATTTAATCTGCTCACATGCCTGTGGTCATATAAGATTTAAATTTTTTTTTTCTTTAAACTTTCAAAAAACCACAGCAAAAATGTAGTTTAATTCAAAGAGCAGCCACTAGAAAGCCTCCCTCATTTTTCTGCTATCTTAAACCGCTAAGGTCACTGGTGCAGTGGCATAGGCAAACTCTAATACAACCCCTCCACAAATCATAAACACTGAACTGGTCCAATATATTAAAATACATTGTGAATAATTAATTGAGGCTTGTAATAAGTGCATCAATTTGCCCTGAGCTATATGGCTACTGTGTTTACATGCTGCTCACATAAACAGCAGTAACTAAGTCAGCTGTTTTACAAACATACAAGCACAACACAGCAGTCTACTGGAAAATTTTGCTGTTCTCATGTAAAGTAAGGAAAAAATACATTAATTTGTAATTTCAAGTGGGTAAAATCAAATTAAAAATATATATTTCGTTTCCATGCAGAGAATATATTCTAAAAATGACAAACTGTACCTTAAAGGCCTATGATTGGGCGCTTTAGATGTTGTCCTTGAATTTGAACTTGAAATGATCAGACATTATGACCTACATCTATAGACGTTAGTAGCCAAAAAAGGTCAAACTAAAGTGATGATCTTGTCTGGCATCCACATTGTTTTGGTTGTATAATGTGACTACAATGACTTAAAGCTTGTCATTTCTCATCTCTTTTAGTGTTTTTACAAATTGTGATTAAAGGCAACGTTTCGTTCACTTTAAAAATATGAGGCTACGACGGCTTACCGTTTGCACTTACACAGGACAGCTATGATTATATAAAATTGATGGATCGAGTTCAAGTGTATCTTCGGGCAAGAACATGTCTTCTCTTAAGGATCAAACGCATGTGGCCACTTCGTTTAGGCTTCAAAGCCAGCATATGCCAGAAGCTACTGGCTCGCTGATTCCAAAATTAGGTTAGATGAGGACAGTTTGAGCTGAGTAAAGCAGTTACACACATCTAAGTTATATAACAAAACCTGATCGTTCATTATAAGAAAAATTATATAAAAAAAAAGAAGTGAGATGGGAGGAGCAAAACTAATTAAATAGCGAGCTGTGGCTATGCAGCATTTAAACAAGTCAGAATCACCACTTTTTGAGCTCTCCATATTTTTGATTCCTATTCTTAAGACCAGTGTGTCTATGCAGAGATGAGAATCATCCACCACCCAAATAATACCTGCTGTGCAATGGTCCTGACAATTAAATGACAGAGTAAATAGGCCTGACAAAGTATAAAGAACAAACTATAAACTGCTGTCTGTAATTATAAAACTACAGAGTGCATCTTAATATTAAGTGGAGCTGATAAAATTGGCAAGTTAATATGTGTAGAAACGTAGCTGGTGAGTATTTTTAATTTAGGGGTTAATTTTTGCAGCATCAATATGGGTCAGACTGAAAGGAAACAGCAGATATGTTGGTTCAGCTTTGTAGCAGTGTGTTTATTTTGTATGTGTCCCATGGCAGGTTGCTGAGGTTGAACATGAGGTTCAGCATTCGAACACTAAGCACTAAGGTACAAAAAGGACCTAATAATGATAACCGATGCAATTTCAGAATTTACAAATCATTAACCAAGTCAACTCTTCATTATCAGTTAGTGTATGAATGTGAGAAGTGTACATATGTATTACACTAATTTCGCTCACACACACTGACAAGAGAAAAATAGTACCCTGGGATTAAACACACCAGGTTATAAACAGTGAGTGTTATATTTCGATATATTTAATAACCTCTACTCATTTGCTACTCATTTGCTTAAAGTACAAATTCGTGATAAGAGTTAAGCTAAAACAATGTCATACAGTCTTAATGCAAACTCACTGTTGATGTCAGGACCCAACAGCAACCAAGCACACAAGCATCACAATGACATACTGAACGATGGACATGTCACGAAAGAAATAATAAACTGCAGCAAACTTAAATAAAAATACGCACCTGTCCCCACACAACAGCAGATTTTCCTTATAATCCAATTAAAACATTCTCCATGACAACGCACCCTACCACTCCGCATGCTGGCCTTCTAACACATGGCTAATGACAGAAAGAGGAAAGACGGGAATGACTGGTGTAGTAATCTCAAATCAGATCAGCACTAAGCGAAAGTCCAGTGTGCCTGACTACACTACACAGTGTAAAGGGATGGGGCGGAGAGGGACAGAACAAGAGAGGGAGGAAGAGAGAGCAAGTGTGTGTGAGAGAGAAAGACAGCAGTGAGACCTAGAGTGAAACTTAAATAGCCACAAGTCACACTTGGAATGATTAACTAAGCACCTGTGGTGTAATGTTACACCTATAGTTCTGCTTCTATGAAATCACAATTGTGTTATCAGCCCGCCGAAATGTGACATTAACATACATTGGCAAGCAAATCAGGCCAAAACAAGAACTTGTGAGTTTGTGTCCTGGCATACAAGACAAGGACTGCATACCGCAGTGGCCCACTTAAAAAAGGGAGTGACGTTACCTTCAGCTAGTCTCCTCTAATTTTTTTTCTAACAAACTGCATAGTGTAATATCAAATTGATGCAAATATATATAGTTTTTTTTCATAATTATTAAAATTGTGTACAAGAACACACTTTAAAGTGAAAACGGAAATTATAATTCCACAACATCTTAGTCTAAATAAAAAAAAAAGCATGTACTTATTTTAGCTTTTGTCCAAATTAAAGTATGTATGTATGTATGTATGTATGTATGTATGTATGTATGTGTGTGTGTGTGTGTGTGTGTGTATTAAACACATTGTGATCAAAGGAACTTTTTGCTATTCTTCTGTAAATAAGATATGTAGATAAAACATATCTACAGTTCTACACAAGAAGACCTGGATGTATCACATAATAATTGCTTTTTTTGGTCGACAATAACCAGTACATTCTGAACTTAAACGATAAAGTAATATAGTATAGTATAGTAAGGAACAGCTTTTAGTTTGAAAACTATAAGCAATGACTTACTGATCAGCAGTGGTGTCCTGTTTTATTCATTTCTTGTTTTAGTAGTTAAAACCATCTCAAACAACAAGCTTATGTTAATAATGTTTACTTTAAAATGTAGTTTAAATGCACCGCATTCGGAGCAAATAACTCATAAAACAGCTGAAAATAGAAGGTGGCAGCATCTTTTACAGTCCAGAAAAAGCTTTAAAAGATTTCTGTTTGTGTTTTTTTAAACAAAAACAAATATTCTGCTTTTTGAGTCTAGCATCTGGATTTGCAACTGACATTTCTATTTAAATCTCATTAAAATTTTATTTCCGAAAATAATGTTGTGTATTAAATACATAAACATACACACTGTGCTGAACTGTAGTTTTTGGTTAGCTGGCCTCAACTAGCTGTAAAACTGGAGAGCTTTTATCTGCAAATTTTTTGCATAATGCTAACCTCAATTAGATTATTGTTCTTGTGCAAGTTGGGAAAATAAAATACATCTATAATGCAATATGTAAGCTAACTTAAGCAGTTTTATGAATTTTTGTTCCTAAACAATGTAAATTGACAATATGTAAGTATATATAATTACCTCAGTTTACCTGGTCAGTATTTCTTCCTTATAAGCAGAAATCAGGCTGTGTCCCAATCCACAGACTCCCACACTAAATTAGATGTAACGGTTATAATCAAACTTGGTATTCTAATAAGTATATACTATTTAGAGTTATAAACGCTGTTGAGAACACAACCTTATTCACTTTATATCCATCTGGAAGCTTCTTTTTTTAGTTGTCATTATTTAAATCCGTTTTATTTTTATATAAAGTTTAACAAAATTCTATAAAAGCACTTACTAAAATTACAATTATATTAAACCAGTTATCTTAATAAGACATTTATATTTGTAAGTATATATATATTTTTCTAGTTTTAATACCAGTTATTAATTATATTTTATTTATTTATTTATTTTCTTATTTATCTATTTGGAAATTAGAGAATAGCAACACAGTGATATGAAGAATTGCCTATTGGATAATCTTTATTATGACAGTAAGAAACATAAATATTAACTGTAATGTTCTGTCCTAAAGTGCTTGATGTGGTAATTCTAAATAAGACTGTTTGCCCTGCAGATCACTTCATCTCGTGTTACTGCTAATATATAACAACAATTCTGGAGCTGCACAGCCAGCACAAGAGGCTCTTCATGGAGATCAAAAGCACAGTAAGTAACACTCATCATCATCACAACCATCGTCATCTCCCATGACTCCCCTGATTTGTTAATTAATGAGCTCACTCTAATTATTCATTAACCAGGCAGTAGAGCTCACACACAGCACAGAATCTTAACAGGTCTCGTTCCATTACATCAGTTTCAAACAAAATGCTTCACATTTGTTTTCTGAACTAATAACCAACATTGTTAACAATGTGCATGTTGTTTTACAAAACTAGCTAGCAGGTGAAACTATGCAATGTTACACCACTTGCAGAAATTTAATAACTTCCACAGAGGTCATTGTGCACTGACAGCCTGATAACATGATAACACATAATTACATACTAGTTTTTATAGACCAGCAGATTAAGTTTCAAGATAGAAAATACTGGATATTAGCAACCTTTTGTTTGTGGCTCATTTTTACAGTTCCCAAAACTAATGATACATTTTTTGTACAAAGCAGAGAAAACAATGCAGCCTGCATCAAGTAAATTTGCCCCAATGAACTCTAAATTCAACACCATCAGGTAAGTCTTCAATTAAATAATAATATGTGTATAACATTAATTTAACATTATGATATTAAATAACATTTAAAACTGTCTGAATTCGGTTGCACAATATTACCCAAAGTGGACAATATATCCACTTTAATATTGTATGCATTGTCACTAAGACAAATACTTTTTTTGTCCTATCCAACTTTTTTTTCCCAACATTTTTTTTACCCCCTACCTTTTCCAGAAGGAAGAAAGCAGTCCATGTCGACACTGCTGCGTGAGTGTGAGACAGAAAGGGTGCTGCTGGGTACCAGTCCCTCCTGCGGAGGTGAGCGCTCTGTAGTTCTCACCAAACACCAGCCCGGTCGCTCACTGGATCTTTCCAAGACTTCGACAGTTTGCCCCGAGTGCACACTCAGCTCACATGCTGAGCATGCAGTAAAATCTTGTAGCACCACGGTGTGTTCACAGCCCCCTGAGAGCTACAGCCCCAATGAGACAATGAGAGTGAGATGGAAAGACAAGGGTTTTAATTTATTAATAGTTCATCAACCATATAGTTCATATATATATATATATATATATATATATATATATATATATATATATATATATATATATATATATATATATATATATACTCAAAATAATGATAAAGCCACAAGTTGCAACAGCGTAAATGTAAAAGGACAGGAAAAAGTTGTCTAGATTACTGACGTTTTACTGACGTGACCTTTTTCAGTGGTGGGAGGTACATAAGTAAACAATTTAACTTGATTTATGTATAACTAAATATTATAAATTGATATGATTATTTTACTTCCCATCTATTCAGTTACATAACAGCAGTTGTTAAATAGTTGTTTAATAAAATGCACAATTAATTAATAACACTTCATTCAATTACACATTTTCTTTGCTGTCAGTAAGTGACATATAAAAGAAAGTGTGTATACAGCTGTATTAGTTTTTGCCCTGTACAACCAGCTTACACTTAGCCTATCCATCTTGCCCATCCCTAAACTGATATTTGACCCATGCTCCAAGGCGTTGTCATATATTTAGGCCCTGAGATGTTTTTAAAAAGAGATGAAATCAACCCTCCATTCCCCACTACACATACAGATGTGAATGTTCCTGCTGGGATGTACTTTAAAAGAAGCATGTTATTCACTTTTACATACTAAAAACCTTACCGTCAGTGGTCACTTTATTTGTAACATGTGTAAACTTATTCATTCATAGACTAAATAACATTCATACTGTAACCAAACATAAATCTGGATCAATAATCACAGTAAACAGGTTGTCCCATTCCAATTTTTGTGCATTAATTTCTATGCTGAAATTATTTATGGTATAACTGCCAAAAGGAAAATGCTATAGCTAAATATTGTGTAATATGAAAAAAAAAACCTTGCAAATTATTATGTGACTATAGAATGTGTAGAACGCAAAAACTAACTAGTAAGTTTACCTGATAAACAAGAAACAGACACCTGGTGGCAATTTATTCATACTATTTGTGTGTATGTATTTGTGATTCCTGTGTCAGCAACAAGAAATGTACTGCTTTAAATATTACATATTATGTAAATGATATTTGTTGAAAAAGTAAATGTAGTAAAAAAGATGACAATGAAGAGAGGGAGGAGAACGAGAGAAACACCCTCCTCAAGGGAACACAGAAAGCTTCCCAATATGATCCTCAGCAGCTGGCCAGGAATTCCTGCCATATGGAACACACTCTTCCATATGGAGTCAATTAAAAACTCTTTCCAATACATAATACATACATAGTGCCAGACTTACTCACAATGTCATGTCACTGTAACTTTGTTTTTAATGTTACAAAACAATTCCAAACTCACCCTTTATGTACTTAAATCTGTGAATTCCATGTGCTATAGTTGTTGTGCCACGTCTCGTGGAGTTACATAATATAGGCTATCAATTTAAAAGTGACAACATTACTATTAAATTTGACTTTCCAAACATTGTGAAAAGAGCTGAGACTGCCACTCCCTTTCGAAAAGTGAGCTCATGCTGAATCTAAAACCATTATGCTTTTACTCTCAGATTCATACATTTACTTTATAAACCTTAATAATCATCTAGAATAAAGGACTTGTTTCTATGTAGATAAAGATATACTAGATTAGTAAATTCAACCTGAAAATCAAAGTAATGAATTATTAATATACCTATTAATATATTAATTAGTGAAATGTATCGTTACATGTAGCTAATACAAGTTCAACATCAGCATTCTTTAAAATCAAAACTATAGATAAATCATAAACATCTGTATTATAGTACAGTGTTGTTTGTTTATGTTTAATAACTAGTGGAGGGTGTGTTGTATTGGACCATAACACACTATTGCCTCACCAATCCTCAGTGGAAAAGAATATGAATAATGGCCAGTTGACCAATTTAAGACTTGGTTTAAATTAGACACACTGTGTATGAACAACACAGTCTTCAGCAAGGCTAAGGTTTCTGTCAAAAAGTTTTGGGGATTCCTGCATTATAAGATCATAATAATTTCATTGTTCAGTGTCCAATAATTTCAGTGTTCGTTAAATCAACTATATACTATAAATATTAACTACTGTCTGTAGCTTATTGAATGGAAAGCCAAGTAGTCCATATTTAGAATATTTGTGTACATTACACTACTGTCTCCAAATTAATAATATTGTGTACAGCACATTGGAAATAATGGAATATGCTTTATAGGTCAGAGACTATGAAAAAGCAAATGTAAAAGGTTCCCGAATCCAGGACAACACATTCAAATATTGTCTTCTCCCTTGTTATGTGCTAATCCTCATGCTTGTTACGCTGATATTTAGATTTAGTACTCCATATATATATATATATATATATATATATATATATATATATATATATATATATATATATATATATATATATATAGCGTTAAAGTCTAGCCAAAAACACCCTAATTTATTCTATAAATTACATAAAATATTGCATTTTACAAATTGGATTATAAAGCCATATTGTGCATATAGTCATAAGTGGATTTAAAGCATCAATGAAACTATAGTTGCTTCTGCAATATAGTGTAGCAATAAGACAATCATATCTAAGCATAAATAAATTCTAAACTGCATAACAATCCAACAAGTTTACAAAAGTTCATGGAAGCAGAATATTTTTGTTAATGCTATTTTCAATAACCACTAAAAAAAGCACCCTACATCTGAACTTTAACAAGCTTTACTTACACATCGTGCTCCCTTAGGCTGTGTGAAGCATATCCACCTTGGCATGACACTGCCTGTGTCTCCCATCAATCTACCCAGCCCGAGACTGGTGAAAGACTCACACTCTGATTGGTTGGCTATCAGGTTAAAGGTCTTGCTCCACGCCTTTGCCAAACACTTAAATGTGCTAGTGGACTGCTTGTGCACTGGACTAAATTCAGACTGACTGGTGTTAAAAAACTCATTGCAGCCCTGCCCATTTCGGAAAGTGAGAGAGAAACAACCGGGGAGAATAAAAGAAGCAGAGAATCTGTGACTTAGTGTCTGAGTGGTGACGTTACGTGATAACAGATCAGGAGTTAAAAGGAATTATTTATGATGAGAATGTTGGCTATAATTTGTAAATTTATATTTATAAATTGTGCAAAACTAACAAACTTCCTACTTAAATAACATATCTTGTTAATTTTAATTCACCAAACATGGAGCCTAAATTGGGCAAAATAAAAAAATAAAATAAAAAAAAAAAAGCATCAAGGACAAAGGTATGGTTGCTAAAACTGTGAAATGTTAAATGTGGCAATAGAATAAATCTAATTCTGGCAAAATGTAAGCTTTTTTAGTAAAACCAGACACTAGTGTAAAACACACAACAGGAATTGCCAATGACACTGATTGCCAGCAAAATGCCAACTGGCTGAAAAAATAAGTCATATATATATATATATATAATGTATTCATAGTGGTGCAGCAAAGAGTCCATGTAGCCACCCACACATGACATACGCCAAAACCAAAAACCACCTAATCTGTGTTTAAGTAGATACTCAGCATTGCAGTGTGACAAAAGACAAAAGAGACAAAGAAAAAAAACAAAGAAAGTACTGAGAGAGCTTAGAGAAAATCTATTATGTTAAAATGAATATATTTAAGTATTTTTGCTTTAAAAATATAAAATATGTAAAAGTGAAGCTGACAACCATTGCTTTGTGCATTACAAATACTTTCTAGAGTAAAGGTATCTATCATATACAACCTGAACATTTACTTTTTAAAAAATCCGAATATATTTTAAATCTTTTAAATATTTACCAATATTAATTATTACAGTATTAGAACTGAATTGCTCTGTCTTGATGTTGACACTGTAAAGAAGACAGACCTAGACAGAAACTGAATGAACTGTTCATTATCTGTTATTAAGTAGCACATGTTGATTGCCTACAGTCAGTGATTTCATAATACTACTCCTTTAGCCAGAGTGAAACCAATTCCATAGCACTGATCTCAGATCAGATTCAGCAGAGTTTCTGCCACAGTGGTGCACTGACAGGAAATGAGTCACTGAGACCAAGAGGGATAAAAAAGCACATGGCAAAACCAAGCGACAAAATATAGTCTAGAGGAAATGCCAGACAGGTTGAGAGGTCATAAACGGTGGTTTATGCAGGATGTTAAGAATGTAATTATACGATACGAAATATTTTTGTTCAGAATAGTAAAATTACAACTACATCAAAAACTGAATTACAAAAATAATGATGCACAAAAGTCTGTATATTTTAGAACATTGTTAAATATAATTTAAAAAGCAATAAGAAGGACGATTTCGGAAAACTGGGTGGCATAGTGGTTAGCCCATCTACCTCTCAGCATTGGGGATCCAGGTTAGAATCTAGATCTGGATGGAGTTTATGTTCTCCCCGTGCCCCGTCTCTGGATTCTCTTTTACTGACCACTTGTAAGAGGTGCTACTCCAGATGGGTATTTCCTCACTATTGTCTTTACAACAAGAACCACTTTGCAGTCTGTTACTGGGGGCAATAAGCAACAAGGCCAAATTGTACTACAATTTACAGTAGTGCCAATTTTAACATATTAAATAAGCAGCAATTTCTTATTGACATGCTTCAAACAATCTAATGCAACAATCTTCAGCGTCTGGTAGTTATTGAACAGTCAGTATTATGTCTTTAATTTACTGATAAAAAAAGGAATCTCAGTGTTCTGCTGTACTTTTCATATAACTCTCGGACATTTTGAGTAGGAGAACAGTAAAACTGTGTTTATTTTAAAGTTTGTAAGACAGACACACCCAAACACTGTCTAAACTGCTGAACCAGACATGCAACTATATACACACATCCGCAAATGCTCTACTATGACAGGAGTGAAAAAAAAATCACATTTTCCACTGAGGGAGGACAACCAACCACAAAAACAGACACATGCATACACTATTTTTTTGCTTTCCTGCACACTTATGACGTGTGTTCAGACAGGCTTTCCTGCTTATTCAGAATGAGCTTTTAAACACCCCAGGCTCTCCCAGGCATTTATTAAATACCAATGTCTAATTTATTTTTGAAAGGCTCTGAAAACTAAAAACCTACCTTGTCACTGTCCACTGTGTTTTGTGAGGTGCGAGATGCAATGGAGATTGTGTCAGGTTGGCTGCTGGCATCACCCTGACTGTCGGCATCCTCAGTGGTTTCCCTAAAACAGGGTGTTGGTAAAATTAATATTACACTTTAAAGAGTGATATAAAACTTGTCATTGAGTACCTCTTAAAGTATAAAAATACCTATTTAAAATACTTTTTTTTACTGTTTGGGAACATATATGTACACCTTTGGCCCTCAAAAAAGTACAATTCTGTCTAATAAGTAGCCATATAAGGTAAATTAATGTAAATTGTACCTTGGGGAATAGACACAGGCTACTGTACTCATACTGTAATCTTATTTCTGACAGTGTAAAAGTGAGAGAAAATACATTGTCATGTTGGAGAGAAACTGTTTTTTTCAACTTGTAAAAAAATCTTTTTTAGGTTATGAGACTTTTACAACATCTTTCAGGGATTTTCCTGGAATCTACGAGCTGATGCATGGAGACAATTATCTTCAACAGTACTGACTATTGACAACTACAGGTATACAAGGCAATAACAATAATTCATTTAATCATTTATAATTTTTACAATATAAGATGTACCTCTAAGTGTGTGTAAGCTCTACGTGCTATAAAACATTTTCTGTACAATAGAATTATATTTTAGAAATAAAAAGAAAAATCAGTCATACACGTGGAGTCACAACAGCGCAAAATTGATGTGTTTACCGTTTGCATATGCTGCGTTGCCTGGATGGTGTTTTGGGTAAGTGAATAGGCTCTTTGAGTGGCCCCTTCAGATGAACTGTTCTCTCCTGAATCACTTCACGGATGTTCCGTATCCATTCCTGCTTTACCTCCATACTGGATGCCTGTGGGTTCATGTATGCGAGAGGTGTTAGAAAAGGGAGCACACGAGTTCATAATCAATAAAAAAGATTCTGTATGTGCACCTAAAGACAAGCACAGGGGAGGGCTCACCTTAAGAATGGTTTTGCTGTCTGATGTTGGTGTGCGTCCTGCCCATAAAGCAAACTTACAAGGGTCTCCCTCGATATGTTCGGTCACTCCCAACTCTGAAGTCTATGGATTACAGCATCAAAAACTGGACTGAAGTTCCTGCTATTATCAGGACTGTATGATTGCAATGTTAATCTGTCCACTGATACAGAAAGAAAATGCAAACTACCACAGAGTAATGAGTAATGGCCACAGCACTCCCCCTAATTAGTGTTAAACACCATGCCCTTATGTGACATAGACATCCGATTATGTGTTCATTGCTTTAAAGACATATGTTAAAGCCATTGGTCATTCAAGTTATACTTAAAGTTTTTTTTTAATTGAAAAGCAACAATTATTACAATCATAAAGACATTACAAAATGTCTTATATCATACCAGCAATTTACTCTTATAAACGTATTTTGTGCGTCCTGAGGAGTCCTTTATTTCTTTGCTGAAGACCAAGGAGATCTCAAAGAGAAAAAGATGACGATCTCTGCCTTTTCTGATGAGAGACTTGGGATCCCACACCTGGAACGTGTCCTGCAGGATCAGTTCACCTTGAACTGCCAGGTTCTCATCAAAACCTAAAACATGCCACAAACAATTTGAAGCTTAAAATTAAAAAAAATACAAGATAAAGTGGATACACCTTAAATTGCAGGATGTGACCAGTCATGTGAACTCAGTCAAGAAATAGCAGTCTGGATAAAGATCTTTTAGTCTGAACAAAAGCTATATTTTCTTGTTGTGTATGAATATTTGAATATTGAATATATATTACTCTTCAGTAAAACAAACATCTGATTTAAAGCCTCTCATAAAAACATTTCATATTAACCCTATCAAATTTTTTATTAAGTGATCTGGCAGTGATCTAATAATTTCAGAAGCTCAGTGTAATTTAATTATTGTGTTACGATTTTAGAAAAATCTGGATTGAAATGTAATAATGTGCAACCACAACATCCAGGTTGTAATTACAATCATATTTAACAGTGAATCAGTCAACTTAATTACCACCTTGGTGAAAGAACACCTTGCAAAAAAGAACAAGATTACATTTCTAAACACTGACCTAAAAATTAAATATGTGTGAAATTTCATGATGTCATACTTACCCTCCAGCATGCTCACATGCATGGCATCATTGGCTCTCTTTGGCACACTGAGCATGACCTCCAGACCTTCTTTAATTTCCCCTTTACCCTCTTCACAGCATGTCAGCAACTCCTGGTACACACACAGACACAAATTACTAATACTAATTACTAATACATTAAACGTCATGCCTTATGAAGATGTCGTTTACCTTCAATAGCAGCTGGTATTTAGTGATTCTTTGCACCGGTTTGATGAGGTAGGAGGATATGGAATTCACTAATCCATGTCTTTTTTGAATTTCCTACAGAATACACACCAAGTGCTGTTAGAACCTTATAAGCATTTCTATAACCGGCTTAACTGTTATTCATTTTACCGAAACTCAATTAATGTGTTTTTTTTAAGCTACACCTGAAAATGAATGAACAGTTCGGATAAATCAGTAAGGACAATCTTTACACTTATGTCTCAACAGAAACACCAGAATGGATCTTATTAAGCTCTCTGCTGCCATCTAATTGTCCACAAGAAAAGAGGGGCAGACTCACATCGAAAAAGCGACCAGCCTGACCCTGGATCAGTTGACTGGAATCTGGCTTGTTTTTGCAGTAAGTGACATACATATGGAACTTATCAGCCTGTGGCAAAAACAAAATCAGCAAACATTCCAGTTTAGGAATTTGGAATAGCCATTGTGTATTATCAGACAGCAGTTCAATAAAGGCTGCAAAGGGTCTTTTTACCCATGTGACAAAGCAGTGGCCCACATCTTCAGGAAGCTGCTCATAGTTCTCCAGCTCCTTCAAGAAAACACTAAAAGAAAAAATTTTGACATTTTCTTCTGTTTTACAATTAACATATACTTTGTAAAATGTGACACTGCTAATAATTATTAAACTTTAGGTTTGAGTGCAGCATACTATTGGTGTAACAACGCAATTATTATTTTTTTTTTCAAAAAGTTTTTATAGTTTGTGAAAGGCCCTTCCTTTTTCATGCATACTTGACTGCACAGTGAGCTCTGGCATTTATCTATTTGATTTTGGAAAGATTTATAATCTGCCTCACAAAATTAGAAGCCAAAGCATGTCGAGAAAAATACAATCTCAGCAAATCAACTGTCAATGATTAATTGTCAACAAACCTTATATAATGTCATCCCTTAATAGATTGCCTGCAATTAGCACTAATGCCTTTTGTCTGTACCTAAATGGACAAATACTTAATACAATTGAAATTAACTGTAAACACATGGTCATTGCACCTAATAAATTGGCATAATTTGTAGTACTAGTTAATAAGGAAATTCGTAATGAGTCATACTTTGCAAACATCAGTGTTAAATGTAGATGGAGACTTTACTTGTTATGAAAATCATAGATTTCCTGTATATTTCCAAAGATGACATGCTCTTTATTTGTAATTCCTTGAGGGATCTCCTCCATCCCGCTTGTCATCTCCCACAAAAATGTCTGTGAAAATAATAAAGTGAGAGTTGATAATTAACGTGTGTATATGTGTATATGTGTGTGTGTGTGTTTGTCTGTGTGCACGTGCGTACACATGCGTGTGTTGGGTAAGGTTGGAACCCACCTCTAAGCACTCCTGCAGGTCCCTCACATATGCTCTTTCAGTCTGCAGCAGTTCAGCCATGATGTACCTAGAGAAAAAAATTTGTTTCTGAAGTACACCATGGAAAATCTAAGGCTTCAAATATTGATCATATAGAATTCTAAGTAGCACACTGCAAAGCAATGTGGGATGATGATTTGAACTCAGTTCACACACTTCTAAGCACTCTGGAAAAGAACACTGCAAGCAGGTTGGAAAAAAAAATGCATCTCATGCTTTCAGGTTTTTTTTTGGGCCGCCTCACTCTTTTTTTCTAGCAGATTTCTTCTTCTCCTCATTGATCTCATGGTTGGGGTCATTGAGGTTGACTTCTGGGTCCGTATGAGTTAGACTGGCAGGGATAATATCCAACTCCAAGTCTTTATTGTCCTGACAAAGACATTAGAACACTAAAACACTTGCACTTAAGTCAAATATGTACAAAATACAGAATATTAACAGTATTAGTGATACTCTGCAAATCGTACAATGCTAAATAAACATATACATGTTGGTTGGAAAAATTGTAAAGTAGTCTAATCAATGCATTACAGTATGATTAAATAAGTTTATTGGTCACTTTATTAGTAAAATGATATTTTTCACCCAAAAAAATTGGATTGGTTCTATTTCATCGAAATAAACAGCAAAATAAACAAAAGGTTTAGACCACAGAATGAAGTAAAAATTTACCAAGTATCGTAAAGCACATTGGCCATTTGGAATTAATATAATATAAATAATAATGATAAATATTAATAAATATAATATAATAATTAAATATAAAAAATATAGAAAATAAATGTAAGTTGTGGAATAATTAACATTATATTACAGTTGTCTTCTCTGCCTGCTGAACAAAAAAGGCACTCTTACCTCAGAGCAGAGTCCTAACGCTCGGTCCAGACTGGAGCGATACTGGCCCATGCGCTGAGAGAATTCCCGATAGTGTCGATCCACTGTGGATACCCAGCGCTTCAACTCAGTGACATGCACGTGACCTTTCTCCACCAGACTGCCAGCTAGCTGGATTAACAGTTTAACCTTCTCCTGGGTTTGCTGCAGGTGAAATTTAGAAATTGTTCATTTCTATTGTGAAATTGTACAAAATAGCAAAAAATTTAATGATTAGACGATTAGATTCTGGTTTAAAATGTACATGTTTAAGTTACATATCATTAAAATCAAAGACTGGCTCATGGTACTAACACCAACATCACTACTACTACTACAATAGTACTATATTTTTCTAATAATAGAAATATTAACAATTATTATAATACAATTGTGAACTGATGTAAACTGAATGCATAATATAAAAAACAGAATCCATTGTATTAGTGTTATATATTCAAACAGGCTTCAATTAAAAAAAACTAACTTCTTAGATATAAAATATATTTAATAAAAAATAGAATGCATGGGATATGGAGTGTGCGATTCATTAGATGAAGTACCTTTGCAGACAGACGGAATTCTTCGTATTCTTTAAGCAGTTCCTGAGTTTTCTCGGTGGTTTCACCTGGAGATGTGTGTGTGGATAAATACTGCTCACCAATCTCCTGCAGCCAGTCTAAGGCCTGAGTTCAGGAAAGATGAACAAGCAGATTTGTACTTAATTACTTGCATAAATAAGTTTAACTATATTGCTAAATTCTTAATGACTCCAAGAATTGGTTTAATAACCAGACCGTTGCTTTGTCTTTCTCCTCTGATGCAGTCTCTGTGGTCTTTATTAATCAGCCACCTCATTAAAGAAATACTTCAGATTTTTCTCATCTAATCTCTGTCCATGGCATCTGTAGTCATTATTGCCATGTCCTTTACTGACACAGGATGTTGAACCAGTTTCCATTAAGTAAATAGATTAAAGAAGCAGTTGTTAAATCACTTTGCTTAATGTTTTAAACATGTAGTTGTGTAATACAAACTAGCTCAACAGCCATGTTTTAATTAGAGATTTCAAGTGTTTTATATTGGACTTGATTTGTCTGATAAATGCTGTTTTAAATAAATAAGCAAGTAGTCAGTTGGAATGACATGTTAAACAAGCTCATTCATGCTGGATGACCAGGAGTCCACATATTTTTGGCAACACGATGTGTGATACATGTAACTTTCCAGTGAGCAGGTTTCCAGGGTAACTTGTTAGCATTATTATTTAATAATTCCCCATCTGCCACAGATGATGAATTATTTCTTCAGGCCAGCATAAATCGCGTCCTCACCTGTCTGACATGTCGTTCGAACAACACATACTGTTGACACTGGTCCAGCCTCTTCTTTTTTTGGGTCCAGAAATGTAAGACCCGGTTTTCTCTCTGCAGCAGCTCACTTAGTATGGCTATCACACCAAACACATATGGCACAGATTAAAATGCATCCAAACACAGGCATGCATATATTAGCATGTACATATTTGTGTATTCATGCTGTGCAGCACAGTGACACACATGGAGCAAGGCATTTATGACCGACCTTTGACCTGTGTCTCAGGTGCCCGGTTGTGGCTGGTGACTGCTGACATGCTCACATTATTGCGGTGGATGTACTTTAGAAAGACCTCTGCATTCCGTCGAGCTAAAGTGCAGGCCTGCACACAAACCAACACATTTTCTTCTCCCACCATCTGAGCGTAGGTTCATGTTTAAATATCTGACTACCAATTTGCACTATATATAATAAACATAATTAAAAAATAAAATGTGTTCTTTTGCTGATAAGTCAATTTTAAACAGGGTTGTTGCTGGAAAAAATGTTATTATACAGTATTTTGTTTTTAGCTTATTTCTATTTCCTTTAATTACTGTTCTGTGGGCTTATGTTCACACATCCCTATTAGTTCTTATTATACAAGCGACCTTGGATATCACCTAGTGTGTTCAGTGTGTTGGTTTGTGTTTGTGTCCTGTGTTTTTAAAACACTGTAATTTTGTGAATTATGTAACTTTTAAAATTATGTGACTATGCTCTATATGCACTATAATTATATTCAAGGACACAAAATTTCCAACTTCATCTAACTCTGGCAATTTTTTGTTCTAGAATGTGCTGTGTTTATTGTTTAAACCTAATTTATTCAGTGTTCACTCCCAAGTTTCATCTTATGATGACCCTAATAATACCAATGATGCTTTTCTATATTACAAAGTTATTCCATTAGTAAATGTGGGCAAGATGTAAATAAAGAGACTTATGCTTTAGTTTTAGCCTTAAACACTTTGTATAGTATAATTATAAATATACACATAAATATAATACAATTTTGGACTTAATCTCTAATATACTAGAAATATTCATTTAATATAGAGAAATTATAGAGTGCATTCATAAGCGGTAGTGACTGAACATCAAACTCCAGTGTTGTCTGGCTTAAATCCATCAAACAAATCAAACCTGGTACATGTGTGCAATAGCAATAGCAACACAATATGTGCTTATATATGGTATATGTGTAAGGTTTTTAGCATACACTATGCATAAAAGTGTCTTTTGCATGCAAGTGATTGTGTCTGAGTGTTTAACCTTGAGAAACGCCTCCTTCTGCTCCAGGTGTTTGCTGATAAGAGGAGACACATGGTCCGAATCAGATGTAGAACCGAGTTTGTCATGTGCCCCACACCAGTCCTCTTCTCTCCTGTATTCTTGCTCCAGGCTTTCCAACACATTACACACCTAAAAATATTTACACATATGCACAACAGTTCAATTTACAGATATCTAAAAATTATTTTTTAATTTTAGTACTGAAAATTAATTGGAATTTCGTACAGTCACAAAAGTTTTTTGTAAGTGAGTTTAGATTTAATGCTTAATATGTTGCAAAACGGCAGCACTTAATTTGAATTCCACATTTAGAGCCAATTATTATGTTCCCTAAGAAAATGTACCCTCCATGGCAGTGTGATAGCAGAAGTCCAGAGGTACATCACTATAACACACTACATTAATACTTACACTGCTTTTTGCTGCAATGTTTTACAATTTTAACAAAAGTTTACATTTTTCTTCTGCTTATTCCTTTTATTTATGTGTATATTTGTGTATTGTGTATCATTACAAAGTGCTTATTTAAAATACTTGTCATTTTAAGAATTTGGAGCCCAAGACCCACCTGTTCTGAGGTCTTATAGAAAGCCACAGAGGCATTGACCAGCTTCAGTCTGTCCTCCATTTTCAACATAAGAGTCTGCCAGTGCAGTGCTACTGTCTCAGCACATGCTCGAACTGCATCTGGATCATAGTGCCCTGCCTGTAGCATCATCTCAGCCCTCTGCTGTAACTGTAGGGCACTCTGATGAGTCCTCTGAAGTGAATCGGCATGAAGAAGAGACTGAAAATACACAGACTGTAGGTAAGTCACTGTTAAAAAGGACCCATTATTAGGGGTGTTTATCTATCTACACACACACACACACACACACACACACACACACACACGTGTAAATATATATATATATATATATATATATATATATATATATATATATATATATAAACATATATAAACATATAAAACATGTAACTTTGTATAGCTGTAAATTTTTTCAGCTGTAGGGAAGCTGGTGTTATAAAATTGATAGGTCTTGTGAGAGGCAATTTACTGCAGTTTCTGTAAAGTCCTTCTCTCTGCAGACCTTTTCTAAGCCAGTTTAATCACAGGTAAAAGCCCGGTCTTTAAATTTAGTGGATCTTTGTTAATTAAGTACTTTACTTTTCTGTTTAACCACAAAAAGATACATAATAAAATTGTGTATCAATTGGCTGGCACTCTGCGATGTAAAAGAGTAAACAATTTTTATCCTAATATCTTTTATAATCCAGACTTTATTTGTCTTCTTTATTACAACCACTCACCTGTAACTAGAAAAATAACTTGTATCTAGCCAAGTGCTGGTTCGTAGAAGTTTTTTTTTTATTTTAATTAAAAATAAAATGTCTGCAATTCATTATTTCAGCCTTGAATGTTGGGATGCTGTCTGGCAGAGACCACATTCTGGCATTTAACCAGACCTCCAATTTAGCCTTATTTATAAATTATATGTTGAAATTTACTGAAGTGAACTCAAGTGCCCTGTATATTTACTGAGTGATAAGCAATAAAGAAGTTTCAGCTGCATTTTAAAGTTTATCTGGATTTTTTTTTTTTTTTTTGAAGATTTCAATGTGTTTGTTAACTGCAGAGAAAAAATAGAGAAATAGAAACGTGCAAGTTATTGTAATGCACAAAATATCATGGTATTTAATTTCTCAGAGGACATTATTAAATATATCAAAATAATACTACAGTTATAATACATATAGAATAAAATAATTGTACGAATACAATACTTTTAGATTAAATATTGAATATATAAAGATTAAAAAGTGTTACACCACGGTGTGTCTTTAAGCTCAGTAGACAATCCACATTCTGAATGTAGTAATGACTTATTTGGTCCTAATACTGCGATAGTGTGCATGCATGGGATTTGGGCTGACTATTAAGTTTCCAGGGCTAGTACCTCAATGGCGAGCTGAAACTGCTCGTGCTCTCTCTGTAGCTGTTCAGCTTCTGATAAAGACCCGGCATTCACTGTACTGGCTGTAAGCATGGACTCACCATTCCTGATCCAACCTAAAACCTTCATTAGAAATAAACAAAAGCACATTAGTGACTTTCCAGAAGGTAAACATGTAAAAATAATCTTTTTTTAGATTTCAGGGATTTAAATGATTGTGTTTACTAAGATTTTTATATTTCACAGATTTTTCATATTTTACAAATTCTTTTTTGTTTCAGTTAGAATATTGTTTAATTACTATCTGCTAATAAAATATACATCATATGGACAAAAATAATCAGACAAAAGAGTGACAAAAGAATTCATAAAAGCTAATTTGATAAATATGGATGAATTTTCAACACTTCTTTCCAAAAAACTAGAAGCTGTTATTTCTGCTAAAATAGGACCAAAATAGAATTGGATATAATTTAAGCTCCTGCAGGTATAATGTGTACAAGGCATTTATCAATTTATAATGTAAATTTTAGTTTTAATCTCGTTAGTCATTAACATTCTTACTAAGGTAATATATATACATATATAGTATGTGTTTTTGTATCCACATTATTGTATCTGAGCCTAGCAAAGTGTTTTTCTTTTTTTAAACTATATTAAGCTGATTCTTTTCAGGTCAGTATTCCTGATGTTTGTATAAATAGAAGAATTAAGTAAGCATTTAAATAATATGTATCACAAAAGTCAGACACCTACACAATCACGTGGTATGACCATTAATATTAACTTCAATTACTTAGCAAAGATGTTTTTGCTGATGTAGCCGTAAACAAATGACATTATCAGCGAAACATGCAGGTGTGTAATAAGGTAGACTGGTAACAATGGTGCCATAGTACAAATGGACACACCTGTTTGACCTCAGCCTGAAGGTGTCGCAGCTGTAAACACTGTTCGAGGCGTTTGTGTGTGTGTTCAGCACTCAGTTCCATCTCATGCTGCTTTTCATGTAGAAACTCCAGAAGCTCCTGAACCTGAGCTGCTAGATCCACATCCTTCTCTCCACTCAGATCCATACCTGCACCATGCATGCATGTGCACACACACACACACAAACACACACATGGGTCACAAATGGAACTGACAAAAGGTGAGCAGCAAAAGCTTTATGAGTGGGGTCGTAAGTATACTAAAAGGTTGGGTTTTCATGCTGTAACACTCAGGATCTGATTCAAGCTGAAGGTTGGCATTAAAGCTGGTGCATTTGAAGTAGTATGTCTTAAAAGTATTTTGTCAGATCTGTGGTGCATCTTGTCTTAGCCTTTATTATGTAATATTAAAAAATTAAATGTTCTTTTATTCAGAATGAAGGAATCTCCTGAAAAAAAAAACTGTAAGAACTATGACAGTACAACTGCATTATTGTTAATTTTTCCACAGCCTCTTTTTTTAATTAATTGCCCAGCCCTGAAATAGAAAATATACCTAAAACAATGGTCGATTATTGACATGCTAATTAATTTACAACTTTGTGAACTTAAAGCAAGAAACTACAAAAAACTTGGTAGATATTAAAATATAAAAAGTTATTTTATATTTTTCTTATATTGTCATATATTATGTAATCATAATTTATTACACATACATAATATGTATGCTACATATTTATAATTAAAGCCTCTTCACAACAATTTTAAAAATCAAATCTTCCCCTAAAATGCATTTAGATGCAAATTCTGCGATTTGTGATCATCATGATTTGTTGCTTGAACATTTCATTTATTTGTGATTCCTTTATAAAATGTCAAATATTAATTATATTATAATGTAGTTTTTCAAGTCAAAAGCAATGTTCTGGTAAACAGAGGCAAAAATAAGAAACACTGTGTTTGTCTAATTATGTGCACCATGCATAATAGCTTTGTAATTAGCTCCTTTGCTAATTAGCAGTCTTTTGTGTGTAAAGGCAAAGGAGCACATCAAAGTGCAGAGTTTGGGGTGAAAAAAATGTACTAGTAGGAGGCACTGTGCTCTGATCTGTGAGATCAAGTGTGGTGAGAGGACTTCGTAGTCTTTTCTGATAATTCATGAGTTTCTATGAGCGATCAGTCAGGCCCGTATATAAAACATTGCTGGGGAAAATATAATGATATGCATTGATATTCAGGATTTACACTTTTCATAGTGACCCTGCTAAACACATATTGGTGATGCCAGATTAGGATTTTCTTATGTTCACATGCATGTGGATAGACACCAAACCTGGCAGATGGTGAATGTGGCACGCAGGCAATTCAAAAATAGGGATCTGAACATTTGTGTCTGCTGACACGGTAAAGGGCATTGTTCCCCGCATTTGCAAACTCGACTTCACCCCCACAGCTACTCCCTACAGGCAGTGGGATGCAGTCTCCATAGCAACTCCACACTTTGCAATGGGAGGTGGTTCCCATGGGAACGTGATCATTGCGTGACAGTGTGGAGTGTACAGTAGCAGAAACGTCCTCCCCAAAATGTGGACAGTGAAGCATGTCCGTGGCAATCTTGGGGCCTGTCGTCATAGAAACCTTTGTAAAGAAAATCCCTGCGTGTGTGTGTGTGTGTGTGTGTGTGTGGGGGGGGGGGGGGGGGTTCCATAGCAACCCCACTCCTGAACATAGAATGTGAATGTGTAGGGGAAAAATTCTATGGATAAATTCCCTCCATATTTTTCTTCCAAATCTTTGCCCATTTAAATTCCAAACAAACAATAAATCTTGTTATCTTGTCAGTTTTATGAAAAGGCTAGGCTTACGAATTTTATGCATGATCGTCATCACCTCCAGAAGCTAAAACATGTCTAAAGCATCTCATTTCACTTCTCATAGCACATGTTCATGAGTACATCATTATATACTTGGTAGAAATGTGTACTAGCGCCAGACTTACTTTGATAGTGCACAGAAGACTTTTAAGCATATCTGAACACTAGGTGGCTGTATATATCCAGGGTTTTTCTTTAAATTTAGGCTCTAATCTAAATCCTAACACCTAAATTTACAATATCATTGTCAGTTAACTCACTGCATTTCACATGTATACATATTTATCTTAAATTGTAAAACTTGTATTGGCCACATTTTCCGAGTACAACAGCCCACAGAAGGTTGGTTCACTAATCTATTAGATTTCTGGCTGGAGCATGAGGATAATAAATCAAATATTTGAAAGGCGCATTTAAAAAGCATAAATAATGGCAAACATTATGAACAAAAAAATAACATAGTATGACTGTGTGTACTTAATCGCTTTTTTAAAATAAATAATTCAGTGTTTTTAAACTATTTAAAAAGCTTATTATCAAGTGTTGATAGTAAGAAGGAGAAAGAAGCCCTTGTAACAAAATGTGAATATGCCAAATGCCAAAATACTGGTATATTTTTGGCAGGTAGAACTAAGGCAGCATAAATGGAACATGTCAAACTTCACTGTAACAAACTGGCTTGTCTGTTTGTTGCAAACTATATTTTCTGATAAGGTATTATTTCGTTTCCATTATACACTAGACGTTATCAGAGGGAGAAAAGATGTTTAAAGAAGGCTGCAGATGTCTTGATTCCAAAGTGTACCATCATGTATAAAAAGTAATTAAATACTCGGTTATCATTCATCTTATTATTTTTCTGAATAAAAGTGTAGCACCCTAGCTTAGTTTTTCACTTAAACCATTTAGAAGGAGTCTAAATTTCATGAATTAAGTCCTGGCTAAAATTAATTTATGTATAAACTATTGATAGAGGAAGGTTATTATTAGCTTGGACATTTTTAAAAGCACCTGATGAATAAAACTGGGTTGCACCAAATTAGCAGATTAGATTAGCAGTGGCATCATCATTGGGATTTTCACCTGATGCCTGCACCTCCATAATGTACTGGTGCAGGTCCTGGCCCTGCTGGATGACCTCAAACGTCATGTTGTTCATGGCCAGCTTGCGTTCAGTGTGGCGATGGAGTCTCTGCTCAGCCAGCGTCAGCTCCTCTGTGTTAAATTCACTCGCCTGATGCAGTAAGTCCTGCTTCCAGGCATCTAGCTCTCCGGTTACCTATTATAAGTCCAAATAAAAAAAGGGATAAAAAAAAAAAAACAGAGACAGACAAAATAATTTAATTCTTATTCATATCATGATGTGTTTGACACTTACATTTAGATTTATACTGCTATAACAGTGAATAGAGGTCAGTTTTACTTAATCTTACAGCATGAACTATACATTCATATATTCATGTTTTAATCCTCTTATCCTTATCAGGGTTGGTGGGGGGCTGGAACCTACTTCAGTATTCATGAGGTAAAATACTGGGAAGCAACCAGGACAAGCAGCAAACTATCGCAAGGCAGAAACATGGAAAAACACTTCTTCCACATGATAATATCTCAGAGTAAGTTCTTATTGCTTGTTAAATTGTGGAATAAGGGTTTCTTTAGAAAACACATACTACGAACGAACATGCAAATGCCACACAAAAACTATCTTGATTCTGCTACCCAAAATTTGAACTAAGGACCACTTTGCTGTAAGGCAGAACTGCTCCCTTCTGTGCCACCCATGTACACCACATTGTGCCCCCTAAATGACTCTTGAGTGTCTCCTACCTCCCCACATCCATAAACCTCCAATTTGACATTTCTTTATGTTATATTATATAGATTATATAATGCCACATATAATCTCATTTTATTTTATGACAAATTACATCATATATAACGTATTTTATCACATATTGGGAGAGTAGTTTAAAGTTTTCATTGTGTCCCTTTTGGCCTGTAAAATATTTTTGATCACCATTTAACACTCTATTGTGCAGACTTTCCTTCTACTCTGATGTATGTATTTATAGTTTCTGGCTTTAACTCTCACATTGGCTTTCTCTTACCAATCTGTTTTAATAGGCTATACTTGGCCATTTCAGTTAGGAAGCTATTCAACTTCATTGTGTTTAACTAATTTAATGAAATTGTGTCTTCCGGTGGGATCCATGACCAGCCATCAGGGCCCACAGCCAAGTTTATTCATCTCTGCTTTTCAGTGTGATTTTTTACACAACATGACCTCTATAAAAATCAATAACACTTCATAGTGGAGCTGTAATGTTATGTGATGATCCATCTTAAATAACCAGAACCGCTTTTGCTCTTAGCACCATTTGGTAACAGGTCATGTGAGACACAATTTATTTCAGCAACTACATTTGGTACATTGAGAGTTTGTTGGCAATCTGCCTCTTTTTCCAAGCTGCTTGAGTCAGTTAAGCTAACTCAGCAACCACAAATTACAACATGTGCTCACACACATATTCACCATCAGATTCAGCTCAGGAAATTATGTAATTTTTTGTGAAGTATACAATTTTATGACTTTTGATTTTTTAAAATTTGTTTAAGATTGGGGTGATGAAGACTTTACTGTCTTAATAGCTTGATGCATGTTCAAAACTGATAATAAAAGTTTGTATATTGGATTGCCCGCTGGTGCATTGCAAAATTATCCTGGGTTTAATTTCCAGCTACATGGTCAGTGTCCTCTTTTTGTGAAGTTTGCATGTTCTCCATAGGTTTGTGCTTGTTTTCTTCTTATAATATTTAGTTTCCTCCCAAAGGCCAAAAACAAAGGAAATCGGCTGTATCAGAGATGTGTTTGTTGGTTGCTGGATTCTGTTCTAGTGTTCATATGGTGAAAGACAGTAAAACCTACAGTGAAAAAAAACAACAGACACAAATGGCAATTTAGCTATTAGCATGTTAACTATCATGTTTTTAAACTGTGGAGGAAAACCAGAACTTTAGTAGTAACACATGTTCACTCCAATAGAAAAGACTCGGACCACCATGATTGGGAATTGACCCCAGGCCCTTGTTATATAAGGATGTTTACTGATACAACACAATCACATCTCATTCTCATAAGGAATACCAGACTTCAGTAAATGTTTTTACATATGGTGCATTCATCTGAACCTATTCCCACACCAGCTAAAACAGATAGACATTTCCCAGCAACAACCACAGAGCATTACCACTTTTGTAACTGTTGACCTTTTGTTTCACACACCCCGAAATAAACGAGCACATGCTTTCAATCCTTCTGTTCACATAGATAAGCTCTATGGTCATAAATCTCTTATTTGTGGAAAGGCACACACTTTTTACCTGGCATGCACAAAGCCATAAACTTTTGCTCTACATTGATATACACTTACCTCCAGAGCATACTGCTCAAAGATACGTAGCTGCAAGAAGATATCAAGTTTAATCCTGCGCTCATGGAAGAGTTCCTCCATATGAGCCTGGGCTTCATCCAGCTGCTGCAGTACACTCTCAATATGAGCTACGGAGCTGGCATGAGGCAACCTGTTACTCGCCAGAGCAGAGTCCCTGTATACACACCACACACTCCGTTACCAGGTGCGTTAGAGGTCTAGAAAAATGTTGCAGGTGATAGCGGCACTTTCGTCTGTAATATGTGTAATATCATAGTGCTGAATACTAAATATATAACACATCTGTTATACATACTTAGACACATCTAAGTATGTGTCTTGTGATCTCAGTTTGGTCTTAGTGGTGTGCCATACTCCCTATTAATCACAGCATCGATAGCCAATCACAGACATTAAGAATATTAAGTATTTTTGGCATGTCTCTAGTTTTAATTATTTTTCTGAAATAAATGGCTGACTTAAAAACACTAAAATAACAAACTGTTACTGTTAATATTGCTAATTTTCACAGATTTTGCTCAGTGTATTAGGTTATTAAATGCATTTTTTGAAAGCTACACACAGGCTACAATTGGTAATCTAACCGTAAATGTTGGATCAGCTCCTCTCCCTCCTTAATCACATTAAGCGTAGCATCCAGTGTGCTGCTCTGCTGTTGCTGAAACTGTCTGATGAGTTCCTGAACAGAGTCTACCGACTCTGAGCACACTGGCTCCACCAGACCCTTCTGCAAATCCTCCATCCATGACCATAGCTTTAAGAAAAAAAAAAAGACTGGTTATGTGTTCAACCAATACACAGTACCGTACAATCGTTTATTTACAGAATAGAGATTCAGTCATTCCTTCTCTAAACGTCTTGTCCTAATGAAGATTGTAAGGTGTAAGAACTGGGTCGGGTCCATGGGTTCACACCTAGAGGTGATTAAGTGTCTTTAATTCAGCCAAATTACATGATTTTTGACTGTGGCGAAAATAACCTACCAAGACTTGGAAACACAAAAAGACTGCTGTAAACAGAAATCGAAGCCAGGACCTTCTTGCTGAAAGACGACCGCTCTTTCCCCTGTCACCATGTCTCCCTCATCAAGTGATGTATATTGATACAGTTTGTGTATGTTTACCTCTTTGGTGTGTGTGTGAAATGACACGGACAGGTCCAAGAGCAATTTCCTCTGCTCCACTCTCCGCACAAACTCTTGAACTCGGACCTCCAGATGATGAGCGGCAGCGTAGATCTCCTCAGGATCACATTCGCCTGTCTGAGCCAACTGTTCTGCTGCCTCTAGAAGCTTATCGGCGTTAGTGTACGTGTTCTACAGGTAAATAGAATTATAGAATGAATGTCATACAAGCCTCAGCAGGTGTAATGTAGAAGTGTCTCAATACTTTTGTTTATATACTTTACATATCACTCCGTATTATGCCCAATTAATAAATTTAATAAATCAAATTAAATAAATCACAGTAACACAAACTCTCTTGAGGATAACCGCTTTATCACAGGAACTAATATTAAGATATTTAGTTCTTTATTTATGTCACAAATCATTCATTGTCGATCAGTTCTTGTTATATTTTGTACAGAAAAATATTTACACTGTTGTTTGGTTCCTATTTTAAAAGTCCTAGGATAAAAGTCCTGGAATACAGAAATCAAACTAATCATTATGTGCTAATTAAGCATCTAATCATAAACACAAGATTAGTAAAGATTAGTTGTCACCATTTGTCATCATCTCTACAGCATCTTAATAGTCCGCTCCATGCTTCAATATAATAAACCATCACACACAAACACACACTTTACCTGTGCCACCTCCTGGAAGTCATCATGCCGCTTTTGTAGAGCTCGAGCCCGATGCACTGACTTCCCCACCCCAGTATGTTTACTGAGAAAAGCCTCTCCATGGTTCTGAATCCAGTCTAGCACCTATACACAAATTACACACATTTAGTATTATTGATAGTCCAGTATATTTTTAATACTCTTACACATAAAAAAAACAGTACATTCTGCAAGATAATAATACCAGTGTAGTACCACAATTAGTAATGTTGAGTTTTTTTGACATAAATAGTGTAGGATTTAGAGATTTAGCAACCTTTATGAATCAAATGTTTACAGAGCCCATGGCAGTTTTTAAAAAAAAGGCACGTTCTAATTGTCGGCGGACAGATCCACAAATATATTCATTCATAATTAAAATAAGGAGAAGAAATAGCACTAGAAATCTACCAGCCCAGATTCTGAATCTTCATTAATTACAAATGTCTTTAAAAACATTACTCATGGTCTCCTTTTAAACAGAGATTTTTAGGTCAAAATATGAAATGCAGTTATCAACAGCAATGTAATAAATTATCATTATTACATAATTTTAAGGCCATGTAAAATGTAAACATAAAGTGAAAGAAAGTTTTTATATTCATGTTATCTGAGTCTGTAAAATTACCATATAATTGATATCCATTCAGGTAACATGCGTTTTCTTTTCTCTCAGGAGTGTTGTGGTTCATAACACCTTGTGTAAGCAGAAGACTGTATTTTAATTAACAAAATCTGATTGGTGTTGGCATGAAGGTCCAATATTTATTAAATTATGTCATTTTATTGATTCAACGAAAGACATCTGTGATACCTTAACTCATTCATTTAGTACATTAAGCTGCCATTAGAATATTTTACTTTTAATTAGTTAGTAGTTAAAGGAAGTAACTGATTTCTGTTAAAGCCACAACACATACATATTTTTATAATTTAATTTAACACATACAGGTTTAAATTTAGATCCACAAAATAAATCCACAAAAAAATTACTGCAATGTGTGTTTTATAATGAGTTCATAGTGTACAAGTCTGAACTTTAATTAAGAAACTATTGATGTTTTGGCAACTTAGTCCCAAGACCATTTAGATTGTAATCCACCTTTCTAAGAACCAAAATAACTTTTGAAAGAGAAGCATTCACAGTGTAATAATAGACCTGGTTAGAAGAAGTCTCTGTGCATTGTTGGTACTGAATTTACAGAAGGCCAAGCATAATAAACAAAACCCTCATAGAGGACAGAGAGCAAATTTCACCTGGCACGGTGACTATGTCTCGTCACACACTCTTTTACAACAAACACACATTCTTATACTAGTAATTATTATCCACACGCACACATATATACATACAGGCTACTCAAACATGCTTCTTTGAATATGTGTAAAGGACCTGGTTATGAATTATGAACCATTGTATTCTTAGCTTTGTTTAAAAATTTGGGTAAGACCCTTTCAGTGCATGAAGCAAGGTCCATTGTTTGGGTACTGGTTAACCCAAACTTTATTAAGATGAATTAGAACAGAGATTGTGAGCCATGTTATTTTATTCAACATCTGTGTCTAATCTTACAAATAATCTTTTGGATAAATGGTCACAAAAACCTCACAAGAGCACATTTCACGATTTTGTAAAAAGATGCTTTTTCAAAACACTGGAACCTGTTATAGCTGATAAGGAAGTAAAAGTTTATAAAAAAGGCTCCTGTGCGTACAATGGGGGCACCCCTATATGTTATATATATGGTGTGTGTTTTTGTGTCTATCTGTATTATATTTATGTGTTGCCAGAATTCACCTGTTGCACATCTTGTTGAAACACACACAGCTGTAGTCTCTGGTGTAGGCGAAGTTTGCGGTGCTGCAGCATGCCCTCAAGTCTGCGATGCTGATGCACCACCTCATGCATCACGTCCAGGACAGCGCGCACTGCTAGACTGTAGTCTGCGCCTGGCGTCACTGTACCGGCATCACTCTGTGGCTGTGGCCTCTGTAGCACATCCAGTAGTGTTTTTCCCTTCTGACTCACCTGAATGTAAAAAGGTACACACTTTCTAAGTGGTGCTACAAAACAAAATAAATACAGAACAAAATTCTACATTTCTAATATATTAAAATGTTAATTATCCTAACAACAAATTATTGCTAGACAAGAAACAGATGTGTTAAATAAATCTGAGGAATCCTAGAAACATACCTCTTTAGAAGCTACCTCTTTATTGCACCCAGCTTGCCAGTATCGACACAGTGGTTAGAGACGTGGTCGTATATCAGGATGTTATGCCTTTATAAATAACTCATGGGTGCATGGTGGTTAGCACTCTTAGCCCTAGTTCTGATTGCTGGATTTATATTTTATGTTCTCCTTATATTTGTGTGGATTCTTCTTTAGAAACTCTGACATCTTCCAACAGTCCAGAGACGCATTAAATTAGGGAAACTGGGATACGTAATTGTCTCCTGGATCTTACCTCAGTGTAAACTGTGGATACCTGCTCACAAAGACTTTGGTGGCTATGGATGGCTATCTGCAGCTCCTGCATAGCGGTAGGTAACCCACCCTCACCGCATGCTTTTACCCAACCATCCACACTCGGCAGAAACTACCAAAAAACAATGGAAACAAAACAAGGATTAAAATTTGAACTGCACTTGACCTGGCATCACAGGCCTTCAACTACCCTTAGTTCTGGAAAAGCACAGCACTGTAGCTAAATGGTTTCTCAATGCCTTATTCCTTTGCACATTTCTGATCTTTAAAGTGATTTAACTTCTGTCTGAAAAACCAATATGTGTCTAACCTGCTCAGCTTTCTGGTGAAAGACAGAGGACATAGCCAGGATGGCACTGCGCTCCTCCAGTGCTGAAGCAAAGCTCTTCCAGTCTTGATCCAGCTGTACCGATACCTGCTGGATCTGATCGGCTGCATAATGACCTGCCTCGCACAGCCGTGTAGCTACCGATGCAATCCGTGTGATGTTCACATAGGCATTCTAAATAAAGTAAAAAAAAAAAAAAAAAAGTGCTCAACATCATACAACAATTAAAATTACAATTTTGCTACAACTCTACAAGAGTTTAACAGAATCTGTCTACAAAGTAATGACTTTGTTCATCCAGAGCAAGAAATAAACCAAGGACTTTCTTGCTGTGAAGCACAAGCACTGACCTCTGTGACATTTCACCCGTCACTTTTTTTACACTGCTGTATTTTCCACCACAGATGCAGTCAGTGCAGATGCCCATGGTACCAGTAGTTTAGCAGAATAGATAACAATCATCCTAAATTCTAATCAAATTACTAATTTTCACTAAATTAAAAATACCAAAGGCATCAAGTGACTTTTAACCGAAACTTATTAAATGGCCCACCCTTTTGTCTTTATCCATTAAATGAAAAAAGATCATAATGGTTAATTTACATGGCTTGCTAAATAAATTAGACCCTACCATTGAGTTCATAGCAAAGTGGTCGTGCTGCGTTTGCAGGTCAGTGGCATGCTGGTAGCCTATGCCGATCTCTGTGTGCGTCTGCAGGAACAGCTCTCTGTTGTGTCCTATCCACTCAAACATCTAGACAGAGACACAAGTGAGAGAGTGGACAAAACATTCAGTTTGGAGAATCTGAAGTGCTTCCTGTTATGAGTGCATACTGTGATGAATTGCTCTCCTCGAGCATAATAAGGCTAAACCAAAGAGCAAGCATAAATATTTAGTACAAAGAAGGCATATTTGTCCAACAGTAGATGCCCGATAAGAATACTTTAGTCGTCTGTGGGCTGAACATAACATTTAAACAACTCACTCTCAATGTTATGCTCTTATACTATCACTACACTCTCACATAACAATGGATGATGAGTAACTTCCATTCCTTTTGAGATCCTAAGTATCCTCACCACTTTAAATGTATGTAGTTACAGATTATGGAACATCTGTTGTTAAACATAGTAGTGACATAGTATTGTGTTTGTGTTCCAGATGACTGCCTCTTGCAGGTCAAAAACTGCAACAGATAAGGTAATTAAGGTAAGATTTACATAATTTGTCAATTACAACGCCATGTGGACTACAAGTTTAAATATCCTACAAGTATCCTGTCAAAAATAAAAGTAAGATGGCAGGTGTAGCTGGAGCCCATCCCAGACCATACTGGGCAAAAGCTGGAAAAACCTTGAACAGGTTGCCAGTCCATCACAGGGCAGACACACAGACAAATACATCCATGCATACTAACACCATGGAGCAAAGACCTATGGACAAAGTTCCCTAAGGAAATCAAATAAACACAAGGTGAACATTTAAACCCAACATACAATGGTTTCAGGGTGAAAGTTCTACCACTTTCCCTGCAGTTGGACTGTCATGTCTATGATCTATGTCATAGTTGTTGTTGGTGCGAGTGTGTTTTCTGTGCATGTCATTTCATGTTCATTAAAACCTCCATATATCCTGAAATCCTTAAGATAAGGCAATTATTAGAAGCTCTATACATAAATTTCAAATTTAAAGTATCATAATAAATGTACAAGTATAAATAAATGCAAGAAGGTTTTAACTGTGTAAACTAAAATCACTTTCCTCTATAGTAATTCACCATTTTTGAGTCTTTGAACTACTTGTTGTATTTTTTTATTATTTTTGTAATTTTCACTCTCTCAGGCTGGATGTCAGTGGTGTTCTGGCAGTGCTCTAGCACAGATGGATGTGCCAGCATGACTGGGGAGTGCAAAACTCCTGCTCAGTTTGGGTTTAAATGGAACACAACTACAATGAACAAGGCTCTTGAGACAGAAGAATGAAAACATCATGGTTACATAATTGCAGATTCTCTTTTTCTTCCCTTTACTCTTTGAACTCCAAACGGAGGCTTTATGCCAAAAAACTCTCTTATCATTTTTTTGCAGTTTGGAATGTTTGACAGTCTGCTTCAATCTAATGACTCTACTGAGTGACAAATCAAGGTGAATATATGACCAATAAAATAATTGGAATTGACATTATTATATAGAACATCTACAGAAACTATAATGACATCCCAGCTTTAACAGCTTCAACTCCTCCTCAAATGCTTTTTGCAAGATTTTAGAGTGGTTCGGTAAGAATTTTTTAGGTTGGATGTTATGATGCTACAAAAAAGGAACTTTTGGAATTAGACCCAGGGTCTAAAGATCTAGTTTATCTCAATATTGTTTGACAGAGTTGAAATAAGAAGTCTGTTTGGGCTACTCAAGTTCATCCAAACCAAACTCACAAACCATGCCATTTAATTACCTGTTTAAAGCAAATATTTGGGAGTTTTTAAAATATTCTTTGTAGAATTAAATCAAGTATATTTATTTTGTTTTCACCTTTTCTGCATCCTGCTCATAAAGTCGCAGCTGGAAGCACTGGTCCAGCTGCTGCTTGCGTTTGTGCCACGTCTGCATCAGGTGCTGACGTGCAGCTTGCAGTTTGTCCAGCAGGGCAGCAACCCTTGGGACGAGACTCTGAAAGTCGGGCCCGCCGGAGAGCCGTCCGTCCCCACCGTCCCTGATTTTCTGAAGGAGGCGCTGTCCTTCATGCTCAAGTTCATCCACAGGGGCCTTGGTAATACTTTTCCTCATCCGGGCATGCTCCTCTAAAAGCCTGCGTGACTCCTCAGCATCTGCAGCAGTCTCCTGGCGTGAAAGTGTCTCCTGCAACTCCTCTAGACGTGAGAGAAGGTGCAGTGCACCACCTGTAAACTCTTCCAGCGATACCCGCAGCTCTGTCCACTCTACGTGGTCATACTCCAATGTGCCATCCAGATCTGCTGTAAGCTGAGAAGGGTCTACCAGTTTCGTCAGACCCTCCACGGACACCATGCTGGTCTGAGATGAAAACAAGTTTGCAGGTTGGGATTCGAAAATAAGATGGATAGATGGATGGATGGATATAGATGGATAGCTAGATAAACATTGTTACTTGCAATATAAAATCAGAATTGTATTTTGTCTTAAATTAATGTCTAATACAGCAACCAAGATTCATTGCAGCTATCTTAATTACATCTACAACTACTATAGAAACGAATTTGATTGCTTTGCCTCTATTCAGATTTTACTGTGCATATACACTGCTTCAATTTTAAAATTTGTTTATTTAACTTCTCCATAAATTAAAATGTTTAGACAGCAATACAAACCTCAAATGTGAACTTAGCACTGCCAAAGTTAGTCTTTTGCTTTTGCCAGAAATTGTCAGGTTTTATGATCAGGGCCACACAAATCTCAGCCGGGAACGCTTCCTGCAACGTCTTTAGCAGTGGCTTGATTATGTCCCATTTAGAGCCACGCATATCAATAATTACGGTGAAGCCTCGCTTACTAACATCCTCACTGCAAAAACAGACAGACAGATTTAAATAGATAATTTAAAAAAAAAGAGCGATTGAATAAATCTATATAATTATTAATTATAGCTAAGCAGGTGTAAGTCATTTGTAATAACCAGGGAACTTTTTATAGAATTCAGTAAAAATTAATAGTCATTTCAAATAGTCAGCCACATGGCATATTAATAATGTGCATAATGAAATAATGATGGTAGTGTTAACAGTCCATTTTTTAAACGAGCGCATCGAAGTATTTCTATATACTTTCCTTATCTGACTAATGTACTAATACTGTTTTACTGTTTTAAAGTTTTACTGCCAGCAGGACAAAATAAAGTAAAAGTCTTCGTCACACAATCTACAATCAGTTTTTTTTTTGTTTTAAGCAAAAAATATGCATTGATGAATGACTTGTGGTGGTATGTTGGCAATGTAGTTTGAACTTTAAATATCAAGAATGCCTTAGTTTTCACTTCCAGAAAAAATGGCCACATTGTTGGAAATGCTAAATTGCCAATCGGTGTCAATGTCTGTAAGGGCAGAGTTTCCCTGTCTTTTGTCCTATGAGCATATTCAACCCTTCAGTGACGAGCTTTGATAAGCGGTTAGAAACTGTATGAATGCATGACCTGCTTAGAGACTTAAGTTGAATCTTAAACAAATAGTTTAGGGATAAACTGAAATTAAATCATCTGTTTGGGACCTAATCTAGGAAAATTTATTACTTTTACAACATGAGATAATATATTAGTGATAAATGTATATATTGTGACATACATTAAATGACACATTATTTGTACTGTAATGGGCTATTTACAATTTTGACTGAATGAATTGCCTAGTTGATCTGAAAACAGAGAGAGAACAAATGCAATTTATTGCTTATGTCATGTGCCTACAGTACAGGTTTATTTTTAAGCAATGCATAGTAGTTGAGTGCAGATGTGAACACATATGGGGGATGGAGGTTACTACAAATAAGATATTATGTTACCCTGCTATAGCTATATGTTACTCAGACATCTTTACTTCACTCAAACAATATTCAATTACAGAGCTGCAAAACGGCAATCTCTAAAGAGAGATAATCGATAGTTAAAGGCACAAAACTGTGGCATTGTGGGGTGAAATAACATGAAAAAGTGACTAAATTACTGTATTGTTTAATTTAGTAGTTCATTTAAAATTATCCACATTAGATTTACAAATAAGCACTGATGGATATTTTAATCAATGATTTGTCATAAGAGCAATACAAAGCTTAATATTTTAGCTACATATTTTGTTTTAAAGTTTGGATTGGTTCTATATTAATATAATAACATATATTTATAAATAAATCTTAGTAAGCAGTGATTTAAAAACCTCTCAATGATTTAAAACCCATTTAAGAAACCTGATAAGTCAGAAAAGGCTCTCTGACATATTTGAGCTGAATAGTGAATAATTCCTTGAAGTGGATTACAAAATCCCCAAAGTTAATTCTTTTGAAAATGATCCAGGTGGATATCAGGCAAAGCTAAAGTAGGCCATGGTTTATACTCATTAATAAACCAGATAATGTTTGGTTGCAATACACTTAAATGTCAAAAAATTACCAAAGCAGTGAAAACATGAAACTTATGACAGACTAAATGAGGCTACACTTGATGCCTGTCGCAACAGTATTGGATCATGTGTTACATATGTTTTTTAATACAACATTCACATCACACGGGTGGCATTATCCACACAGAGAGCTTGGTTCACCTGGGCACTGTGGAGAGATATGTGACCAGTCGGCGCAGGTCCTCCTGCTTTATTCGGTCATGGTTGCTGCGAGCAGGGAATGTCAGGATGGGTCCTCCTCTCTTATCTCTGCCTCCTGAAGGAGAGACAGTTGGCACAGCATCAATCACTAAGAAACAGAATTGCAGGCAGGCTGCTGAGCCTGGGGGAGGGGATGTGGGGGATTTCCCCATCTAATACCACTCACTGACCCATATTACAAGAGAAAACAAGGGATGTGTGTGCCTGAGTGTGTTAACAGTGTGTGTATTGTCAGGTGCTTAAACACTTCTCAAAAAAGACAAAAGTATTGGATGTCTTTATTCTGGTTCTCTTCATATGTCAATAAGGTTACGTTTGTTTGAATGGCAAAACCCAACAGGGGCCTTCACTCCAAATTTGAATATGTGTTATTTTGTCCAGTCTTTATACTGTTGTTATCTATTGAAGTATATTCATAGCTATGCTAGTACAGTAGTATCATTCTGATCTATGATCTAACTTACTAGTGGTATCCAAGCTTATATCAAAAGTTTGAAGAAATGTACCTTGTGTTATTTTATTAAATGTTAATGATACATCATTCAGAAATAATAATGAATAATATGCCAATGTATTCAAATAATATTTAACAGTACATTCAGTACAGCTTTGCACTTTAGAAGGTTCATTACAGCAACTACAAATAAGAAAAAACATATTGCACATGTCTGAATATTTATTCAGAGAATCAGAGCTCTTAGGTAAATGTTAATAGGATTGTTTATTTGTAATATAGAGATCACATCGGATACCAACCGGAGATGAAGGCAACCTTTTCTCTCAGAACCGTCAGAACGTCAGTGGCCTTTACACCATCGTTTCTCAGAGAGCCAGCTGATAGAGATGGTACTGGAAGACAGAGTAAGGTAAAAATACAAAAAAAAAACGAACACAGGTGAACATTTTGAACAGAACATGCATTTTGGAAGCAATGCACTTTTAAATGTACCTACTTACTGGTAAAACACTTTTTGCCAAACTGAGCATATTTAATGCACATTAAAATCCATTTGGTTGAATAAACAGAATGTGTCAGGGTGCACAATATGCACATTGTGATTAACCTCATATGCTTGTGAGATGATTGTCATATATGTATAGATAATGTGATTTCAGCAATGATGAGCTTGGTACTTTACAAGATCAAAATTCCTGAGACCTGGCCATCTTGTTTAAGTGAAAATTTTATTTTAGGAAGTCACTTTTAACCATAAAACTTTCACATTTTTATTATGAATTCACTAGAATTTTGTGGCATAACTGAATAAGAATAAAAATCAACGTTGTTTTAACCATGACTTCCCTGTTCAAGTCTTTTTATCCTAAATTCCCAATTGTGGATAAACTGCGCTTAGCTGGCCAGAATGTTTTACTGCAAACTGCATAAACTATTTAACCTGAATGAGAGCATCTGCTTCTGAACATGACATGTTAAATGTAGTGAGAAACAGAGACTTTCCACAGATCCTGCACAAGGCCAGAGGGGATTTCGCACACTTTACACACACACACACATCTCATTCAACTGAAATACAGCTGTGAAAACTTGTATGTTTTATTTCAGAATTTACAAAAGTGTACATTTTTTGTAAATGTGTAAAATTGAAGATTTTAACATTTTATAAAACTAGTAATAGTTCTGTTATGTTAATTTTTTTTTCATTTTTGTTAAGTCATTGGCACAAAGAGGATTATAACTAGAAATTTGACAAACAACTATTTATTTTCAATATTAACACTATAAAAACATATCATTTATTTGTTACAAAATAAATGCCACAGCTTAAATTAAGATATTAGACTGATCTAAATTAGGTGTTATCTATTTCATCCTACAACATTATTTTCCTTCTTATCAATACACCTTTAAGCATGAAAATACACATTTATTTATATAATGCATGTTCTAAACACACACAACCGTGTGTATGTGTATATATATGCATAATGTATGTGTGTATATATATATATATGGAGACAGCATTTACTATGTAATGAAATATATATGCATAATGTATGTGTGTATGTATATATATATATATATATATATATATATATATATATATATATATATATATATATATATATATATGGAGACAGCATTTACTATGTAATGAAATATGTAGCAATAATAATGCATTTCAAGTAATGCAATGCAAGTCCAGACTGAAACATTTCTTTAACAACTACAAAAAGCAATAGAGAAGGCTGTTGGCTTCAGGAACAGGAGCACATTCCACTACTGTATTTTGAGAGGATCATTAGCTCTTTGTGCCAGAGTTGCCAGGTAGTGGCAGCTACAAAAGGAGCGCTCACAGGCTGGAAGACTATAGAAATTCCTGGTATTCTTTCATAGATTTATTGGTGTTATTTTCCACAATAAAGACTGGAATTTTAGTGTTATGATGATCACTATTTAATTCCTCATAATTAAATTAAAGGCTTAAGATGTTTTTAGCATTTAATGCTTGAGTAATTGCTTTGAAATATAATGGAGCTATACTGTGCAGTACATGGGTAAACTCAATGTGTACAAGGACACTGACTTGTATACCCAGACAGCTTTAACCAGACATATTGGCCTTTCTTAGAACCATTTAGAAATGTATTAATAAGTGATTCTGAAAATGACCCATTCAGACACCATAATCCCACCCATTTAATATTTCTGTTCCTTAAAATGAACACATTTGCCATCCTGCATTTAAATTACATTAAACAGATTTATGGCAGGAAATTCACACCTGTTTCACAGTTGAACCTAGAGGGCTTGCACATGTGTTAATGGGTCTCTCAGCAAACAGTGAGGTGAAAAAAAAAATTCAATTACCGATGCCACTCACTCCAGTGTACACTTCTGCTAGTATAGGGTGTACTGGAGGGGCTCTTCACATTTATGACATTCACCTACGTTCAGTGCATTATATTAACACCATTGATTGTAAACTGCTTGAGTAATAAGTGAATGCATTTGCAACATGCTAACTTACTAGACCAAAGAAATGATGGCAGTTACCAATACAGTAATATACTAACCACTGAATACAAAGTGCCATATCAATAATTCATGATGACATGCACTCCTTTTGCATGATTTATGAATACTTCATCACGATATAGGGGACTTACAAAGGAAATTATGGATGTTTAGAAGCCACTTATATAGTGGAAAATAAGTAACATTATTATTTTCATTTATACCTGATAATAGCCTTAAAATCTTAATGTTTTAAGGGAAAAATATGAATGAACCATTACATACACTAAGCTGGTAAGCCACTGACAGTTCGCTGACATCATACCACATTTAAAATTATAATCAACCCTATCTTCCTTATCCTAGCGATGCTCTATAGCAGGGTATTTTACAGCCTGAAAGTCACATCTGGTTCGTTGGCTGTTGCTGTTGGGGGAAATGAGGGAAAACGAGAAATTTCACAAACATATGTAAATTAAAACCTAAAAAGAGTAGCCTTTAACATAAAAGCAATGCAGATAGATTATGTGCATGGTGTGCAATGTATTGCTTTTATTTTAAATTATGTTTAGCCTATTGGTTTTGCCCTTTACAACAGTTCCAGTTTCTTACGTGGCCCCTTGAGGAAATTAACTGCCCAGCCCTGTATTATGGAATTGAGCTCTCAGGCTTAAGCAGATTCACTTACATGTCCCTTAAACTAATCCATGACAACACAACTCTTGTAGCATGGTGTAATGTCTTGCTAAAAGTGTTTTTGTTTTATAGTGTAAACGGCTGCAATAAAGGACTGAATCTAGTGATAATAAAGTTTAGTTGAGCCATACTGTCCAAACAGCTAGCATTCAAAGTGTACCAAGAAAACAGTCCTCACAATACTGTTTTACTACTGCCAGCTTTAACTGTTACCACCTGACAGAGAGGGTTCATCACTCCGTGTTGTTTGCAGTGATCTAATTTTTATGCTCTGTTTTGTTTCCCTTAGACAGAAATGCCTATCCAACTGGTCATCTGTTGTTATATTACATCTAAAAGGAACAAGTTGTGCTTTCAGACATGTTAGCTGAAGTACCAGCATTGTATTCGGCGGCTATTTGGTTGATTGTGGACCGCTTTTTCACCAAAAGGTCTGTGCATTTCATCATGTATATGGAAAATAATGCGCCTCATCTTGTCCAGTTGTATTTATATTGCATTTTTACACATTTATTCCGCCAATACAGTAAAATTTCAAGTAAGAATATTTTCCACTTATCAATATCCAAAATAGTATTTATATTAAAGTAATTTACTAATCTGTGCCCCAATTAGGTAAAATAAATGTTCTTACAACGAACTAAAAAATACTAAAGCCAAAAGTAATAAGGTTTATAATTCCATCATAAGCAAAAGTTCAAAGCCACTTAAGAAATTGATTTCGCCATCTCTTCCTGCCTTGGAAACTTGGCAACAGTTGCTACAGCAACCTTTCTGACCTCTTTTTAAGGGAGATCCTTTTGCTGTGTGGCTGAATTGAAGTGCGTGTTGGAGTTCTTACTCTAGCGCTCTCTCGAGAGACTGTAATTCAAGAGCAATCACCTGCTCTTATGTGCAGTAATGCAAGCTGCAGGTTATTCCTGCAGCGCTCAAATCACCCCTCCACCTTCCTTTTAAGTGCGCATGTCCACCAAGCCTGCGGTAAAAAGCTCCTTTTGCAATTTGTTCAGCTTTGCAGTCTGGGTGCTAAGGACAAGGTTTTCAAAAGATGTATTACATGAAACAGGAATGGTAGCCAGCAAGTGTACTGTGGGAAGAGAGTTGTACCATCTATGTGGGCAGGTGAAGAGTGGATTTGGTGAACTTGGTACTTTTAGAAAAATGAGATAGTAAAAGAGCATTGTTCAGAGAAAAACCTGCAACTATTTCCAATATATAAAAGAAAAGGTTCATGTATCCTAGTAGGATGTGTATGTGTGTGTGTGTTTTTGTGTTTGTGTATGCTTGTGTGTATATATTTGTGTGTGTGTGTGTGTGTGTGTGTGTGTGTGTGTGTGTGTGTGTGTGTGTGTGTGTGTGTGTGTGTGTGTGTGTGTGTGTGTGTGTGTGCCCCCCCCCCCCCCCCCCCCCCCCCCCCCCCCCCCCCCCCCCCCCCCCCCCCCCCCCCCCCCCCCCCCCCCCCCCCCCCCCCCCCCCCCCCCCCCCCCCCAGAAACATCCAAGAATGAATTATTTGTTTTTATGTAATATATTTGGATGAAATTTTCACAGAGAAACTGTGACTTTGTTAAGATTACTGGTCATGTATTAATTTCTACATGGACTCCGACATTCTTTTAAAAATCACGACTAGCTAAGAATGCAAGACCTTAAGGGGGAAAAAATAAGTTGTCCTTAATACATTAATCACGTCACCTATGAATACAAGTGAGAGATAATGAGAATATTCAAACTTGTGCATGCCGCCTCCATTGCTCAAGGCTGCCATTATGCCCATAAAAAAACAATAGAAAATGCCCCTAGATAACATTAGCTGGCTCGCTGAATTTGCCGAAGTGCAGTTTGTAAGCTCTGTTGGTTGTAATGTTGTGTCTCAGAAACAGATTATTGTCTGTGACACATTTGCCCCACATAATAGGAAAGCCACAGAAAAAAGCCCTGTATAAAGCTAAGAGGCTTAAAAAGTGATCCCCACCATGTCACACTGGGAGTCTTTTGGCTTCCAAGCCAAATATCTGGCAACCTTTGCAAGAGTATAATGGCCAAACCCAATTTCTTCGACTTAAAATAACTATCGCCTCATTATATCAATGTTAAACTTGGCAAATTGAGAACAGTGATGGATAAATATGAACTCAAATGTGAGCTAGCATTAATGGGGTGATCTTTGCATTCCCTGTAGCAGCACCTTGGGAAAGCAGGAAAGAAATCAATCAAAATTTGCATATTCGTGGCATGAATATTGAAGTAGTAGCAGGGAAACTCTTAGCAACAGATTAAATATTGACATCACACTGTGTAGTAAGACCCCGTCCACACTTTTTAAAAAAAAGTTGCTAAATTGTCTCATTCTGTTATACATTTTTTAATTTGTTCATACAGTTCATTTGAATACAATTCAGTAGTCTTTACATATATCATCACAGAAACACTAGAGCTGATTTAACATCTAATTTAATGTATTCAGTTCATAGCAAATATCAAGTATGTCTCATTTCATTTTGCAAATTTATATTTTTTTAATGATTTTTTTGGTGGTGATATGAAGCAAATTTGTAACTTATTCACTACATTTTGTCAATTATGCTACAGATTAATATTGTGTTGTTCTTTGTGAAATCTCCAGTGTAGATTTGTTAGGAAAGTAACAGTAAATTACGTGACCCTAATTTTAGACTTTATAAAACACAGTTTTTGTGTTTGTGGGCTCACAAATCTTGAGCATTTAAAATACAGATTTTACAAAATAATAACCCAGTAATGGCAGAGACTGTGCCCTGTCAATGTCTTTGAAAGTAAACAGCCTGATAACTGTTAGCTGTCTGTAAAAGTTCATCCAGATGGAAGTGATTGACAGTCCATTCAAAGTCACACACTCACAGGTTATCTACTGTTTCAGCAAAGCACACTCAGCACCATCAAAGCTTCCTTTCTAAAGGAAAGGACTTTAAAAGGCGCCTGAGTCATTTAGTTCTTTGACCTGATCCAGCATTGTAATGTCCTCTCCAATCAGTGCTTAACTCTCTGAAATTACCAACATCAAATGACTCAGAAATACTACATCAGAATCAGGATTTCACATCAGTCTGTAACTACTATAAGTATTATGAATGAGGCAGAGACTGATTTCAGATCAACAAAAAACTGAGAGCTGTGAAGTGCATGCTAATGCTACATGCTGTGAACAAGCTAATCTGATGAACACACACAGGGCTGCATGTGATTTCTGATATGTTAGGCTGCACAGGTGGGTGTGTGAGGCTCTCCAATACATCAGCGGGTGCAGGGAAAAGGTTTTAAACTGTTTTAAACTACATCCATTTATGCAATTACACACACACACACACACACACACACACACACACACACACACACTAAGAGAGAGAAAAAGATAAGGAAATGCAATTTAAATATCACACTTCTGGTACATGCAACCCAATACACAGAGATGTAGGTTTATACATAGCACTTAATGCTTCTAACCAGAATGTGTTTTATATCTGACTTTTCAAAAAGAATTTGCTTTCCTAAAATAGTCATCAACCTCTAAAATCCACTTTTTTAAATTTTTTTTTTATTTTTTTTTTACGTTTTATGAGGTTTATAATCATTCCTTCAAAATGGCTTCCTATCAACACAAGTGTAATATCATTAACTGTAATATTTGTTTCTCTCGCTGATGTTAGTCTTTGTACTTATGCTATCAGGTTTTGAGACACATCTTTTTAATTATTGAATTCAGTCCCAGTGCCACGGGTGTACAAAATCAAGCACCCAGTACTTTGATTTTTGCCTGTTTTCATGACTAAATATATATATAAATATTTCAGCAACTAATATATATATATATATATATATATATATATATATATATATATATATATATATATATATATATATATATATATATATATATATAAGGCGGCACGGTGGCTTAGTGGTTAGCACGTTTGCCTCTCAGCGCTAGGGATTCCCGGTTCGAATCCCCAAGAGCGGGATGGGTGGAGTTTCCATGTTCTCCCCGTGTCTGCGTGGGTTTTCTCCGGGTTCTCCGGTTTCCTCCCACAGTCCAAAAACATGGATCAAGTTATTTGAATTCTCAAAAATGCCCCATGTAGAGTGTGTCTGTGTGAGTGAGTGTGTGCCCAGTGATGGATTGGCGCCCTGTCCTGGGTCTATCTGCCCAGCGCATATATATATATATATATATATATATATATATATATATATATATATATATATATATATATATATATATATATATATATATATATATTATATAAATAGTTGCTGATTCTCTGAATTAACAGTCACATAAAGATAGGGACATACTATTTCATCTTTACACTCAGCCTGCACCCATTTGCTATGAGGTTAACACATTGCCAGAAGATGCTAAACATATAAAAATGATCACAATTGCAAAATCCAAACAGAATCTGATTAATCAAAAGTGAAACTGAATGGTGTCTGACAAAATTAATTCAAATACCACAATGTAAGCAAATGGAATTGCTTTTTTTTAAACAAGGAAACATTGTTTCACTGCGATTTAATTAAAGAAAGTGGAACCTTGGCATAGGACAGGGTCTCGTTTAGTTGATGTGGATTTGGCATAGATGTTAACTAATACTCTACAGACGATGTTCTTAAATATTACTTCTGTTGTACAAATATCAAGTTACAAAATATGTTAACAGCTAAACATCAAACGACATTGAATAGTTCTTATGACTTTAATAAAGTGTAGACATGTTTGATGTTGGACACAGCTCTTTCTCTAAAGCCTTTTTAGTTAGCATCCTTGTAGCTGATCTAATTAGGGCCTCATTAATAAATCTTATTTAAATGCCAATCAAATCAGGCCACTTCTTGAATTACAAGGTGCTGGTGCTGAAAATCATCCACCACCCAAATAATCCCTGCTATGTGGTGGTCCTGTGGGATTCCAGACCATTAAAAAACAAAGATATATGGGGCTAAAAAAATAGACATTGAACGTAGATATAAGAATGTATACCTAATATTCACAATAAAATACCCGGTAAGTGTATAACTATATGCTATAATACAGATAACTGTCTTTAACTGTCAGAAATAAAACTGATATAAAAACAACTTTTTAATGACAAATTTACTAATATAAAAAATTAGACATGAAGTCATTAAAAATAGGTGTGTCAATTACTGTGACAGGAAAATTGTATTCAATTTAATTTGCCAGATGTCTATTTTTTAGCTCTCGGTGTCCAATTAGTTGACTAAAGTAGCTGAGTAAGGCAAACTGTATGTAAAAGATAGCCAGTTGATTAATCACCTCATGATAACATCAACATAATTACCAATTATGATATGAGACAGTGGATTTGATTTCCAGCTCTTGTCTACAATAATGTAATGATTTATCTACCTAGTTAGAAGTCACCAATAAAGATCTTTTTTCAGACTATATACACTGTATATACAGTGAAAATAAGACAGTGTATTTTGGACTAGTGTTTGTGGGCATTTGAGCCTTTTTAGTACAGCATGATAGTGAACCAAAAAAGGTCTATATAGACATGGTTGCTTGAGTTTGGTGTGGAACTTAACTGACCCACAAAGACCCGTCATCTCAACCCCAGTTATGAATTCATAGTTGGACTATAATAGATATTAAATGTCAGGCCCTCCATTCAATGTTCTTGTGAATGGATGGCCAAAAATGAAAGATATAAAGGAATGCCTTAAGAGTTTTTTTTGTAGCCATGCCATGTAGGTGTCCCAATACTTATTTCCATAAGTCCATATAGTGTACCATGTAGTGTTGAATACTGTATTAGGGAGCTGATCAGAAATCTGGATTTAATTAAAACGTCCTACAGAACTACTTTGTATTCTCCTCAATAGCCACAGGGAGGGATTTCGATTTTTCATGCTATAAAGAAAGTTTACTTTTCCCAGCTGGGTAGCAGTACATAGAAGAACTATTTGTGCATGATCTTCATGTAGTGACTGGAGCTATGTAACGTTTGACCTCATTCATTTTTTTAATTGTGAAATGTAGCAAAGATCCAAAAATCTTCAGAAAATGCAGGACCATGATGCATGTACAGTGTGGGATATAGGGAAATAGGTCAGTGTTAAAGGTTACACTGCACTCAAGTGGCAATTGCTTCTCTAAAGATGGCATCAGCATCAGGACCACATATAAAACCAGTCTTGGCTCTATTTGCTTATGGATATCGATAAGTCCCACCTGTCAGCTCCACCTCGAGCAGATAACTGGTCTCAACAAGCAACCCAACGTGCACTTTTAATATTCCATCCTCCCGAGTGATTCTAAACTTGAATTCTAGTGACATGATAATCGAGGAGGATATGGCTGCAGCCGTGAATCAACAGGCTTCGGGAACATGCATCAATGTCATGGCCGACAAAAGGCAGCCACTCCCGCGTGCAGGAGTGGAGCATCATTAGGAAGGAAAAAGTAGCAGGTGCACAGGATGGGCACTCATCATCACATTGAGATGATGGCTTGTAAAGCACAAGTGCTTTCCACACATGCCCATTCCACATTTTAAAAGCATGGCCAATCAGCATTCCAGGGCATTGCAAGTCTGAAGACTCCCATCACTAAGCAGCATCTGCATGTGGGAGGAACATGGCTGTGGCCTCATCTATAGCAGTCTGGCATAGACATTCCAACCAGGGTGTGCCAGCATCCATATTACATCACTTTTATATTAGGTATGTTCCCTTTGGATAATGGGAAACGCACAATTGCAGTCAAGATTGGTGCAGCAATAAAATCATTGAAGAGCAGCTTAGATTCAATTGGAAATTCAGCAAAATGCATTGGTGTGTAACGGGCACTCGTGTGGACAAAGCTGAACTACACACATACACTCACTTAAATACAGGCTATACACACATTTCATGCACCCAGCCCACCTGTCTTGAAAAACGGGTCCGTGTCCGAGTCGTTCGGTCCCTCCTCAGCAGCCTCTGCAGAATTCATGTTTTATCTGTTTTAATAGAACCTATACAGCAGGACGGATCTCTGGACAGGGTTATGTTGTGCAGCCCATTTGGCAGCCTCAGCTTCCTCAGTCTCCTTTCTTCCCCTCTATTTAGCTACTACAGAAAGGAGCGCCTCGCCGGGCGCTATTGTTCAGACCGCTTCTGACAGACAGCCGCTCCGCTCGCTCGCTCGCTCCTTCGGTCGTTCGTCTCCCGGCAGAAAACCTCCCGTCAGAGCGGTTCGAATTTCATGCATCCAAACGATCATCCACTCATATAGGTGATGGCTTTCCGTTCCTCATCCACGTTTTCATCCCGTGCTCTCCGTGTTTCCACCTTCACAGGAGCGCTATAGCGGCAGCCGGAGTTCCACAGTCCGAATAATACTATCAGCCATATAATAATGAATACAGAGAGAACAATAGGAGCTGGACTGTTGATTCCCGCAACAATACAAACTATATGCTAAATAATTCCGTTGAATGTCGTACCAATGCACAGAGCTGTAACGTTCGAGGAGAAATCTCGCTCAAGCGATTCTTAATAATTGTGTGTGTGTGTGTGTGTGTGTGTGTGTGTGTGTGTGTGTGTGTGTGTGTGTGTGTGCGCGTGCGTGTGTGTGCGTGTGTGCATGCGTGCGTGCGCGCGTCGAGAGGCCGACTCCCCCACTCTAAATCAATACGGTCCCTCTTCACTTGCTCCTTGCTCTGTGGAGAGCATCACTTTCTGAATAGGGAACTGTCGGCCAGGAGCCAGTGGGCTTAGGGAAAGCCCTTTCTTTGATACTAAAAATGTAAGGATTATTTACAGAAAATACTGTATATTGAATTTTTGCACATGATCACTTGATTCCATGTTCTCCCCGTGTCTGCGTGGGTTTCCTCCGGGTTCTCCGGTTTCCTCCCACAGTCCAAAAACATGGATCAAGTCAATTGAATTCTCAAAATTGCCCCATATAGAGTGTGTCTGTGTGAGTGAGTGATGGATTGGCGCCCTGTCCTGGGTCTATCTGCCCAGTGCCCGAGATGTTCTCCCTGGATGGGCATGGGGAACCCCAACACATATATATATAAATAAATTTCCCTCTATTTTTTATTGTACTGTTATTGCTAGTGGCTGCTAAATTTCTAACATTCTAACTAACTAACTAACAGAAACAAGCCACTTGTTTAGGTGTATGTCCTTTAGGTCATTGTCTATTTTATCAACTACCAATTAGGTTATTTATTTGCCTTCATACGTTTTTAGTCACAGTCATGTTGGACCCCCACAAAACCAGCAGAGAGCTGGATTCAAATTGGCTACTCCAAATTGCCCCATATAGTGTATGAATGCCCAGAGATAATTTGGCGTCCTGTCCTTGGGTGTATTTGACCAGCACCCAAAACATTGTACCCTGGATGAGCATGGGGAGCACGCCATGATAGAACTATAGAATTGCACTAGAAAAAATCAGGAGAGACTGGCATTTTAGGGTTCAAATGAAATAAGCAACTGAAACTAGCAATTGCTCCAGAATACACATGGTTCAACTGATTACTGACTAAATATGTGAAAATTTTATTTAATGCTGAAAGCATTGATTTTTTCATAGATGTGAAGGTGGAATTCATAACAAGAGGGTGCTGGATTGAAGAGTTTAGTCAAACAAATGTAAAGCATGATGGGCTAAGGTATTGAAATGCACCACAGTGGAAAATGTTGATGGGAGTGCTTAATTTGTCAGACAGTGCTTTTTTTTGTGTATAATATGCACTAATTAAGTATAAAGCGGAAGATAATGAATGAATATGCACTAATTACAATGCATGTTAAAATATGAGAGAGACGATGATTACAAATATTAAACATGTGGCCAAGTAATAACTTCAGATATATCAGTGTGGGTACTTGATTTATTTCAAGTTACTAAAATGACAATTCACCTCAATGAATATTATTGTAAAGGTTTTTTGTATGGGTATGTCCTACCCTCCCATAAGCCTCAATCAGGGTATGTTCCTGAAAATGAGCTTATTACTAGATGTCAAATGCTGTTATTGAAGTTCACCAGGAAATTCTGGCTTCCGGTGATTCATGGTCCGTTCAGGGTCACTTCAGTCACTTCACTTTAATAGTCTTACAACCTTCACAAAAAAAACTTTCATTTTTAATATACTGATGCTGATCAATTTAAGTTTGTTAAAAAAAATATGTACCAGCTTTACAATAACATAAAGATTCCTTTACGTAAATGGCAGTGATTGATGACTTGGTTCTGCTTGCTGTTTGTAAAACGTTGCCCTCTTGTGGGGAAGTCTGTCCAAATTGAACCCCTAACCATGCAACATGCGCAACGTGACATTCTGTTTGACAGCCTGTACTGAGCTGCAGTAACACTTTTCACAGTCAGTTATCAATTAACAATATGTTACAAGCATCTGCACTAAACAGCATGACTTTTGCAGTTTTCAAAATGTAACACTTTTAATCAGGGACGATGTTCAGATGTTTAACTCACTTCATGATACAATGATGTATCGCTTAGAAAAGATGCATAAATACTCAGAAATAACTAAACATACAACACTGTAGGCTGAATTTAGGTTTCATTCATTCATCCATTCATTATCTTCTGCTTTATCCTATATTAGGGTCTTGGGGGGGTTCCCCATGCCCATTCAGGGGAGAACGTTTCGAACGCTGGGAAGATACACCCAGGACAGGGCGCCAATCTATCACTGGGCACACACTCACACACACAGACATGCACACAAACGCACTCTATATGGGGCAATTTGGAGAACTCAATTGAGTTGATCCATGTTTTTGGACTGTGAAAGGAAACCGGAAAACCCAGAGGAAACCCACGCAGACACGGGGAGAACATGGAAACTCCACCCAGATGGGGATTTGAACCGGGAATCCCTAGTGCTGAGAGCTGTACGTGCTACCCATTAAGCCACCGTGCCGCATGAATTTAGTTTTTTTTATTATTAAATTAATATAAAAATGTATTTGTTCAGTCTTTACAGCTATAATGCAACAAACATTCCCATATTTACATTTTTACAGACATAAATGTGTACAGCTGAAAACACACCCCAAAGTAATAACTTAATGTAATGTGAATAAGCTGCTGCATCATAGAGAGAAAAAAAAAAAGTTTTGATTTTGATTGATATGATTTTAGACATTTTTCCCTGTTATTGTAATTATTTTGTGAAATTGTAAAATTAATTATTTTGGCAAAACATTAACATGGATGACATCACCATTGGAGTTCAATGATAAACTGATTTGGACCCTTTTTGTCCAAGTTTGCACCATTGCAGAGCCCAAGTTTAAAAACAAATTACATTCAGTTTTTAAAGTTTATTTATTTGAAAATATTGTGTGACAGGATGATTGACAGCAGAGTTAGCATAATTGGTTGTGCAATGTCTTACTTAAGTAGATTGCTGGAATTGAGCTTTGCTGTTTTCCCATAGCAGACACATTTACCTTCATTAGTTATAAAACAATATTCTACATTCACTGCCTCAAATTCTGACATTTATCTTGATAATAATGCTCTGGGCTTTGTCATTTTGACACGTAGAAAGAAAGTTATTCAAATATATTAGCTAGTAATACCAAATCTTTAGGGATAAACAAGTATTTAAGCCATTTGTAGATACATGTTTAAAGCAGAAGAACCATGAATTTTGAGATGGAATCTAAGAATCATGGCACTAAGCCCTCCAAATCCTCAAGCATAATAAACCTAATCATACTGTGTGTCATATATGGTTGATTGTACTGCACTGAGAAAGAAAATAGACATCTTTCTCAATTCGCTTAATGCTTGTTTATCCGGCTTTTACATTAATGAACAGTAGGATGCGCAATAAATACTGAGGAGCACTTGTAGATGTACAGTACTGAGCAAATTGTGAATCTTCCTATGTGTATGAATTAGTCTATTGTTAGTGGTTTTAAGTGTAGATCATTTTACCATATGTTTTAGTTGTTAATTTACTGACTAACATTGTGATTTTTATTAATGAGTAGACTGAGAGAGACTGTTATCAAAATAACTTGATAATTTCACAGATTATTTGAATATGCTATATTGACACTGGTATAGCTCTTAAAATATATTTAAAAAATGAAAATTAATGTGGGTTTTAGACACCTTTATGTTAATGTCTTTTTTTTAAAGTTCTGCTTGAGCAAACTGCCAAAGACTTTTACAAAAGGAAAACAGAAAAGGAGAACAAAAAGCTGAAACAAAAGCACTGCATCACAGATGAGTCACTTCATATAGAAATATTTTTTACTCTAATTGTTTCTGTGCAAGTCTATAATTTCTCTCATGTTTTCCATAACAAAGATCTTATTTCAAAATCCATGTGACATAAGTTGGATAATAACATCTGTCATTGAAGAGGTGTCAATAAATTATTTTAAAGACTAAAGTAAGCAATAAATCCATCAACAGAAAAATCAGTACGGACCATAAATCAGCACAGTTTGCTGCTTTGATCACATCAATCTAAATGATTCTAAGTGAACCAAGACATCAATCAGATAGAATAATTTGTCCATTTTTTAAGTTAATGAATGAATATATATATATATATATATATATATATATATATATATATATATATATATATATATATATATATATATATATATATATATATATATATATATATAAAGCCTAGATTTTTACAGTATATGTATGTCATTTGTTACTGCATATAGACAATAAATTATAAAAGAAAATACCAATGATGTTCAAAACTTTTGACTTTTAATTTTTTTTTAATTGGAAAACAGTGGAAGATCAATTAGACACTGATGCAACTGTGTACAATGTGTGCTAGTATATTTACATATGTAATAAATAAATAAATAAATAAAAAATCTCATATTTTGTATTTTTCCTTAATGTAAAATCATGTGGCAAAATTACTTGGACTAATACCATTATATATCATACACTACAAGATACATAGAGTCTAATGACCTCAATATTTCAAAGATCGTCTTGTGATGATGCTGAATACTTGCTTTTTTCTGACTTCAAATTTTCCCAGCAAATCTGGAATGCTTTTTTATTCAGCTGACTGTGGAGAAAAAATAACAGCAGCCCTCATTGATCTTTCTTGCTTCTGAGGTTATTAAAATATTTTGAAATGCATTTTGGTTTTTGTGTGTTTTTGCAATAAGTTTGCAAATTTTTTATTAATGAAGGTAAATTCAGTGGAGAAAATCGAGTATTTTACAGAAACTAATACCAATGGACAAACATTTTCATAGTTACGCGATTTGGGCCTCTAATGAAGGACATTTCAGTCACCAAGACAAAAAAGACGAAAACGTATCTCAGAATTCTTTCATTCTCAGAATTCTAACTTTATATCTCAGAACTCTGACTTTTACGTCGGACTGCACATGAGCGTGTGTGTATACACAAACACACAAACACACACACACACAAACACACAAACACACACACACACAAACACACACACACACACACACACACACACACACATCAATGCACGCTTTCTATATGTTTCTCTTAACGTCCTAAATAGTTTACTGTATACAGATCTGATCTGTAATAATACCACATTTATCGACCATTTTAGTGATTTACTGTTTAAGGTGTTATTTAGTGAATTAACACTTTTAAACTGTGGGTCGTGTTGTCGGTAAATCACCGAGAAAAAAGTCAGAATTCTGATATTATAAATTAAAAATAGCTTTGCCCCCTTCTTTCTGGCGGAAATAATAAAAAAAAAGATCAAAGCAGCATACATTAATTTTTCTTGCTTTTGAGGTAATTGAAAGATTTTGAAACGTTTTGGTGTTGCTTGTATGCTTTTACAATTAAGAAGTTTTATCAATGAAGGTCAATGTAGGGAATTAGGTATTTACAAAAATTAGTACCAAGGGACATATGTTTCCATAGTTACGCGATTTGGGCGTCCAACGCTGTTCACCCTAAATCCACACTTCCCCTTTGCATTGCACTCTTTCGGCAGACTAAACATACCTTTACCAACAGCGTCTGAAATGAAATGGACTTACGTCCACGATTCCTGTTCAAAATCTATTTAAACGTGAATTTGGACGTAAAAGTGTCATTATCCGTTTTGTAGTGTGCACTAAGTAGGGTGCTAGGTCACATTTAGGACAGAGCCCCCTAATCCCGAAACCGTCAACGGGCTAACATTGTTGGGCGTGGCTTTAGAGATTGATCGGCTTGTAGCTCAATAAGCGGTAGAAGTCAAATGACGTCATGCATCATTCACCAATAGTCGTTGGGATCAATGTCTGTCCAAATTCTATTGGTTAAACGTACTGGCGTCTTCCGTTTAAACGGCAAACGTGATGCTGTGTTGTAAATAGCATTTACTTCTTTTAAAATGACTACATTTGCCGAATTAATGCACGGAATTTATCTTTAAACTAACATTATTAGTTTACATTACTAACAAAAACTCTCGTTTTTTTATTCTTTAAATAGCATGAAAGACGTTACACACATGGCAAGGCAAACGGCACGAAGACAGAAGGTATGCTCTCTGATGTGATCTGATCTGATCGGATCTTTCTTTCTGATTTATAACACCACGACATTTCACACGTGTCTGTCACTGACAGGTGATCTCCTCAGGAAGGTTAACGGGATCTGGCCGCGGACACCTGCCTTCCCAAAAGTAATCAGCTCCTTTAATGAGCTTTGTGTTTCCCTTACTGTCACTGACTCTACACCTTTGGAATGAATTCGAACAGAGACTGTGAACCAGACCCTTTGTTCCAACATCATCGACGGGCAAAACAGAAAAAAAAGGGGGGGGGGGGGTTGTGCAGGATCAGATAACCATCAGGTTTGATAATTCTGCAGTGTAGCTGGTTCTCTCCATAACTACTGACTTGTGGTCTTCTCATTTTGTAAGTCGCTTTGGATAAAAGCGTCTGATAAATGACCAAATGTAAAAGTCTGATTTACTAAGGACTGTGTTATATTCAGATGTTATTCTTTTGTACATATAGGTTTTACAGCATCTTTAAATGGCTGCACCCACCCGTTTTTATCAAAGCAGAAGTTACTCAGTCAGAAACACACTCTCTTTTGAAATCAAAATTACTATATATATATATATATATATATATATATATATATATATATATATATATATATATATATATATATATATGTTGGTTATGGATTTCATATTACAATGCACAAATCAAATCTATGTATAAATTTAAAGGCAAAAGAATTTTGGTAATTAAGAAGTAACCTGTTTTTTCTGTTTGAAGCAGCTCACTGAGGATTCGAACCAGGAATCCCTAGTGCTGAGAGGCGAACGTGCTAAACACTAAGCCACCGTGCCACCATATATTTATATATATATATATATATAGGCGGCACGGTGGCTTAGTGGTTAGCACGTTCGCCTCTCAGCGCTAGGGATTCCCGGTTCGAATCCCCATCTGGGTGGAGTTTCCATGTTCTCCCCGTGTCTGCGTGAGTTTCCTCCGGGTTCTCCGGTTTCCTCCCACAGTCCAAAAACATGGATCAAGTTAATTGAATTCTCAAAATTGCCCCCTATAGAGTGTGTCTGTGTGAGTGAGTGTCTGCCCAGCGATAGATTGGCGCCCTGTCCTGGGTCTATCTGCCCAGCGCCCGAGACGTTCTCCCCTGGATGGGCATGGGGAACCCCACCGCGACCCTAATAGAGGATAAGCGGGAGATAATGAATGAATGAAATATATATATATATATATATATACACACACACACACACGTGTGTGTGTGTGTATTTTGTAAACTTTTCTTTTAACAAAGCAATGCAACACTTTAAGATTAATTAATGTAATGCATTTTCTATTACTCCTGCCTTTTTAAAACTGTACCACAGACTTCCTGGAAGACATGTGGCACCTCGGGAACCAGCATACTCCTTTTACTCCACTGATTCTGAAGAACAGGTAACCAATGCAGAGCTTATATTGAGTATTACGGGGCTGTTGTGCTGAGCTCTCCTTGCTGCATTAATATATGCATTTCTTAAATATTTTCTTTAGGTAATGTCGTTGCACACAGGCCTGGATCGCTGTGCTTCATTACTCAGTGAGCTGCTTCAAACAGAAAAAACAGGTTACTTCTTAATTACCAAAATTCTTTTGCCTTTAAATTTATACATAGATTTGATTTGTGCATTGTAATATGAAATCCATAACCAACAGAATCCAAGCAGAAGTCTCATGTGTCTAAAACGCCTGCTTTTAAAAAGACTATGACACTTGGGAAGCTGGATGCAGAAAGGAAGAGGCTTGGGAAAAAGTCAAGTGCAGTCACCTGCATAAGCAAGAGACCAGGTAATGCTTTATGTTTAGACTCCACATGTTTTTCTCAATTAGTGTGCATATGTGTGTTTTATTACTGTTATGAAACTTTTGGATTGCATTTAGTTGTTAAGTTAATCTTTATTCATTTTAAAGCAGCAGTGCAGAAAGCCATCTTGTCCGCGAAGTCATACCCAGGTTTAAAATCCTGTTTCCATGGTGAACGGCAACAGCAACCTACTGGGTCTGAGGTCATGCCAATAATAACCCTATCGACACAAGGGCAGCAAATTCAGCCATATTCCATTCCTGTGACATGTGCAGTAGAAGGAAACAGAATTCAACCAGAAGGTAAAATGCAAGCATATATGTGCATTCAATTTAGAACAGTATTATACATAAAATACTATTCCTTTTTCTAAATTTCAAGTTGGAAATTGAAATTGGTTTCATGGTGCTTAAGCACCCACTGTTACATCAGTGATCTAATACCTGCTACGACTTTTTTTTAATTTTTTTTTTTACATTTTTAAAAAATATGCCATATATAATGCCAAAAATAATGTCAAGAAAAAACAGTATGGTTTGTTAGGTTAATGAATTCTGGTTTTGCAGAACTTCACACTGCCACTGTGTTTAACTGTCGGCTGACCACCTCTACCCCTCAGAGTCCACAGAGACCCACGTTAGCTCACAGTCAAAAGGTATGGGTCTGCACATCAACACTGTCAAGGAGAAAAAAATATATTAGCGCTGAGTATGTCACTACTATTTTTTATTATTTTTTTGTTAAGTATAACAACCCCGATAGACTTACTTCCTTATCATTCATTATACTTCTATTTATGTTTGATTTTTCCCAGCTATGGTCAGTAGCATCTGGAGTACAGTCATCACATCCTGCCCCAACTGCAACAGTTTCACCTGCTCAAGACACGTTTTCTGTAGCACCAGTTGTTGCACAGCCTGCAATCTCCACTGTGAAGTCTATACAACGGTCCCCTATTCCTTCAGAGACAATAGGGGAACTTAGATGCACCACTCCACCTATACATATATCTCATGTGATGTTAGAGGGACAGAATAATTCACTTCAGTCTCATTATAAAGCTCAAGTTTGCGCTTTACCTTCAGTAACAACACCGATCGACACCCAGGTACCAGCACCAGTACATGTTCCCACCCAAGTCCTGGTATGTGCTAGTTCAGAAGAAGAACACCCATCATCTGCATCTGTTTTGTCTTCCTCTGAGAGAAGTGGTGACTGTAGTAGTGAGGAGGATTTTCTGGAGGGTGTGGGTGCAATGCCAGTGAGGGACACCAGCTGTCAAACTAGTTTGAACAAACATAAAATAAAAACAGCCAGTCCGGAAAAAACAGCCAGGAAGGTCCTGACTATCAGATATCTTCTAGGAGAGCTAAAGGCTTTGGTAGCTAATCAGGGTAAGTCCAACTCTTGTAACATTTGAGTGTTGTAGTTAAGTTATTTTGAGATTTGTTACATTTCACACTATTGGAATCTTAAAGAATTATTTAGATTTGTTACTAACTTTATTGTGCCCTTTAATATTAACAAGCCACACTACTGCTAGTGGACCTTAGATCAATGCAACTGTGCCATTGTGTCATCTTTGAGTTAAAATATCTTAATTATGTTAATACAAAAGTGATAAGAACCAACATTAAATTTACTACTGCCATCTGATACTGAGGTTTAGCTAATAGTTCATAGCATCCTTGTGAAGTCCCCCATGCTACATAGGTAACAGAGGTTCCATGTGACAGCTGTGGCATTTTTCTTTAATTAGTAGAAATGGTAAATACTTGCAGCAATATTTTGGTTTATTATCAATAGAATGAAATAAGTAAATAATTTGTACAGTTATCTTCAAATGTCTTATAACTAATTTTCATGTTTCTTTACTTGCTTGCTTTGAAAAAAAATGTTTGACCTCGTTCTGGCAACGTTTTGTTGCAGACAGTGAAGCAGTTCGTTTAATCTCAGAGGTTGAACAAAGCATTTCCCTCCTCCCTTCCATGGTGGGCAGCACCAACGTGCAGGCTGAACTCGCCCTTGCATTGCAACCGCTCAGAAGTGAAAATGTACAGCTCCGCAGGTCAGGAACGCATAGGAATATATCCCTTGCTCTACCTTGAACACTTTTGCTCATGTTTAAATATGAGGTTATGAATGAATGGCATTTAATGTCTCTGTACAGAGCAGTACTCTCAGGTCCCCTTCTGTGTTCTTTAGTCTCATTTATCAGTACAGCAAAAGTTGTTTTAAAGAAAATTTCCCACGTCTTAGAAAAAATGTAGTATTTTACATCCACTATTTTTTATATATTAATATTTTTAATAAATTAATGTTAGGTAATAAATTTTTTACAGTCCATTTTGTTTGTTTACCCAAGATGCCAATATTTCGAGATATGGCTCACCTCCCCACCCACATGTGCACCTACATGCATTTTGCTTTTCTTTTCATTTTGCTCTGTAGGCGTTTAAGAATCCTGAATCAGCAGTTACAGGAGCGAGAGCGAGCTGAAAGGCAGAAGAGACCAGTGGATTGCAATTTGGAATGTAAGTAAATACCAGGCTCGAAGGTTTTGTGTGCCATTTGGAGCATTTTAGAAAGATGAGAAATAATGTAATGTTACAAATTCTGTTGTGTGTGTTTTAGTGGCCTCTCTGCAGTCGCTTAACCTTAAACTTCAGAATCAGTCCAATGAGAGCCAAATACAGGTAAACCTACTGCAACAGGAAAACCAGAGACTACAGAAGGCTTTAGAAAGCATAGAGGAAGACCTGAAACAAACTAAAGAGCAGTATGAGCTAGAGACCAATCGAATACTCATGGGTAAATATATAAATGTATAAATTAATTTTGCACCATAATTTTGATTTGGCCTAAAACAATATGTCCAGGGTTTTACCTCTTATTTGAACAAATGAGCTCTGTTGAAATAGCTCAGTTTGCACAGTATTTTATATTTAAATATAAATTTAAAATTTATATTTTGGGCGGCACGGTGATTTAGTGGTTAGCACGTTCGCATCTCAGCACTAGGGATTCCCGGCTCGAATCCCTATCTGGGTGGAGTTTCCATGTTCTCCCCGTGTCTGCGTGGGTTTCCTCCAGGTTCTCCGGTTTTCTCCCACAGTCCAAAAACATGGATCAAGTCAATGGAGTTCTCCAAATTGCCCCATATAGAGTGTGTCTGTGTGAGTGAGTGTCCCCAGTGATGGATTGGCGCCCTGTCCTGGGTGTATCTGCCCAGCGCCCGAGACATTCTCCCCTGGTTGGGCATGGGGAACCCCACCGCGACCCTAATGGAGGATAAAGCGATAGATCATTAATGAAAAATTAATGAATAATTTATATTTTTAGATTTAAGTGATGCTCTTAAGGAAATGCAGAACCGTCAGGCCAAACTAGATGACTCGGAGAGAGAAAGAATTGCACTGACACACAACCTCCAGCAGAAAGAGGCGGAGATAATAAAACTACATGAGCTTATCCGGTAGGTAGCTGTACAATTGAATATTAAGAAACACCACTGTGCAAATTATAATTGGTAGAAAGATAAATAATTGAATAATAATAAGTAATTAATTTTTTTTTTATTTGCATACAGGACTTTTCAGTGTAACCCACCTGCCTGGCACCATGTACTAAAGGAAGAATGCCAACCTCCTGCTCAACTTACTAAGAGTGTACTAGATCAGCTTGAGAATCAGAAAGGTGCCATTGTTACAGACCGGTCTGCTGACATCATTAAGACCTACCTGCAGACTCTAGAGGACACAGAGCCCAACTGCTCACCTCTCCAATCTCATGTTAACAACGACATGTTTACGTCTCTCTTTTCCTCTGGTCAATGGAAGGATAATAATCAGGGGTTAACAGAGGTGGAATTGAATGCACCTAAAAACTTGTTATTGTGCCAGCATGCTCCATTAGGGAGTCAGACTCAGGAAGGAGGCCAAACAGCCTTTGTTCCACTTAAAGAGACCATAAAAGTGCAACAAGCAGCAGATGCATCATCGGCTTACCAGCAAAACTGTCCTGATGAAAGTAACAAGACTAATAAGGAATTAGATCAGAATGTCAGCCTGAAATACTTGGGACTTGCTTTTGAAAAACTTGGCATTCCTGGTTACGACCTTAAAGCGTTGAACGACAGTGGTGACACAGCTTTTCTCTCCCACTCCGACGGAGTGTGCCCACAACTGAAACAAACCCATGATCCATCAGTAGATCCTTTGGACGAATCACAAAATGCTCGGCGCCGTCTGCAAATGAGTGACACGTCAGTTCATGATGGACAACTTGAGAATACCCTTTCCTCCTGTGATATAAAATCTTTAGCATCTGACTGGAGCGAGAATTCTGAATCGACGTTTAATACACGGGATGAGCAAAACTTCTGCAAGGGTTTAGCAGCCCTGGATGCCAGCATCGCCAGTTTACAGAAGACTCTGAAAGCAGACCTGAAGAAATAATATACTACAGCGTTTTTACCATCATCTGTAAAATAATCATGGAGAATTATTTCATCATTATTGGGAATGTCAAAATCCTATCACATCAGTTATATGAAAGTGCTTAATTCACTTTTTAATTTGTGCAATTACCCATGATACATTTTTGGGCATCCCTGCATTTAACATGTACAATATACATGGCACATTTAGTATACAATATGTTTTTCTTGAGTTAAACACAATATTCTTGCAAAAAAATATTGGATTAAAAAATGATGCCTCCAAAAATATTACCTTTTAAACATTGGCCTAACCTGCTATTTTTAACCGGAGTGGCCAAACTTTTTTCATCTGTCTGTATTTCAATGACCCCCGAATTAGCACATTTTTGTGGTAAACCCTTTAAACTTGAACATATGTGTAATGTTTGTGTTTTTAATTGTAATGTAAACTTATGTAATTAAATTAAATGTTGCTCTTTTAATTTTTTTTTTAAAATGTTTTTTTGCATGTCACATGTAATATCCACTTTCACATTTTCAAGGGAATTCTTACACCAGTAATAAACAATGCTAAAACAACAGAAGGTGAGGCTGACTTTTCACTTTTGATATGTCTATTTTGCACAGCTGGACTGGACTAACCGTTTACCCATTACACACGCTAAGGCAAAATTCTGACTTTTTATTTTACACACAGTTCGCTGTAAATTGCTTACTGTATGTTTCTCTTATCGTCCTAAATGGCTTAGTGTTTGCAGATAATATTTGTAATAATACCACATGCTTGCACCATTTATTGATTTACTGTTCAAGAGGTTATTTACTGAATTATTTAAATGTTTGAACTGTAAGCTGCTTCTGTTTAGCGATCTGGTTTTTGTCCAAATAATATGATAAAATAAGAATTATATATTATATACATACATTATACATATAAAAATCGGAATTATGAGATTGCAATTCAGAATTCTGAGATTAAAAATCTGAGATTGAAAGATAATTCTGCCTTTTTTCTTAGTGGCAGAAATGAGTTTCAATGGGAGACAAAACCATCAACCAAATACAGTACAACGCGTTGAGAAGCTCCAGCACAGTTGATGGCGATAGAGAGCAGTTTGTCTAAGCGTCAACGCACACAAAAGAATTGCCTGGTTGCTTTAGTAACCCAAAACGCTTCTGAAGGTTTTTGTTGTTTTATTATAAATGTTGAGGCTTATTCACCAGTTTATTATTTTAAACCAGTTGTATAACCATGGGACTGTCAGAGGAGAGAAACCTGAAGCTCCAGTCTCTCATCGGTAATAAATCGGAGCAGACTTTGGAGGAGGTTCTGTTTTATCTGAAAGGTCGGTTGTCTACAATTAATAAGACGTTCTTGTTATGTTGACCTACAGTTAATGTTAGGTTTAAGAGTTTGTGAGCTTCAAAAGCTAGGACTAAAAACCCTTATGCGTTCCCTTTAGGATAAACTATGTTTCTGTTTGTCTGAATCAATCAATCAATCAATCAATCGATTAATCAAACCACCCAACATAAAGCAGTAACACGTCCGAAGCTATGTTCGTCTAATACAAAACCGTACTATTATCAATTAAGAAAACCAACATTTCATTTCAATCCTAATAAGCTTCGTTAAGTATCAATAACCTTTAAACGTAAAAAAAAACCACAGATCGATTTGTTCTTGTCTTTCCAGTCTCATATAATCTAGTATTGGGACAACTACCACATTATACATACGACTATAATGCCCTCTGTAGCTACAACCGCGTTGTCTTATCTGTTAAGAGATGTCTGTAAGACATGAGGACGTGTGAGGACAGACATCTTAGTTTATGCGAACCATTGCTTCCTTTACTTTAGCTCAGTGGTTAGGGCGTTGGGCTATCAATCTGAAGGTTGGGGGTTCAAATCCCAGGTCCCCTGAAGTTACCAGTGTGGGTCCTTGAGCAAGGCCCTTAACCCTCATTGCTCCAGGGATGTTGTGATGAACCCTGTGCTCACCTTTTAAGTCGCTTTGAATAAAAGCGTCTAAATGCTAAATGACCAAATGCAAATGTAATGTAACATGTGATGTATTTGTGAAAAAGATCTTTTGGGCAGGAAATCAGTCGGCGACCTGGAGGATTTGGAGAAATGCAAACAAGAACTTTACTCTGATGGAGTCATGGCATACTGCTCTGAAGCTCTGAGGTTTAATCCTGCCAAGATTGAAAGGGGTTATGCATCTATTACACAGATAGCAGACATCCTTAGGTAGGAAAAAGGTGTGTTTTTTGTTTTCAGAAGTGAATAGATTGAATGAGCTGCTGATTAATAGATTGAGCTCTCCTTTCTCTGCAGCACATGCTGTGTAGGCATCGGATCTGTAAAAGACAGAGAAATTTTCCTTAACCAGTTCCTTCCGTCAGCAGTAGAAAATCTTTTGTTCCTGGCTCACCGCATCATGAACCATGGAGTGGGGGTGAGAAACACATCAAACATTTATTACCACAACATTTTTCGGCTTTTGTAGGTGTTTTCTTAAAACATTTCGTTTCTTGGTTTGCATGATTTTCTGCAGCAGGGTAATGGACAGACTCAGAGAATCCGTCTTTTTAGAAAAGTCTTCGATGCTCTCGGATGGTTTCTGAGCGGTTATCCTCATCTAATTCCTTCAGGTATGTTTTTTACTTACCTAAAAGACTTCCAAATTTACGACACTCTGAAAAGTTACTTTATTTGAAGAAATGAAAAGAAAACATTTAATGTGTCTGTGTGTTTTTTTAAAGTCCTTAACTCCAGACATTATGAGAATGTACAGATGAGTGAGGATAATGACATCTCTGCTCTCATACCAACTTTGTGGTACAATTTGTTCAGAACTAACAGGTATTGGTATTTATTTATTTGTGTGTGCATGTATGCACACATGTATGTTTATTTTTTATATAATTTACATTTTATTTGTATATTGTCCTCCCAAAATACTCAGGGGTCTGTATTTGTTTTTTTCCCCTTTTTTATCGGGTAGTTTGGTGGTATCTGACATGGGAGGTAATGCAGTAAGAAGTATTGTGGACGATATTGTGTATAAAATGTCCAGCAGCTCTAACCCAGTGATCGGATGCACTGCTGTGAGAATTTTACTACGAATGATTGAACAGAACGGTGAATGTCGAAAGCTTCTACACAAACAATACCAAGGTATTTAAAAATTCACCTCATATTAAATTACTCACACCAGAACTGAGAAACCAAATGTATTTATATATTTGTTTTGAACTTTCAAAATATTTAAAACACCAGAGTATTTATTGATTTACAGTAATTACTATAGATGACATCAATTTCCATACCAAATTATTTTTAATTATAACAAATAAAAGAAAATGACAGCACAATAGTGTTTTGGAGTTTGCATGGCCTTTTTGTGTTTATTTTTTAAAAACTGTTTTTAACTTTAAATATGTGGGTTGGATCCTGATTATATCAAAGGCAGGTGTTGAATTAAATCTATAGTGTTTACTCAATTTCCCAAATTTTTTTACACTGATCTGCAGGGCTGGATGATTTAATACAGAAGGATTGGCGGGGTAAGGGCTTTGATTCGACTTTGGAGCAGCTGATTGATCGACTGCAGGCAGATATTCCCGAAACCCAGTTACAGGTTTGTTCAGTGTCCTGTCCCATGATTATTCATATATATGACCCTATTTAATAGTAGTTTATAATAGGAATTTATACAATTACTAGTGTAAGTAACACTATTAATAGTTAGTAATACAACAAATGCTATACTATTAATAAACTATATTTATATTCATAACTTTATATATATATCCTTCTTTTTGAGATATAAAACACCTATGCAATAATACAACGTATAAATAAGTAGTAACAGTAGGCAAAAATTTAGGCAAAATCAGATGACAACTCAATACTTTTTAAATAAACGTCCATCATTTTATGCCACAAATATAAGTTTGTATAGAAAATAGTATACAATCGGTGGCATAAAGGTAATAAAATAATTTTTTAAAGATATTTCATGATAGTTGCATGTCCAATCTTCCAATATTTACTTTTGTGTTTTGTTATTAGGTTAAACACTTATCAAAGGAGAGAGTTAAAGCTGCCTGTGTAATCCAAGCTGCTTGGAGGGCCTATAAGACGCGGTGCAGGTTAAAGAAACTTCCCCGAGCTGTCAGTGTGATTCAGAAGAGCTTTAGGTGAACAAGTCCATGATTGCATGGAGTCATGAAGTTTAGTTTAACATCTGTTTTTTTGATATAAATATACTTTAATTAATTAAATGTTTCATTTGTGGTGTGTGGTCATGCCTATGCATGCAGAGAGAAAAGACATAGGCAGCAGGTAGACAAGGAAAACTGTCTTGCAGAAGAGGAACTACGTCATCAAGTGTGTCTGCGCAGACAGCAGGCCGTACGGCAGTTTCGACAACGTCAACTGCATCTCATGGAGATCCTGCCTGCAAGTAATGCATGAGTATTGGAGCGTCTTTATTAAGATGACATTTAAATACATTCTATTGACATCAGCAGTACTTTATACAAATTGTATATTACAATACTGTGTATTACAGTTTTGATAAATAAAAGTAAAACATTTTTAATTCCATTTTTAATCATACCTCACCATCATTGAACATTTAAAGAAAATTTTGTTTGTGTGCTGCCATATGACCAGTGATGCAGTGTGCCCTCTAGTGAACAAACTGCCCAATGACCACACTGATTTAACGAATCATTGTTTCATCTTTAGTATTTCCTTTAAAATGTTTTTTATTTATATTAATAAATTATAGAAATGTCAATGCCAATAGTAATTTATTATCAGTTAACTTATATCTCATGACCTTAACATGAGGTTGATGCCAGGAATAATACACATAATAATAGTGCAGAGAAAAAGCTCCCGGTCATTGTGTTTGTCTATTGCAGGTCAGCTGGCACAGTTCCTGGGAGAATTGGAAAATAGAGCAGCTCTGATGATTCAGAGAGTTTGGAGAGGATACAGAGCGAGACAACATTTCCAGCAGAGCCGTTATCAGCTCAAACAACATAAAGCTGCAATCACTCTACAGAGAGCTGTAAATGCCCCAGACATCCATTTATACATTTCATATACTTTTTTCAAACACATTAAACTTGGTATTAAACACCATAAAAGTAGCAGAGAAATCCCAATGGCTGATTTAGAGCCTAAAATCCATGTTTGCCCTTTTCATCTGCAACATCTAATGAGTATTAAGGCAAACTTGTAATCACGTTTTAAATGTAATCCTCCCAAACCTGTTTATATTTTCATCTGCATATGTTTAATATGTAATTTGCTTCAAAGCAGCATCAGGTACATCAGGCTGACTCACTGTTTAACAAGTTCAAATGTCTCTTCATCTTAATATGCAAATTTTGTCTTTAATCCCATGTTAAATTCTAAAAATATAACACATCCCCTCTATGAAAACAACATTCAGTCCCTTTTTGATGCAGTTGCCATACATGTACTGATTTAACATACTGAGATAAAAACTAAAATGTAGTTTGCCTACAGGAAAAGCATTATTAATAACAGTATGGGTTATGCTTTTTAGAACATTTAAATCATCTGAAAAAATCAACTTTATATAAAGATTCACTGAAAATGTTACATTAAATGTTTTTGCTTTTTAAAGTATTATTGAATACACTCTATAGCCAAATGTATTGGTCATCCCTCCTCTTAAACACTAAATTGTGGTGTTTTAGTTAGGTCTTTTACCACAAAAAAATATCATGTATTTAAAACAAGCTGCATGCTTTTCTGGGAACAGTTTTATGAAGGAACTTTTTTGTTCCTAGATGAGATTGGTGCTGAAAAACTTTAAACATAGCCCTAAACCTAACCCCATCTCACACATCTGGAATGAACTAGAACACAGATTGCAAGACCCTCTTGTCCAACGTCAGAACCTGAACTTACAAATGCTCTTCTGGATAAACTCCAAAATCTTGTACCACGCCTTTTCAGAAGAATGAAAGCTGCTTGTGTGATTTTGTGTTAACAGAAAAAAAAACCGCAAAAGTTATTTTGTGTGTTCACATAAGAAAATCAAACATTTTAAGGTAAGCTGTCTCATTATTTTGTAATACTGTATACATAGGTAACATTTTTATCTTGTTTAGGTTTTAAGATTTTTAAAGCGACGGAGATCTACGCAGAACATATCACCATGGAGAGGCCCTAGAGGTCTGACAGACAGCAGGAGGACAAAATTAAGAAGACAGTTAGAAGAGCACATCTCCCATCATCCTGTAAGTCAGAAGGCAGCCACATCACACTACACAAAGCTGTAAAAATTACAATGTTGGTTGAATTTTGCCAAATTTGTTGTTGTGTGGAAATTGATAGTTACATATTCTGTACAAGACATACTTTAGGATACATTCCTAAAGTTCCACATGATATATTATGTGTCTATTTATACACTGTATATGTCAATACCACAGCCTATGAGTAATGTGTTCTTCCTTTTGCTTAGTCTGTTGTGCTGTTTCATCAGTGCTTCATTGTGTAATCACAGGGCTTTTGTGTTTCAGATCTCTGTGTTGTCAGTAGAGGGAACTGTAGAGCTTCATGAGAAGGCTCAGCGTATGCTGCAGCAGCACCTGCTCACCAGAACCTTACATCGGACTCAGGAGCAGCACAGACAGGCACTCGTGGCCCAAATTAACACAGACATAGAGCTTCTGACAAGTAAAAAAACTCATTTACACTTGTAAAACCTTAAGCAAATGCTTGGGCTCCTTTTCGTAAATAAGAAGCTTACTCAGTATCAGTACCTAAACATTTTTAGAGGAAACATTTTAGAAATGTAACATTTTTCAGGTTTTTTGAACAAAACAAATAATTAAATAAGTATTTGATTAAATTATTTTAAAAGCTGTAGCTACATTGAATAATCAAATGTTTTAATGAGTAATGTATTATTGTGGTACCTGTCGTCATTCTCCTGACACTGTTTTTTGTTTTTTGTTTTTCTTTATTTTTCCAAGATGCTCCAAGTTTTAAAGACATGAGCAAGGTAGATCCCACCCTTTTCTTAAGCCGCAGTGCACCGGTGGCCATGCGTGCACGCCAAGCCCACAGTTCCTTGTTACGGGCCATGCACCTACCCTGGTGGAAGATGCTGGGAGAGGAGATTTCCAGCCCTGAGTCACTTTCACTGACCAACTATGATGTGGAGTTAGAATCACTGTATCTTGGTGGAAGCTGATGCTAAAACTACAAAACATTTTTAAGCATTCAGTAATTATAAATTGATATCTAGCACATTAAGTGGAAGGGTGTTGATTACTTTGTCAACAATTTTTGTATTTATTTTTGTACAGTTATTGCAAGCAGACCAACATTTTCTATTTCTATTTTTAATGAAATATCTATTATCAGTAAATTTATAAGATATAAAATAACACACCACCAGCACGGCCTGCGTTATGGGCATAATTCAAATGCGTAGTGCACAACACATTGTGTTAAGGACTGTACAGTGCCAGCTGGGAGTTTTGCATGTTTTTCTCGTGTCTATATAGTCATCTCTCAGTGTGCAAATGCATGTCATGTAAATTGAAGAATGCTAAATTATTTTTGCGTATAAATGGGCACCTATAACTGGGATTGGCTGGAGAACCCTCATAATGTTCCTTAGGACATTTCACCTATACATATATTTTATTAGAAGCAAAGACTGAAAATTTTATTTGGCTTTCAGTTTATATTTTATAGTAATACAGAATCTAAACCAGCCGTGTTCAGCGAAATTTAGTTATGCAACCTTTTTGGTGTTAATCTACTGTTCGGATACTAACATAAATAAAGTATTGTTATTAGGACAAAATGATATCACATTAATTGACTTTCTCTTTTTTAATCCTTAATTTGGAGTGTATTATTTAATCCTGGCTGTGTTGCTTTTTAAAGCAGTGTGTGTGTGTGTGTGTGTGTGTGTGTGTGTGTGTGTGTGTGTGTTTGTGTGTGTGTGCATGCGCTCGTGTCTCATTCCCTCGGTGTGACAGACATGTGTGTGCCAAGGCCCCATTCACAGGGCGCCCGTCATTATTTCATTACACACATGTGAAAACAACAGAGTAGTCCACTCCACTGGCGTGATTAAAATAATATTTTCAAGAGAGGAAAAATATGATGGCAGTATAATTATTTCTTTATGCAGTGTTTTACTGCAGCGGATAAATAAGACCTGCTTTTTGGAAAATATGTGCATGTGTGAAAGCCTAAAGTACCAGATAAATGCAGCAGGAATAAATTCTAAAGATCTGTGCTGATAAAAAAAAAACATCAGAATATGCTCATTCAGATAACTGTTCCAAATACTAATTAAACCAGACACTAATCACTGAGTAAGTTTTATTTGAGTCCATCATGTGTGCATACAACCTTTTTTTGGGGGGGTTTCTCTACTACCTGATAATGGAGTGCAGCAATTCTGTGCTTTAAGAACAACTGAACTCTTGACCTTATACCAGACTAATGTGATGTCATGAAATCTTAATATCTAGGTTGAGAGATGATGCGCTGGTTTGTTTCAAGGTTATACCAGCTGCTTTTGGACATGCGCATCAGGATGTTTAAAAGATGTGCATAGTAAAAGAGGCACAGAGCAAAAATAAAGTACATGAACCACTGTGTCTTTATTATATTTAAATCTCCCTTTACATATTAAACTTAATTTTACAGAAATACATGCTCAGACTTCCACTTAGGTACATTTGTTTTCTTACTCTTTCACTTGACTAGACGCACTTTATAGATCTACAAATCAAAAATCTGCATCGCTGCATACTTTATTAGTCTCTTTTACTTTCAGCAGGTCTACAACAGACGCAACAGGTATTATTTGAGTGGTAGATCATTTTAAGTACTGTGTGTTGGGATGGTGTGAGTGGATCAGACACATCAGTGCTGCTGGCGTTTCTAAACACTCTGATGTCTTCTGGACTGAGAAAATTCTCTTCAATGAACTGTGCTCACGACATACATCAACCCACATAGTAAAAAATTTACCTGCAGGATTGAAACAAAATTTTTAGATATAGAGTGGTGGTGTTATGGTTGTGTTTTTAAATTATCATACTGCCATTATCAGTATTTAAGTATTGCTTATTAGCAATTACTTTGGCAGTGGCAAAGAATCTATTAAATCATTTGGGATTTAAAATGACCTATAGAGGTGTCCTTAGGTCAAATACAATGCAACAAATATAAAAGACAAACAAAGCTAATGGTAAATTTAGTACAAACAGTACAACAAGTAACAATTAACTTCACAATTTATACAATAATTAGTCTTAGAAATAATAAGGAATTGTAGAACAGTCATTTTACTGATTGTTTCTCAACAACAACTATTTAACAATAGGATTATGTAAATAATGTCTGATATAGAATGTGGTACATGAAATGCAAAATGCATTACACACTGAGAAAATAAGGTACAACTGCATGTACAGTACCTTATAAGTCCTTTTATATACAACTTTAGAGCATACAGTATATGGACAAAAAAGTATTAAGCCACATTTTACATCCTAAGTTGGATGTCATAAATTACTTTAAAAAGGGTTGGGGTTTTTTTTCACAAGTTTTTGGAATTGCAAGTGAAGCACTTGAATTCAGTGCTTAAGTTGTGTCTGAATACAATAGTTTATATAGTGTATATAATTTTTTGACATTCACAGTTGAATATCTAACCAATAACCCTGTGGGGTACTGTGGACAAAAGGGACAGATGTTTTATTGGATCCTCAGAGTTACAATGACATTGCTTTGTACGCCAAACTGTAAAACGTCACCCATGTGATTGTGAACATGGATACATGTATATTACACATTTTATTTTTAGTGTGCTGTTTGTTTGTATAATAAATTCAGAATGAATGAGTTGAACCCGCAGGCCAGCTTGCTTCACCCACCCTATTATGATTAGCTGGCTCTGTCACACCTTCAGTACTTGACTGTCCTTGCAAGAGAGAACATGGTGATGCAGAAGTAGAGCCACCATTGGGACGTTCTTCGTGACAGTGGGTGGAGCTCATGGCACCGCCTGGTGGAGAGGTGGAAACACTGCAGCTGCTTACTGTCCATAGGCAAGGATACTGACTGAGACAGCAAAATGAAATGAAAACAGAAATGAAAACAGGTTGGCACGTAACAAGCCAGTAAACGTGATTTTTATTTACATATTTTACTTAAAATAGACAGATTATTTATCTATTATTTAACTGCTGACCTGCTGGATCCAGGTGAGGTTGTACCAGGAGGTACTGATAGCATGGCAGTGGGGCCAGAAGGAGAAACACCAGTCCAGTTCTCATGGCCAGAAAATACCTGCAAGGTGCCCTGACTTTCTGCCAATGAGACTTTAAAAAAATGGAGACGTCATTTGTAGTAGTTACAATATGCAGTTTGTACATATTGTAATCTTTTCTATATAATGTTAATGCTGATAAAAATTATTACATCAACACAGGAATGTAAGAATAGCCTTGGTATGGTTTAAAGGTTATAATATCGCTTCATGATGACTGACATTTGTTCATTATACATTATTATAATTATACTTTAATTGTGAAATTGCAATCCACATTTGTAATATTGTCAAAAAAGTTCTCACAACTTAATAAATTTTTAAACTGATAAAATCTTTATTGTACCAAGTTAACCCACCAGCAATTTTGTAAATTAGGTATTAGCTACTAAATCATAGGTTTATTGCTGGCAGCACAACATTTAGAATAACAATAACCCATTAGCTGTCTTACAAAATAACAATTAAACAAATTATCCATCATGAGTATACATCCTCTATTTGTTTGTGTAGCTAGACAGATTTTGCTGATGGGAGTAAAATTATGTTGGAGGGACTAAATTACCTGCTTTTATCCATGCCTAAAGCAGCTCTGTAAACTAATGTCAAAATTACCTTATTTGTGTATATATGCATTTGTCTTTCCCAAGTGATATTGAGTGCTCTTTACCTGAATTGTGGCTGTGATGGTGGTGATGTAGATAAGCAGGTGGGTACGGAGTGGCTCGATGTCCATGCAGACTGGAGTAGTGTTTGTACCCATGATGGGGAGCAAGTGGTAACCCCCCTGGGTAAGAGAAGTTACCACTACCAGAAGAACAAAAAGAGTCTGGATTTGAAATAGGTCTATACCACCCACCTATAGAGCAAAACATCAAGTGATTAAAATACATTTTATATCACATCATGGCAGCTGCAGCAGTGTTCTTAACAACTGTGCTCTATTAAGTTGTTTGTTGCTGAAGTTAAAGACTCACAGTGTGGTAGACCAACATGCTGATTTTCCACTGAAGGTTCAAGAAGGTTCTTTGGGTGGCTCCTGGAAATAAAAACATGTTTTGTCAGCTGTAAAAAATATTGTTAGTCACAATACACAAAAAAAACCCGGAAATGTAGTGTTTTTGCAAGTATTTTTGAAAGAAGTGTGGCATCAGTGGTGTAAATATTGTTTTTTTTTTTATAAATATATTGGCATTAGTGCCATATTTTCATCCAAGCATGGCTTCATGGGTCTTTCTTTGTGCTTCAGCGCACAGTCATACCGGATCAGAAAATGGCCTTCGTCATTTTTAAATGAAGTAAGAAAATAAGAAATACATACATAATTAAATGTAATAAGGAGTAAGGATTCCCATCAATTCGATTCTGACTGCATGCACATAAATGAAAATTTAAAAATTATATATAAGGTGTCTTATATATGTCTAAAACTTACTTATATGTAAAAACTAGTCTCGGATTAAAAATAAACTAGGCTATTAATCGGTAAATGTTTAAATGGTTACTACACTTGTAGTAAAATCATAAAATCTAAGCTGCTTTTCATGTTTAATGTAACATGACACTGATGGTCAGTGATTTTACACAAAGCTTAACACTGAACAGCCTTGTGATGATCAACAGTGTGGTACATCTCATACATTCTTCATTACACACCCACCAGTTGTCTCATCAACACTTCACACTGCCTTTCCAACAAGCTCCTTACACATACTCTCACTCGAATCCCAGCATAAATGGTTAATAATTGCTTGCTAATCACTACTGATTTCACACAGTTATGCTAGCTTGACTTTTGCTAATGCCTGCAATGATATAATGACTGAGAAACACACTTGTGATGCACTGCTGTACATTCCATCAAATTCACTTTGGGTATGGTGTAAATAAGCAATGATTTTACCTTTCTTTAGCATCCAGGAAGGCCTTAGCAAAGGGATTATACTTTATCTTCAGAGCAGTTATCTGTTATAAACATAATTAGACATTTAGCATTAAATAATTGTAACATAAAACATTTATTATACATTTTGTCCTAGACACACTTGAATATTTTTTTATATTAATTGACGGAACATTAACAGCGATTATTGAATGCATGCATATAAACTATGTCAACAATAGTATCAGGTCAACTACACGTGACACCTACTGGAATTTTAATGACTTGTTTTTTTCTTTTATTTAGAGCATCATCTTGGACCTTGCTTTGTTTACTAGGGTAATCGTGCTGAAAAAAGGGCCTTCCCCAAACTCTTTCCACAAAGTTGGAAGCACATAGTTAAAAGTCATGGTTAGGTGTTACACAGCTGTAGCAATGAAACTTAATGAAAACACCTGAAAGCCTGAGGAATCGCTAAATACTTTTGTTCTCATGTATGTTTTTACTAAAACTTTTATAACTGTTTGATAAAGCTCCAAATAAAGGCTTTGTGTTTATTTCTCAAAATATAAACTTGAATTTAAATAAACTTATGTGACTTTTAAATGTGACTTTAACAACTTGTCACTTAAGTGATTCCATATTAGTGATTTATCAGTGCTGTTTGGGGAATTATTTATACCCTTCTGACTTTAGTAATTAGCCCTTTGGTGGTAGATCAGTGTAAATTGTACCACGTGTGACAGAAATATCTTTGAAAAATATCCCACAAAGTGACTAGTTATGAAGACGACACACATTACTGAAAATCAACAAAATATGGAAATTCACAGGAAGAACGCAATCATTTTGCACTATATAAAATGATGCTATATTGAATGCATAGATAAATCTGACCTCCTCATTTTGGTAGGCGGTGACAGCAATAAACTGGGTGTCTGGGAAGGAGATATTCGATACCATTCTGTGGCTGCCTCCCACTCGCACAATGTGGATCTGTGGTTTGTATTTATGGAGGGAGTTTAACATGATCTACATGCACACACATGACCCCATCCACACGCGCACACACGCACACACACATGCATACACACAATTAATAATACAAATAATAAAAAATACTGTAATTTTTTAATTTACAGCAAATAAAAAATTTGGAAAGTGTCTGTATAAGTTTTAGCTATGTCAAACAGGACCCTGGCAAGCGGTTGAGATGTTTAAAGCAAAATGCATGGCTGGTTTCTTCTCTTAATACAATTGTAAGTAGACTGAATTAATTACCCAAATATAATAATTAAGAAGTGTGTTTAAATACATACAGCATTATGTATATATGTATATATGTATTTTGACAAAGAGAATAGTTCCAATGAAATGAAAGCTTCAATTTACTTTTCACATGACCAGGTTCTCACCATTCAGAGCAGGTTTTGTGTGCTTTTCTCCCCCCTAAACTGTTACCCCTAAAACATCTAAGGGCTGATGGCTAAATTTATTTTGCATAGAAAAAACACAGGTAATTACCATAATGTACAACTAACCACAGCAATTATTTCATTTGGAGCTGATTCTTCCAGTCCTCCCTGCTGCCAACACTGCATTTAAACAGAGAACTGGAGCAGGGGAGCAGAGAAAAGGCGAGGATGGGGAGATGCTGCTGGCGGGGTGATATGAGGAGCAGGTGGGGTGGGCCGGGGGGCTTCATGTTAATACCAGTGATAATTTTGCAGAGGAGTCATACTCGAATGGAGCGTGCTGGAGCACCTCTCGCCAGGCTCAAATGAAAGCCCCCGATGACTGGCTGAAGTAGAGCGCGCTCTGTCTGAATGGCAGGAAGTGCATTAAATGGGAAAAGTGGCAATTAAGAGCTGTTTATTCCTGTTTACATGCAGTCCCCACCGAACAAAGGGGCTCCATAGGTGAAGTGGACGCCGAGGAGAGTACTAATTGTATAAATGCGCACTTGATATTTCCCCGCAGCAACAGACAGCATGATTAGAGGCAACCCAAGGCTCCTAAAAGCTCCCGCGTCTTGCAAGGGAACAAGAGCAGCCGGACGACTGGTTAAGATTAGACAACAAGACAGAAAGAGGTATCAGGGCCTTGGATGGGTTTTTTAATGTCATATTAGCAAAATAAATTTAATAGGTTGAAGAAAATGTAAAAAATTGTAAAAGTAAAGCTGTGAGGGGCGACAAACAGAATGACAAAAAATAACATGACATGCTGCATCCTAATTTTAAAAAAAGAATCAACTATCAAACTATTACTTTTTTTTATGATTAATAAGGTCAGTAAAGGAGACTAAAAAGGATGAACAAATAGACTACAGTTTTTTTGTTTAACAAATAATTGTATGACTATAAATACAAAAAAACAACAAATTTTACCTAATAAAGTAAGTGATTGTCTGTGTCAGTAAGTTTTCCAGTCTTTTTTAAAAAAATTTTTTTAACAATGATGCTTTTCTGTAAATGCTGAATAACATCTATTGATTCATGCTAAATTAAATTTACAAAAAATGTAAAATGTGTCATTACTTCAGAAACTGCAAAAATAAAGAGGATGTTTGAACTATGTGTGAGGTTTTCTGTTCTTCTAACAGTTTAGACTCTCAACTCTAACATGTTGCAGTTTTTTTTTTAACCATTTGACTTCAAACACATATGATATCTTTTTTATACAGTATCTAATATTGGAACAAGGCTATATTAGTTTAGATGTGTCATTTAAACAAAAGTAGAAAAGTGACATTAAATCATACAGCACAGAAAATGTTCTGATTACCTGTCCGCCTCCATTAAGTTTGTTGGTCAGCTTGACTTTACTAAAGGACACCGGGGCTTTCATCCAATGAGCACCAAAGTTAGGGGAGTCTGGGTGGATGTACACACAGCTGTGACTATGGGGCTCTGGTTTGCCTGCCGGCACCCATTCGCCGTTTACGTACTTCCAGCGGTGTCCATCAGCTGGACTAAAGTCCAGAAGAAAGGAGTACATGGCATTTGGGTCCAAACCAGACACACTAACTTTCAGGACTGGAAACATCCGTCTAGAGAAGATTAAAAAATAAAATGGTGATTCATATAGTTTTATATATGATATAGATAATTCCCATTACACTCTAATAGAAAACCAAACTTCATAAAAATGTGAATATTCCCAACACACACTCAAAACTTTAATAAGTACTACTTGCCAAAAAGCTTCCCAAACAAAGCTTTGTCTGCTTATCTATTTACTGTTTAGTCCACAAAACAGCAATCACAGTAATGAGCATAAACTTCATGAGAGGTTGGAACCTGCCCACTTTTTTGCACAATTGTTTTTTGGACAATTTAAAAGGGGCTAATGGGAAACATGTAAATGGAACGACACCCACCTGCAGTGGTGACCTGTACCTAAAGTGTGATGGTCAAGACACCCTTCAGCTCAACAATACAACAACAAACCCATCCAAATAAATTAAACTGCCCGTTCCAATAAAGCGGGCCAATGACAGCAATAACAAATAGTCTAATTGATTTTGATCCAGAAAGAGAGAAAGAGAAATTCAGGAACACTGAGAACACACTGGCAAGTAATTTCTGTTTTCTGCGCAACAACAAAATTAATATATCTTAATACATATATATTATTATACAAATTAAGCTAAAAAAAAAACCTACTTGAAGAAAATATTAATATAATGTTTTATATAACAAAATAAAATAGTTGGAAAACTGAAGATGTTAAAAATACCTCTTTGGTATGTCTAAACAAAGCAGATTAAATGACTGCATATTTCTTTTAATACAACTTTTATAGAATACACTAAATTTTAAAACAATAAAGTCGTCAATATTCAAAGTTACTGCTGTTTATTGTTATAAAATCATCATTTATTAATAATTAATTTTACTCTTTTATATGTTGAATAGACTCTTGATTGAAACAGATTTTACATGAATTTTAGAATAGTTCAACTTAGATTTAAAGAATGCTTTAAAAACAGATATTATGTTAAGTTGTCTCTAAAAGTTATTTCTAAGTTTCAACAAAAAAAAAGTTTAGTTGATTGACTGACTTTAGTTCAGTTCAGAATTTAATAATAAATCACAAACTACTCAAACAATGCATTTTTAAGACCTTACACATGTTTAATCAACTAAATTAATAGTGAGTAATTTGATCAAATCTGATTGCCTGGTGATTGCCTTTACATGCTCCACAAACATCTAATTACATCATTAATGTTTTACCTTAGTTTTAGTTCCTGTAGTAAATGTAAATCAACCAAAGTGTCATTTATCACGTTTCTAAATGCAAAAAAAAATAATTAAAAATAAAAATAAGTGTGCCATAAACACAAACACTTATCATTTTTTTTAAAACTAAAGGTTTAATTGGAATCAAAAACTTTTTCACAACATTTAACTTGCCTAACTCCCTTAAATGTGGCTGTTGTCATGCTGAAACTGTGGGTCGAAAATATATATGGTATTTAAAATTAAATAGATAGTTGGGGTTTATCATGTACACAGACGGGTTTGGGGGGAAATCATTTTAATATGACTGAGCTAAATCCAAAGTTGCTCTTTGTGATCTTGACATTGATAAAACTTTTTAAATCTTGAAGAGTGTGATCATCATGTTTATGTTTACTAAACTTTAAACAGATTTTAAGAGTTGACAAAATGTATAATGCAATATTTAAAGCCTTATCATATTTAAAACCATAATCTTATTTCAAGAACGCATTAAATAAAAGTATCCCGTATTTGTATCACTCAATGCGAATGCTATATTAATGATAAACCAAAACCATGTGCATTATGATTTAGCATGTTAATATGAAATATATATATTTTTTTCATTACACTGTCAATAAAAGTCGTTTAAAAAGTATAACAGATATTAATGCACGTAATTTGAAAATCTTAGAGGAAGTTCTAATTGTAATTGATGCAATAATTACAAATAATTTTTGAAAGCAAAACATATTTCAAATGATTTATAGTAGTAAGTTCAATTAAAATCGTAAGGAACTCTCTTTTCCTTGGCTGCTGAATTTGTTGGTGATGCGCACCTGCCGTTCTTAGTGACGATCATCTCGTTGGTGACTTGTCTGAATTTCCTCCAGAGCTCGGCGTCCTCCAGATTCACACACAGCTGCTTCTCGGTGGGGTCTCCCTTCTCCCGACCCGCCCGCAGTTCACTCTCCACCGCGCGTAGCAGCCTGTTTACGCAGCAGGCGCTCCCGCCGCCTCCGCCTGCGCTTCCCGCGTCGCTTTCCGCCTTCATCAGCTCCCCAAACTAAACAAGAAGACTGAGAACTATTTAAGGGAGCTTCACAATTAAAAGGTCTTAAACCAAATAGGCCTTTGGTTATTTAAATACGTTTTACATAAACGCCAACTTTCCAAACGCTTTTTGGAAATTTAGACCGGGACGCCAATGAGACCTCCCATCCTATACAGTCAGGATATCATTCAGACGAGTTACGACCCTCCAATCACGTGGCCTGGATAATTAGGAACACAACCTCTCGTTAAGCACAGCTTATGGACCTTGATCCAAAAAAAAAATAAAGCACTGAGCATAAAATCATTGACTTTTGTTAAAAACAATGCATACTGTAGCAGAGAGAGCAGATTTCATCACTTACAAATATTGTAAACAAATTGTATATCACACTAAACGCATACATATATTTAATGTACATTATACTTCTACAGACACACTCCAAAATTTTGTAGAAAGACTTCCCTTGAAGAATGGAAGCTATTGTAGTTATAAATAGGAAACCAATCTGAAATGGCATTTTATAACGTCTAACTCTAAAAGAGTATTAAATAGGATGTTACATGAACCTCTTTAGGTGTAAGTTTTATTGTCCCAATATTTTTGTTCACATTGTTTCCAGTTACGTTTTTGGCTGTAAAACTGAACGATCAAAACTCACTTATTTTTAAGGTTCAAATTTTAAACTGTTCCAGATTTCAGAACTGAAGCACACCAGGAGGTTTAGTTCTGCTGTCCAGGGTCCTGAAGACCTACAGCAGCACTGACTTCTAATATGCGTACCTATTATTTTTTTTAAAAAAAACATCTGTGTATAAATAACTGTGTATATTCAAAATACTGAGTTTTTTCAAGTGTATAAAACTATAATCCTGATAATGATTTTGAGGTCAGAGGTATTGGTTGGACCTTGCTTTTTTCACCGGGGCAGTTATGTTGGAACTGAAATAGCTTTTGACCGTTTCAAACGCAAACTTATAATAGGACGGAATGAAACACCTAAATTCATAGATTAAGGTGTCCTGGAATTTTAGAATCTTTAGGATTTATAACAGGGCATAAAGTTTATATTTTAAATACACACTGTTTGAGCTATGAAGTAGAAATGGATCATTGATAATCCGGATTTAATGCAATTATTAAATCTTTAGTAGTCTTTTATTTCTTTTCTATTATTTATTAAAAACGTATTTTTGGGACGAAGTTAAGCTGCATTGTATGTATTTGTGCGCTGACTCGTGGGTAACACTGGCTCTGGGCATTAGTGGTCTTTAATACGGTATTAAGTGACAGCAATTATTGAGGCATGTCGTTAGAAAAAGCGCGGATCTGTCCACGAACGCACGAGAGTTCGCTGAGCGCAGTGTCTTTCAAACCTGATGACAGAGAAGCAAACGGGATGTACTTGCTGAAGAGAGAAGGAAACCCGATCCTGCAGCTGCTGTGCGGAGATTTAGAGGATTTAAAGACTTCACGCACGCAAAGGTCTCATTAAAAACAGCCTTTTGCCAAAGAGACATGAAGAAAGGCACTGGAAACGGCACACCTTTTACAAACTGATGCAAAATAAATGATTAATACATTTATGAGTAGACATCAGATGGTAATAGTTGGCGTCAAATCGAAGGACCACTGCGTCCTTTTCAATATGATGCTATATTACCATTAACATGCAGCTACACATGAATTTTACAAATTCATGTTTGAAAACAGATTCATAAATATATAAAATTTTATAAAAACTTCCTACACTATCCAGGTATCTATCTTTCATAATTTAACTTATTTTAGGCAATTTTAATGACTTTCTTTTTAATTTATAAAAATATTTATATTTGACATTAAGCTTTGTATAGAGCAGAATGGTTAACACCAAATCACTTTATAATTATGATGGTAAAATGCTGAATCATAAAAAGGATATGCAAGTTCACATTTATGAGCCTTATTTCATAAAACTTAATATTTAACAACTGAATTAAAGCACAGTCAAATTCTTTAATAATAGTCAAATTTTTTGTAATAGTCAAATTAAACAAAAGATTCTATTATAGTCATATAAAGTCAAAAATATTTTTTTAGACCTTAAAATTAAAACCTGAAACCTTCGCAAACATAGGTATTACATAAATTACAGAATCTGAGTCATAAAAACACAAACTAAATTGTTAAATTACTCTTTTTAATTACACTTTGTTCATATTGGCTGTGACCAGTGAAATCAAGCACATTGTATTGCCAAACATACAAATGAAACTCTACAATCTAAAGTTTGTGGATTATTCTAATTAATAAATATGTATGTAAACTAAATTATATTATAAATCTATAGTTGCATTTTTTAAAAACAGTCAGCAAATTAGGTTTTAATGTCCTCATAATAAACAAACAGGAATGATTTGAGTAATGTTCGTATAAAACAAGCTGAATAAATGAAAAGACTTTTCATTAAAAAAAACATAGTGCACATACATCTTTTGATTCCTGAAATGTGAAGGTTTTCCCGTCCATGTTTTTTGAAATTGCTGATTCAAAAAAATCTCTAAATTTTCTCAGAGACACTAATATTTGGTAACAAACATCCTTAGCATTCTGAAATACAAGCTGCATAATAGTTAAATACAGTGTTTTGAAATGCAGAACTTAGAGAACAGACAGAGAATGCAAATGATAAGAGCATATTACAGATCTAACTTGAACTTCCACTCTATATGGACAGATCTATTGAGACGCCTACACATTAAATAGTACCTACAGAAGCTTTCAAAAGCTTTTCCATGTTTTCTATGTTTCTATGTTTAGAGGTCATTTGTGAGGTAAGACACAGCTGTAAGAGAGAGTGATAGAAAGGGCATTGCTCGCAATACCTGTTTTAATTTTTTCCAAAGGTGATCTGCAACAACAATTCAACCCATCACATCTTTATACTGACTTGCTTTGTGCATGATGGCACATTCATGCTGCAACACAAAAGGGCCTTCCCCAAACTGTTCCCACAAAGTTGGAATTGTACATAGGGTCAATTGACTGTGTTCAGTCTTATGCATCTGTGGCAATCGTCTTTATGAAACATGTTTTTTTCTTTATTTCTAAAAGATAAAATAACCCTAATAAAATGCATAATAATATAGAGTATCTAAACATTAAACTCACTGATTTTAGATAGTTACTAAAAACACAACTTCATTTATTCTAATCATATGATGCTAATTGATGTTGCACTAAAGGATCCATTAGAAAGATTATATTTACAGTGATTTCATGGGACTCTAATTTTCAATGATACCCTTGTTTAAAAGGCAAAGGTAGGATATGACTGTTTAAAAAATTTTATGTGGTGGTTACAAAAGCACCGACATTTTTAAGTGCTTTATGCTATATGAAACGATAAGGCCATTTTCATTACAGACACAATGCTGTAGTCTTCCAACTGAACTCACTTTTAAAAAAGGCTGAGAAATAAATAAACACAATTATCTCCACAGTGGATCAGTCAAGGCATTGTTCAAATTTATAATCTTCTCATTTTTGCTTAATATATACCCAATTGTGGTATAAAAAACATTATGAAATGTCAATATTTCTAATAGGGCGGCACGGTGGCTTAGTGGTTAGCATGTTCGCCTCTCAGTGCTAGGGATTCCCGGTTCGAATCCCCATCTGGGTGGAGTTTCCATGTTCTCCCCATGTCTGCGTGGGTTTCCTCCGAGTTCTCCGGTTTCCTCCCAGAGTCCAAAAACATGGATCAAGTCAATTGATTTCTCAAAATTGCCCCATATAGAGTGTGTCTGTGTGAGTGAGTGTGTGCCCAGCGATGGATTGGCGCCCTGTCCTGGGTCTATGTGCCCAGCGCCCGAGACGTTCTCCCCTGGATGGGCATGGGGAACCCCCACCGCGACCCTAATAGAGGATAAAGCAGGAGATAATAAATGAATGAATATTTCTAATAATATCTGTAAAACTGTGAGGTCAAAAACCTGGTGGCAATTCTGTAATAGTGGTTCTACAAAGGGTTCGAAACATAAACAAATAATAAATAACAAATATAAATAACAAATAATCAGAAATTATCTTGTTATAAATAATTTGAAATATGTTTTGCTTTCAAAAAGTTGTTTCTAATATTTTAGAGTATGAATAGCGATTTTATAATAGATGTTGTGTGACAATCCTGATTTTTTGCCTATTACATGGGGTTCCAGTACATAGTTATAGGTAATGACTTAATTAATTAAAACATATATATATATATATATATATATATATATATATATATATATATATATATATATATATATATATAGGTAAATTTCAGAACTAGTACAAAACCATTTCCACAAACACAAAAGACATCTTGACCCGACATAGACACTTAAAACTAAAATCCTTCACCTATAAAAAAAAAAAACTATAGGCTAAAAATAGGTTATTTAAAACCTAGATTTAAGTACGCTTACACATAGTCATGCCTGGAAGGCATCCAGTTCTCAGTAGAGCCATAGCACACCTGTGGTGTGAATGTGCATGTGCCAAGCGCTGGAGTGGGCGCTAGAGTGGGCATTACCAATGGGCACTTGGGGGGCAGCAGATCTAATGCCAGAGCAGGCACAGAGAAAGCGGGAGAGATAGATAAAGAGAGAGGATCCAAGCTCAGCGCAGCACTGCTCATCAGTTTAAACACAGGGAGAACATCTTAATCACCGCGTCCCTAAGTAAAAACAAACACAAATCAGTAAACAAGCTAGTGCAGCCAAAAACAGAAGTGTGAAATGTCTGTTTTGAGCACTCAAATGAGAAAGAGCCACAAATAAATGGGCCCACTGACTATGAATTAGAAGCAACAAAATGGCCCTATAACATGGCACACTAACTTCACACCTTGTAAAAGTGTTCTCAAACAGTTCAACAACTTCTGCTTTATAAAAAAATACTCAAAATTCTAACTATCATACAAATTACATTAGCACAAAAGTTCAGTTTGGTACAAACAAATAAAAGAAGTAATAAAATTTGACTAAAACAGCATGAATTACACAAAATAAATTTGCATACAAAGGCATGTATAGGGTTTCATAGAAGAGCATAGGTGCTTTTACTGATTAAATAATGCTATAGTTATTAAAAATAATGACAGACTTAATGCTATACAAAAATGTACAGTGTAACACTATAATTCCCTAAATGGAAAGTATTGGATGTGGATCTTTGAATGTGAGTGTTTTATTGAAAGGGTGTAAAATCAACACCTAGTCACAAAAGATGTGATGTGCAAGTTCCCTAATACTTCTTTCCATATAGTGTAGATCTAAAATATAAAGCAGTTGTACATGGCATGTAAACCAAAATAACTCTTGCAACCTTACCTTGCAAAAGGAATATATGACAAACTGTACCTGAAGAAACAACATGTAAGAAAAAGACATATTAGCAATAATAGATAACTATACAGTATTGGTTTAGCAATAAAAAAAAACTATGTATTATGTTAAACCTGTTTAATTTTATTCATCATATCGAATCAAAACACCTGTATGATGTACAATGGCTCTCTTTCTTTATATTGTATATTGCTGTTTAAATTTAATCTGGCAATAATTAATTTTTAATAATTTAATGACTATATTGCTGTTTAAATTAAATCTGGCAAAAATTTATTTGCAAAAAACATTTTAAAGAACAGAATTGATAGATAAATTAAGACACAATGTTGATCTTTTTTAAATCCAGTTAAGGATTAACAAAAGTTTTTTTTACATCCATGGCTGGACTGGTGCTTCATCTCGAATGTTCGTGTAAAGAGCAGCAAAAATGGGAAAAAAAACTACTCTCACATTAATGAAGCTGAAAGCACATTAGAGAAATAATTGGCTTTTAAAATCACATTTCATTTCCCTGACTGCAGCATCAGAGTGTGGGGTACATGCGTGTGCTATATCCAGTCCAACATTTGGGAGAATACACAAGCATAGCAATACAATCAACATGGACTGAGTTTAGTTAATAATCACTTACCAAGATAAAGAAAGAAACTGCAGGATGCAAAAGAGCACAGCAAGACCTTTGTTCTTCCACTGATCATTAATAAAACAGAGAAATAGTAAAACATATTCCTTTAAAAAATGTGTAATTATACAACATCCTGACTAATGCTTCAGAAATATTCAGTATACAAATACTAAGTAATATAGAAAAAATACCATAACTATAGAAAAGTATAACAAGAAGTTAAAAAGTAAAATTTACACTTAAGCAGAACTATTAATTTAAATTTAACTTTAAATCTCAGGATTCTTTAGTGTTTATCTCAAAACTCTTTTCAGGGTTTTTATTTCTTAGTAAATCAGAATTCTGAGATTAAAAATCTGAACTCTGAGATTAAAAATCTGAATTCTGAGACTAAAATTCTGGAATAGTTTTGCCTTTCTTTTAACATTTGAGTTCCATTCAGAAGATTTGAAATTAGATTCTTAAAGAAGGTTCCAGGTTTAAGATAATACTAAAACTTTTTTATGTTTTTGGATTAATAATCAGTTACACTAAACTTCTGTATTAACCTTTTGTAATGCAATTCTAATCGGTTGATCCTAAATTTCTAATCATAGTCTACAGAATTATAACAACTGTGTATTGTAAAAGTAGCTTTATAATTAAAATGAATCAGATGCTTTCCTGCCACTCAATTTGTCACAGTAGTATGGTCTAAAGTATTTTAAGTAAACAAACAATATTAAGCAATAATTTAAATTAACCAATGGAATCTGGCACATTATTAACAGATAAAATTACACAACTGTTAACAGATGCAGTTACTTACCCAAAACGCAGCACATAGTGTCAGTATAAGGCACGTCTGCAAAAGATTTAGCAATTATTCCACAATTACATCTTGATCTTTTGTGTGTGTGTGTGTGTGTGTGTGTGTGTGTGTGTGTGTGTGTGTGTGTGTGTGTGTGTGCGTGTGTACTCACAATCATGATTGCTGTGGCCAGTGCTCTGGTTTTATCACACATCTTCTTTATTTGCTTTAATGGACCCATTAAAAAAACAGTGCTGTGAAACATGCAACATTTTTAGGTAAACAAAAATCTAAATGTGTAACAAAAAGGTCAATTCAGGGCATTAATGCATTTGTATGTAGAGACCTACCTTAAGAGTGATGCAATGTTTCCAAAAGTGTAAAACACTGCAAAGAGTGTCAGTCCTGATTTAGGAACCCATAGCAAACAAGTTCCCTGTAGATTTAACAACAATTCATTCAACAACTTTTACTATTCAGCACAGAAAACAACAGTACAAAGTACTTTAAATAGTGGGGCATAACAGCTACAGCACAACAGGACTGCAATACTAATATGAAGCTATAAAAACAGTATTAAATTAGTATTAGGTGGTAGTATAAGCAATGTTTAAACACTATACCAAGATGGAGCAGGCGACTCCCAGAACAAAACAAGCGATAAAGGCCTTGACACGTGTTCCCCAGCCCAGTGTCGTTGCATCGCCTGCTGCCTATAAGACATCATCAACAAATAGAGACATCTAATTAATCAGAACATTTTATATTATCTGTATTATTGTGTTGTTTATTGAATTATATAAACAGCAATGCCAAAACAAGCAAAATGTCTTTTTGCTAAAGCCTTAAAATAAAGCTTTACTGGAACTTTAGTTGAAAGCTGTAAAATGAAGAGCATGTTATGCATTTATGATGTTCGTATGTAAAATAAAATTAACCAAGGCAAATAGCATTTGTGATTATGTAGAAATTGCAATCCATTATAGGTCTCATATTGAATATTGAGGATTATTTTTAAATAATACATTTTTTTCATTAATGCGCATAAACGTATACATAAACTTGACAGTGTTGACCTGAATTTAATAATCTGAATAATCTCTTTTCTTGTATTTTAAATCTGTCTGGGTGTACACAGGACCTGTCTGTGATTATTGTCCTGTGCAGTATCTAGTTTGGAGCAGCAACGACAAGAACTTGAAAAAAAATCAGCTGATGTTGATGATTTAAAGAGTTCGGTTATTTCAATGCTCTTACGTGCGAAATATCACCAACGACTGTCACACAATTCTATTAAACTGATCATAACTTGTACAGCTGCGTTTTACTGTAATACATTGAAGAAGTTATTAAGCACTAAACCTTTGGACTAAAACCTTTTACTAAAACTTAAAACCATATACAATAAGAGATGAGTTTCGGATCGCTGTGAGGGACTGTATCTGTAAACATGGCAAGCATAGTCTCATTACCTGTAACACATTCAGATCGTCGTGTCCATCCTGGCCGCTCAGAACTTTTTTTAACTTATCCATCAGAACGAGTATTAATCGATACGGTTGAACAATTTTTTTAATATTTTTTTAAAGTCAGTCTATTAGCTTTATTCGCTATTTCCTGAAAGTTCGAGCAACAGGTGAACGGGAGGAAACTTCCGCGTGCGCTGTGACGTCATCACGCAACCCTTTTAAAAAACGCCGAAGAATGAAGGTGAACTGAGGAAGTTACAAAAACACGGACATGTACACAATGTGGGCAAAAGTATTGAGACACCCATCTTAAAATCGAGGTGTTGTTTATTATTATGTTCCATTGCCACACGTAGGGTGACCAGATTCCAATTCACCAGATGTGGGAGAAACACTATGTTTGTGTGGGACACCAATATATATATATATATATATATATATATATATGTGTGTGTGTGTGTGTGTGTGTGTGTGTGTGTGTGTATAATCTAATTCGTTCCCTATTGGTTCCCATTCAAACGGCCCGCCTCTCCCCCAATAACGGACAACACAGCCATCCAATTATAAAACACCCTTAGAAACTGGAGTTTGACTTTCAATAACAATTCGGGACAACGTCTCAATTTGCAGGACGCGTGAAAAGTAATGAAATTACCGCACATCTGGTCACCCTAGACACACGTGTATAAAATCAAGCAGCCAGCCCATGCATTCTGCACAACTTAATGCTCTCAGCTTCTAGAAGGTTCCAGTCCAAAGTAATGTCTGTATTGCTATAGTTGGGTAAGTTTGATGTGGAAGATCTTGACTGATCCACACAAAGCCATAACCTCCATCCATCCATTGGAGAACATTTCAGGCGCAGAGCAGAGCTCCAATATATGTTGAGCCCACACTAACTCTCTTTCTCTCTCTCACACACTCACACACTATAAAGGGACAATTAAAAGCAGCCAATTTACCTTGAATGCATATTTTGGCTGTGGGGGAAAACCAGAGAACCTGGAATAAACCCGCGCGGACACGGGGAGAACATGGAAACTTCATCATCATGATGATCATCAGTGCTGAGAGGCTTTTTATTTATTTTTAATGGACTCAATACACTAAATGATAAAAAATAAATAAAGCAATACAAAACAACAATAATAATATCAACAATAATGATAATATTAATAATACTAGTGTTGTATTTTTGGTAAAGTCTCTGAATATTATTATAATCTCACAAATAAATAATTTATAACGCATCCTTTCAAACTGATTTAATGTATAAGCTAGCAAAGATTTAAGGGATAAATAAATAAATTAGTAATATATTTAAGAATATATTTAAGACTCTATAAAATTATGAACTAGTATATAAAGAAGAAAAAATTCAATGGTTTAAATCAACTACCGAATTCACTTAAATCTTATACAATCTGAAAATGTGTGTTTCTTTATTTAGGAGTTTAATATCTGTACAGCAATGATGACAATTTTATGAGAGGTAAGCTTACAAGCAATACAGTCATAGGGGCAATTTAATACCTCTAATTTACCCTTTGGCAAGTATTTGTAATGTGGGTAAAAACTGAAGTCCACAGAGTTAAATCCACACAGGCATGGGTATGATGAGATAAAAAAAATGTAAATATATATATTTTTTATCACATCTGAAATTACCTATTTAAATAAATTCCTTTAGATGTTATTGATTTTTATCCACATATACAGATGGTCAACAACTTGGGTAGTGTTAAATATCAGGGCATTTTAAGATGAATAGAAGTCCAGTATGAGGGTTCTGGCATGGCCAAGTGCTTGTGACACGTAGGGCAGGTTTGCTTCATCCACATCCAGTTCTCTATACACTACAAAAACACGTTAATTTAGTTAGTAATTGTTAAATTGCTCTGTGAATGTCTGTAATGGTTTACATATTACAAATTATGAAGCAGCTGCGTCAAATGTATTACAAAAGGACTTCTACCTCACTGTGGAAGCTGTGTGAACAGTGAAGCTTTTGAATGCTTCCTCCTCCTCTGCGCAAGTCATCATGGCAAATCAAGCATGTACTGTCTGCATCACTCTGTAATAAACATAATTATTTAAAAAAAAACAAGGAGGATATTTTGGTTGTTATGCTATTTATGACACATAGGCACTTTTGATAAGACTAAATTAAAAACCTTTAGAGGATATGGTACTTACTAGTGACATTACATTGCGGCTCCTAAAGCATCTCCTGTTCTGCGGCAAAGCAGGTGAGGTTGAAACTGAAAATAGCTGTCTTTCATGAGAAAGTCCATCCTCCTTGTTTTGGGAGTAGAATGAATGAAGACTCTGCCTTGCTTTTGTTTTCTCGAGTCGATGTCTCACTGAACATGGAACCATAGTGGCTTCATGCAGACTTGTCAAATGAGTCAGCTGCATAGCGTGTAGTTTAGCCTGAAAGAGACAATAAAGAATTATATCTTTCAGTACAATGTAATGACTAAGAAACCAACCTGTATGTACTGGAAAAAGAAAAAAGAAAAAAAGTCAATGTTGTGCACAGCATGATTTTTTTTTCTCTTGTTTTGCCTGTTAGCAAATAACATTTTGAACTGACAATGAGCATTTAAAATATGACATTTCACCTGCCCTTATAGGTTAAAAAACACTGGGCACTGAAATGTGCTAAAGTTTGTTTTTTTTGTTGAAGATGTTAACTGGCATTCCATTAAAATATTGATAAAATATAATCATTTTACCAAGAAAACAGATTATGCTGCCCCAATTTGGTCTTTAATCTTAACCTGAGATAAAAGCACAAAGGACTGTGATCTCTAAGCAACAGGGAAGAATAGGATTTAAAATTATTACAACATATTTATGAAACTAAATATGATTAATTTTAAATAACTTTAAACAGTTTATGCAGTACAGTCTTTGTGAAAATATACACACACATATATTTATTTCATTAAATCTTTCAAAGAACTCAAATTAAAAGGCAACATATTGAATTAAACACTACAAAAGCCAAAATGTAATGTCTACATGAAGTGTAAATATATAATTAAGAATAAAATCTGCCAGAGCTGCTAACCGGACATGGCAAAGAAGATCTGCGTTTGGCAGGTAACTGACTTGGCTTGGAAATATCCAACCCACTCTTCATCATAGTCCATCGCTCTTTATCCTCATATTCATCGGTTTCCTCCATGCTCTCCCGCTCATTATTATCAGTTGACCACTCTATAAACAGCTTCTCTTCTTCCTCTGCTTTCTCCATGTTAAGTTACAGTATGTACCTTTATATTTCTCAGACAACCCAATAATTCAGAATTGGTTTAAGTACAACCTTGGAGAAGATTGCATACTCAGGCTGGGTCTACTTGCTCCTTGCTGGGGCTCAGATTGCCAGGTAAGCCTTTGTAATGAGATCCTTCTGGCTCTCCTTAGCCATCTGTCTGCTTAGTGGCTCTAAGCCTAATGCATCACCTTAGTGCACACGTGTGGGATAGGCTCAACAGCAGAGTGAATCTTTAAACAATCTATTATCTAGTACAGTAAAGTAGAAAACAAAACAAAAGGGGGGGAAGACGCTGTAAACTTAAAGTGTCTCACTTAGGTAATTGCCAAAGACATCCAGAATTATATTTTAGCATGTCTGTCTATTTGCCTGTTTATGAGAGCATTAATGAAACAGTTGCAAGCAATTAAAAGTATTTCTTTATATAGTGTAAATAACTATATTTATTTTCATAAATTAAATAATTAATGATAGGTTTTTATCATTTTAGCAGGAATAGAGGCGAGATGACACAGTTGTTGGCACTTTTGTCAACCAAAAAGTAGGTTGTTTAATTCCTGGAACAGAAGGACAATGAGTAGAGTTTTTATGTTTAAGCATTATTACAAGAACAATGTATCATGTCACCTCTAGAGGGCGCCATTGCATTGCAGCTACATATTATTATTATGTATTTTACGACATACCACCAAGTCTATTTCAATGTAAAGACTGGAGATAAATAAAATATATAAAGATTTAAAGTGTACAAGTGTAAGATATTTAAGATTTAAAATATTCAAAATTTAAAATAGTAAATTTAGTATAGTAAATAGTAAATTTACAGTAACAGTAAAAAAGTACATTTTCTTAACCATTGACTATAAATATTCAGTGTTTAGAGCAACAACAAGCTGCGAAAACTCATTTCTTGAAATTCCAACAAAGTCTGCACAGATTATGTTAAGGCACGTTTTGTGGGAGCCTGGCTGCTGCTGTTTGACCCAGTCCATCAGCAAGGCAAAGGCTTGGAGTGTCATATTCTTCATGGACTGTCTGAGATGATGCAGGACATAGGAGGCATTTTCAGTGAGGTTCAAACCGGCCACAAAGAAAGTATCTGTCAATCATACAAATTATTGGCATTTCTTTTTATGATGGTACAAGATCATAATAATGTTTTGTTTTAAAATATTCACCCTTATTGTAAACGTGTACCAATTCATATCCATTTGTAAAAAAATTCATGTTATTTTATGGTTTCAACTAATCTGATTATTTATGTTTACATTAAAACTTAAAAACTTATTTACAACATCTTTGCAATATAGTTATGCCATTGTGCAAATCTCAATGCAACCCTGTGTATTTTTACGTTGTGCACAGTTATGCTGGAAAAGTCTTATTTATAACAATTATATGTGTCTGTTTTGAGATATATGTTGGTATAAAAAATAAAACAGAATTTCCCATCAGTGAAACTAAGAAACGAATATTTACATAATAATAACATAAAAATAGCAAAAATATTCCTAAAATAAAAATAATTACCATAACATTTGAATTAAGATACCTGGTCTGCCCACTGTACTCTTCTTATCATCCAGATAAGAAATAACACGATTTGGGTCCGACTCATTTGCCCACCAGTAATCAAACGCAAGCCAAAGTTCTTTATCACCAGATGCAGACGGGTCAGCATATGAGAGGACAAGCTGATGGCCAAGAGTCCAGCATGCTAATAGAGAAGGGGTTACCTGATAACAAAGTACAAACTGTTAAGGAAAATCCAAATATAAAAAAGTTCAGCAAGTTAAGTAGAGTAAACAGAACTTACTGATTTGGGGCAGAGTTTCTTTCCAAATAGCTTTTTTAGAAAGTCGATTAGTTTGCTGTGCTGAGCGGGGTTCACATTATCGAAGGCAGAAAGAGCAATGATCAACACTTCTTTCGTGTGTAACTCTAACCAGTGGGCTACATCAGCAAGTGCCTCCTGCAAAATGCAAATATAAAATTAAATTGAATAGAGAAACAGCAGCATGAGTAACAACATTAACAAATGATTCATTCATTCATTATCTTCCGCTTTATCCTCTACAAGGGTCGCGGGGGGGTTCCCCATGCCCATCCAGGGGAGAACGTTTCGGGCGCTGGGCAGATAGACCCAGGACAGGGCGCCAATCTATCGCTGGGCACACACTCACACAGACATGAGCACATACTATATGGGGCAATTTGGAGAACTCAATTGACGTGATCCATGTTTTTGTACTGTGGGAAACCGGAGAACCCGGAGGAAACCCACGTGGACACGGGGAGAACATGGAAACTCCACCCAAACGGGGATTCGAACAGGGAATCCCTAGTGCTGAGAGGCAAACGTGCTAACCACTAAGCCACTGTACCGCCCTATTAACAAATGATGATTCCTGAAAAAACTGCAAGTGGATGAGCATTAAAATCTAATGATCCACAAACTTAAAAAATCAGAATACTTTATTAATCCCCTGGTGGAAATTACAGTTATTACAGGTGCCACATTTATAATGTTATAATATACAGAAGAATAATAGTGTATTTTATTTAATTATTTGCTACATAAAAATACAAAACACATGTGGTTGGAAATAAATTATTGTATGTTAAAACTATGGTGTGTATTCAGTCAATAACAGTGTTTACCTTCACTGTAACCAAAGAGTAAATCCCATGTGCAAAATAAAATGTCTCATCTGTGTCTTTGGCCTTGTGAGCGATCCTTAAATCAAGAAAACGAATTCCTGAATCCAGTTGAGTCCAAATGGACAATTCCTGAAAAGGAATAATGAGAGTTGTATGTTTGATACACAATTAAAGGAAGACTTTTAGGATTTTTGAGCATTTAGATAAAAAAAAAAAAAAAAAAAAAACATTTATATTCACATGTGGCCAAATTTAACAAATTGTGAGTGACCGTCAATTGTCAATCAGCTGAAAAAAAAAATTAACCACTATAAATCACTATTTTTTTTTCATGTACAGCTTTTGTTTTTTTGGTGTTTTCACCAGGAAGAAATTATTACGGAGAAACTAAATGTACAGTGACTGTTAACACTGTTGTTTCCTCCTGAACTACAATAATAAAGTTAATCTAACTTTCATTCATTCATTATCTTCCGCTTTATCCTCTATTAGGGTCGCGGTGGGGTTCCCCATGCCCATCCAGGCGAGAACGTCTCGGGCGCTGGGCAGATACACCCAGGACACGCGCACATACTATATGGGGCAATTTGGAGAACTCAATTGACTTGATCCATGTTTTTGGACTGTGGGAGGAAACCGGAAAACCCGGAGGAAACCCTCGTGGAGACGGGGAGAACATGGAAACTCCACCCAGATGGGGATTCGAGTGCTGAGAGGAGAACATGCTAACCACTAAGCCACCATGCCGCTTAATCTAACTTAATATCCAAAAATAAAATAATGAAAAGTTATATATGTACTAAAAAAATTCTAATATAATAAGTGGAAAAATGATGTATGATCTTTGACAGTGTGAGGTTGATACCTGAGTGGTACCCCACTTTTGAACACACTGACGCGTGATGCAGGGAGCGATGTGGTCAAGAACCCTCAGGATTTTGGGCTCTGAATGAAGAACTGGACTGTGTGGGTCTAAACAGTAGGTCATTGTGTCGTGACTGCCTAAAAGAAACAGGTCGATGTTTTCAAATAGAAAATGAAGTACTGTACAGGTTTAGCTAAAAACAACAGAGCTCACATGATTGTTCTGCGATTTCTCACCTGGAATGGCGAGATTCCACAGCGGAACAGTTAGGAGAGCCGGAGGAAGCTCCGACATCCAGCCACTGCTGCTAAACATTCGACTCCCGGGAGCTGCAGCTATCTCCATTCCAACCTCAATAGCACCATCATTACTTCATACTATACAGATGTGTGAGTCGTCTATAGTCATTCAATTGAAGACACAATTTAAAACCATAAAAGGATTCAGCAACAGAAGTCGGAAACGTAATATTTTCACTGGGTTGCCAGGTCACTGTGATTATATGCTTTTTTATATGTAGTTCCTGGACAAGCCTATTTGGGTTATGAAAGGTTTGCAGAACATAATAAGAGATTCTAAAATATACATAGGTTAATAAAATATTATTACAATATACTCAAAACAACATTTTAATTTACAGTACATTGCGTTTTCCTTCATGAATATATAGTTTTATTATGTTGAGTTATCAATCTGGCAACACGTTTCTAGTTGAAAAAAAAAAAAAGAAAAGAAAACTTTTGGTTTTAAAGGGAGGAGGAACCAAATGTGTTTTGTTCGCTAAATCTTGAAGTACGTTAGGAGTATATTTACACACGAGAGTTATGTATGCTATTAAAGCACAATCAGCAACTCAAGTGTCGTTAGTTTAAAAAAAATCCTTAAAATTCTTGTTATAGTGTTAGCACGTTCGCCTCTCAGCGCTAGGGATTCCCGGTTCGAATCCCCATCTGGGTGGTGTTTCCATGTTCTCCCCGTGTCCGCGTGGGGTTCCTCCGGATTCCTCCCACAGTCCAAAAACATGGATCAAGTTAATTGAGTTCTCCAAATTGCCCCATATAGAGTGTGTTTGAGTGAGTGAGTGTTTGCCCAGCGATGGATTGACGCTCTGTCCTGGGTGTATCTACCCAGCGCCCGAGATGTTCTTCCCTGGATGGGTATGGGGAACCCCACCACGACCCTAATAGAGGATAAAGCGGGTGATAATGAATGAATGAATTCTTGTTATACATTGACCAAGAAAACGGACAGATTGTAAAAATTATCATCCAATTATTTGGTAACTTTGTTTATATGCCATTTAAAGGGCTCTGACATTTTTAGGTACAAACCCCCAAAAACATTAAATGTAGTCGCTTGTCTTATTAAAGAATGAAGGAAATGAAACAAGCAGTCTAGTTATTCCACAGCTGCCTTTCCTGGACCTGTTTTGTAAACTAAGGAACAGTCACGATGGGACAGAAAAGAGCCTTCCCCAAACTGTTTCTACAAAGTTAAAGGCACATCTTAAATGTGCCTTTAATGAATGGCAATGAAACTAAAAGCAACGTGTGTTCAATGATGAAGTGTGTTCCAATATATTTAATCCATATAGTTCATGTATTGTGAAAAGCATTATGATATAAGAAAATGTTTTACTACTTAGTTTTAAATCCACAAGAACACTGATCTAGAACTGGCACACAAAAAGGTGATTCACTTACATGTTTTTTAAGAATGAAGTAAAGTATTGAATACATAAAGTATTTAATATAGACCACTTCCTTATTCATTTTACAAAATCACAATAATTGAAAAAATTAAAATGTATTATTAAAAAATATACTAAAATAATATTATTATTAGTCTGATCTGTGCAGACAAGTAAACATTTTTAATTGTTAATAACATTATGGCGCATCAGATATAACAACCAGCTTGATTCAACAATCTTTACAAGATTCCCTTATAAATTGTGTTATGGACTGTTAATATAATGAATTCAATTAAAAATATATCTGAAACTTTAGATTCATTACATTTTATTATGACTAAATCACTGGGGAAGTTAGGTTAAAATCGTCAGTGCAATGTTTTCTTAATTGGTCATCGTGTTTCCCTGAATGTGCTCAGAGGTTTTAGCCTGCAAACGAATATGGGGGAATTCCTTTTACACCCAAACCAGTGACCTACAGAATAATGAAAGCACAAAAAAGAAAACAATTATGCATGCACATAAATATTCACAGCACTGGTCACTGGTCAGACTTTTATCATCAAGAAACTTAATTCTGTAAATACACAGAACAAAGAACAACATGAATACCCTAAAAATGCCTCCAGCTTCAGGTTGTTTGGCTAGTGACTGTTCATCCATGCCTTTATAAGCAGAAGTGACATACAGATCAGTATAGTCCTTCCCTCCAAAACAGCAGGATGTGGTTTTAGCCACAGGCAGTTTTACTGTCTGCAGTCTGATCCCTAAAAGAAGTAACCAAAAATGTTTGGTATGTAAGTATTTGTTAAAAGTATATTGAATAGTTGTTACCTTACAAGCCTTCTTTAGATACCTGTGTGTGGGTCAATGCGCAAAACTCTACCCGCATTGTAGCAGGCCAACCATATTTTACCTTCTACATCCAAACACAGGCCATCAGGAATCCCTTCGTCTTTCTCTAGTTTATATATGCTTCTGCGATTATCTTAAAAAATACACATATAATACAGACTTGGGTTTAGATAATGACATGCTTGCTTGTTTATGTTTAATAGGTTTATACAGGAAACATATTTCAATATGATACACTATATATACAAAAGTATTTGGACGTGAGTCATCCAGGAGCTTTTTTATTTTATCTTATTTATTACCATTTATAACCATTAACCTAGAACTGGCACACAAAATATATGATCCACTCACATATGTTTCCAGTGCGTATATCATAATCGAAGGCCTCCACCATGTATGCCAGACTGTCTACATAGTAGAAAAAGCAATGATCTGGAGACCAGTCCATTCCATTAGAGAGGTCCACCTGATCGAAGTGTTTCACGACCGAGTGATCAGTGTGCAGGGTGTACAGTGAGCCCTGTTTTCTCTCCAACTCAGCTGGCCTTACCTCCATAGCCATAGTGCCTAAGAAAAAGCAGAGAGCACTGAAAAAAAATCTAGTTACTGATTTGAGTGAACAGAGAAATGGAGTGCAAATTACAATGTGGGTGTGTGAGTTGGCATTGGGGTCACCAAAAAGGACCATGTGTACTTGGGCTAAATGGGAAATATAATGGGAATGTACAAGTATGCAGCATAGGGACTGTTTGGCGATACAGGAACTACATATTAGTGCCAGAAACCTTTAGAAATATCAGGTATAGTGCATGCAAGTGGGAGTAAATATAGATTGAAGGGTCTGCCCTACCAGGTCTAGTGTGTACTTATTGGGTTTTGAAGGTCATTGGGAAAAGGATGTTAATTAAAAACAAGTGTCTCACACCTGCAAATAATCTGCCACCCGGATCCACCTTCCCATCGTTTAAACGGGTGTTGCTCTTGTCTGTGTCCACATGAGCGATAGGTGTGATGGCTTGCTTTTCCCAATCTACAGTAGCAAAATGTGTTCCTTCTCCAATCACATACCCTCCTGCTTTCCGAGGAACAACACAGCCCACGAACCTATCTAGATCAGAATAAAGAGAAGGACCATACAGTCTGAATATTTATATCCAAAAATATTCCCCAATAAATACAGATTTTAATAATATGATAAAATATAACAGACTAACCAGTGCATGATGACTAACCAGCACTAACAAGCACGAGAACAGGTGTTTAAAATTGCTCACTGAACAGTATGTGCAAGAAAATAAAAAATAGAAAAGAAAAAAAGAACAAGTACTGTTTATTAGCTATACCTTTGACCTACTATGTAGTAGGCAGCAGGTGAATTCGGAAAGCTATCTGGGGAAAGTACAAGAACTAAACTTTAAAACACATTATTTAAAAAAAAATTAAATTATATGGCACAGCAATGACAAAAATAAAGATTGGCCAGTAACATAATAAATAGTTTTTCAGAGGAAACTCTGAAAGCTGAGCTGTATTATAGGACAGTAACTAATATTTAGATTCTGTTTTGTATATCTAATTTACCTGTAGAGATACTTTTTATTTCATTTGTCAAGGAATTCCACCTGCTGATCCTCTGTCCAGAAATGTCCACATAGAGCAACATGCCATCTTTCTCCTCCCAGACCGGACTCTCTCCAATCTCATTCTGCTGCTTCACCACACATTCTACTTTTACAGATGACATTTTTGCTGGAAAAATATTAAGCAGTGTGTACAATTCAATTAAACCCTTGAACCACACAATATTAAGAAACTGTAGAACTAAACAGAGTAAAGTGCTGCTTTACACACAGGGCTGAATCTGGCATTTTACATGTTTATATTCAAAAGGTCATCTTCATCTTAAAGTAATTAAAATTAAAGTAATTTTCTATATGAAACTATTGAGTAGGAAAATAAATTTAACTATTTAGAAAAAGCCTGTTCATTTATTGTGATTAAAAGTTTGTAGGGAACCAAACATTTTAACGCTATCGATGTCAATATTTAATAAAATGACTAAACAACGCCACCCTCAGGTGAACTGGTCAGTCTTGTGATTTGCATTGTTTCCTGTGTAAACATAAAAAACGAGCTAACTAAAACACACTGTTGTGTGGAATACGGACCTTTCGCGAACTTTATTTGCTTTTCACATCATTTTTATAACCTACATAGTGTCGTAGTGACAGATTTATTTTTGCAACAACTGACAACTAAAGTTTTAGCACAGACGACAATAGACAATTTACTTACCTATATGCACCCTCACAATCTGCAGTGTGTCGATATAAAATTTTATATTATACACCTTTAACTACTGATCGATTAAACCTGTCGCTTTTGCAGTCGACCTGTCGGACGTGACTTCAAACTACCGCAAGCTACAAAGCTAAGTAACCAGCGCTGGCTGCTCAATAGCGACATCTACAGACACTAACCTCCGTCAGACAAATCAATTAAAGTAGATTTCTGGTTACCTCTAACATGTTCTAAATTTTAATTTCACTAACAAGTTGTCATGCAAAAGTTATATTTATTATATGATTACCGTTCTTATTCAGTTATGTGGTTTTAAGTTATATTAATTTATTGGGCAACATAAAACATTTTTTGTGATTAATCATCAGTTATATAGGTCAGTTACAGAAATACATTTTAATTACTATTATTTGTATGTTTAGTGTATCTGTAGTTATTATACGGAGTGGCAGAGCTAAAGGGTATAAAAACCTACATTTTCTAATAACATAAAACTCAACTTACCATGTCCTCTTTCTCTGTGGCCAGTTTTGCTTATTTAAAAAAAAGGATCACACATACAATAGCAGTAGATATAACATCAGCACAAAAATTGATGACCATACATTTAATGTTGTTTCATGTTATGTACATAAAGATTGTAAGGACAATGAATAGAAATTTATACAGTTCATTGGACTGAACATGCAGCACAGCAATAAGAAAAAACTTATAACCACGAAATTTTTGTAAAAAATATAACAGGAACAATTAAATAACAGGTTAAGAAAGCTTCCATGTTTTATATTCCTTCGCTGCATTTCTAATTACACTCCCTCTTTAAGTGCAATTCTGAATGAATCCTGAAACTCAATGTTTTACAAACAATGTTTTATTTTGTTTTTCATTCCAAGATCTAATGACAAGTAAATGGCATGCATTTCTGTCCTCCAACTTATTTGTAAGCATGCAGTCCTCTTTGAAGATAATATAAATTGTTGAGCAAATAAATTCAGTAGATTAATAATAATGTGCAGAAGTTGGTTCACTGTAAAGGATATATTAACTTGTTTTACTTACAAAATAATAACAAGTTATGCAGAAACCTTTGAATAAGACTATGTATTGTTAAATGAAGAGCAATAGTGGAAGCATGCTTTGTGACAACTGCATACACGAGTGTGTTCACACGCTCTGGTTCTGACTCGTGTTTTAGTGAAAACCCTCCAGTGCTGGGAATTTAAATAAAACTACATAAGATCTAAGCGCCTGTGATCTCTTATCATATATTTCTTATGGTGACAGGTTTATACATGTTACCCAGTTAGTACACATTAACTTAAGTAAAACATTGGAGCCTCTTATCCAGTACTGCTGATATCAGTCATTTACAAACACTTCGATACAGGTACTTCAGGGGTTTATTTTTTAGCACCACTGACTCTGGCTCGGTTAAGACGGTCTACAAGGGCTCGGTTCGTGGTGGGAGAACAGCGAGACAGGACCTTGCCAATATCTTCATCACTCCTTCTTTCGATAGCTGCATCTGCAGCACCCTCCAAATCACTGAAATCCACCCCCAAAAGAGAGGAGAGTTAATAAATTCATAAGTTTCAATATTAAAAACCTACAGCAAAAATACTCACCCTACTGCTAGATGGGCTTTGACCTTCTGCTCTGGTGTAACTTTAATCACATATTTTTTGGCCTCATTTTTGTTGTTCTGTTTCATACAAATTTCAACAAAGGGCTGCAAAAAAAGAAAGGAGTGTTCAAAAAACAAACCATTAACAATGTTTATAGGATTCAAATAAATTAACAATGTTTATTAATGTCTTTACCATATAGCCAATGGGTGATTTTTTGCTTTTGGCAAATTTCTCAAGCTCCTCCCAGTCCCTTTTCTCAGCTAGAGCAGTCAGCTTTAACCACCAATACCTGTAGGACACAAATGTGATTAACAGATAGCACATCCTTTTAAACACATGTGTAAATACAAAAAAGACAAGAAACTAAAGAGTTAATCTGAATACAGTATTAATTATGATCGTTTAGAGGTAAGGACAAGCAGCAGCTCACCAGCCATAATATCATCAATCATATTGCATGACTGGCAGTATACCTTTTGTCAGGAACCTTAAAGTCCTTGTAGAGCTGTTCAGCTTGTTTGTTTAGCCCTATAGACAGCAGCATGCTGAGGGTGTCATGCACAGAAAAACCCAGCAGACATTCGCCTTTATCGTCCTCTAGCTTTTTTTGGAAACGCAGCAGTCGCATCTCCTCTTCTGTTGCCTTAGAGACAGAAATGCAAAAGGTATTTTGGTGTGAGGGGTAAATTAAGCTTTAAATATCGGGATGTAACTTGTGTTACCTTAGCAGCAAATTCATTTTTGGCCTTGTTGTATTCATCCACTGCACTTTGCAATAGAGACATTCGAGCATCTAGCCTCTGTAAGATATGACCATTTTAACTGAAATTGTGTGACTAAAGTGAAACTTAAATAGAAAATCTGTTAATTACAATTTGTATAACATGGGCCTACCTTTTCTTTATAACTTGCTTTAACATAGAAATTACCAAGTTCTTGGTGATCATCATCTTGATTAAAGAGATCTTTCAGTGTTTCCTGTTCTTGATGTTTGCAGAACTAAAGTAGGAATAATAAATTACACTCTTTACAGAAAACATGAATAAAAATCCACACAGTTGAATAATGAATCTCTAAATAACATTTTCTTTTAAATATACAAACACAAGGAAAGTAATAAAAACAATATGATTTTCTATTTATTTACGTATATGTTTATATTTATGGACAATTCAAAGCAATTCTGCATCAGATATTTGAATCCTGGACAAATTTAAAGAAGATTTTTCCTGATATATATTCTCATTCTTATTAAACAATAAATAAGTACTGATTGATACAACTGATGAATATTGCAAATAGTACCTGTCTGTACAGGCTTAGAGCGACTGGCTGGTTCCTCAAAGTCATAAAGAAGTCTCCTCTATTCATCTCATTTTTCAGGTACGTTACTACTGTATAAACTATATGTATAAACAGAGGGAGGAAACACAAACTTTAAATTATAAATCAGTTTGTATGGTTTGTATGTCTTTGTACACAAACAAACAGAATCCACACTTTTTACAGTTCTAAGCATTGTTATATTTCGAGCATTTTAATGAAGACTATGTAGAGGATTTCTAGGGTGTCACCAAATTATACAATTCAGGTTATCTATGGTTAAGGCACTTGGTCAAGGAGAGAACAGGGGCAGGTTGGCAGTGCAGAGTCAAGAGTCCATTACCTTAACCACTGCCATTAAAACTGCAATCAGCTCTGTATGTGTGTGTATGTCATACCAAGGTCTGTGTCTCCACTCTCAATAGCTTTGCTAAGTGCCAACTGACTCCTTTTCATCCTTAGCAGTAAAGGTACCTGTTCTCCAGAACGAGGCTCATACTCCAGCAACTAAATAAGATAAGTTTTTTTTATTATATTCAAATTTAGTGCAGCTCTAAAAGTTAAAACAGTATAAATAAAACACATTTTGTATATATAAACACACATATACCTTAATTGCGAGTTCAGTGCGCCCACACTCATAGGCTTTATTAGCAATTTCTGAGTAAGAGATTCCAGCAGCGTCACCCAGTTTCACACTTATGGTTCTTGCAATCACCTCATCAGCTTCTTCTTTTTGCTGCACCTACAGATACAAGTACAATTAAACAGTTGTTGTCAACACCTTTAAATCATCACACCATACAGTGAGAGGTTTTTATTATTAAAGTTGCTACCTTACAATAAATATTTTCAGGTGTAAACTCATCTAGAATGAAATGCAGATATAGATTTATTATTGGTTTAAAACAGCAGCAAGCAGAATCATACCTTGCAGCAGGCCCAGTGTTTGAGGACCCGGCTCACTCCCTGGTACTCAGGAGTCTTCAAATAGCGACAGATCTCAATAGCCAGAGGATACAACTTCCGATAGACCAGTCTGGATAAGTGATGGTTAGTTAAGAGAAATGTAACATGTAAAATTAACTAATTAAAAAAAAATGCCTGAATATTTGTTATATACAATAGTTCATATTGTACAACATATACAATCCAATTGCACATCACAATAAAAAAAATGACATTATAGTTCAAATAAAAACCGATACGTTCAAAGTGATGTAAAGCAGAATTGAAGCAAAGTCTCACCGATCAATAAGCACTTGAATGGTCATTTGTTTCAACTGAGCGTGAGTGAGCGGAATCCCCACAGTATAATCTCTCACTGCGTTCAACACTCGAAGATCCCGGCACATACTGACAAACGGTTCTGGAGAGAAGTTGCTCAAGAAACACTTTCCAAAGGAGGCCGCCTGTAAAGTGGAATAGAATAAATGAGATGATGTGAGGTGAAAAAAGAGCTAAACTGTTGTCTTCACACAGAAATGACTTTTGCTCATCCATCTGGGAATCGAATGCAGGACCATAATGCCGTAAAGTGCAAGTTCTGTTTAATTACTGACCCTCAGGAGTGATTTTTGAGTCTCTGGTTCATGTTCATGTCCTGCTGCCTCCACACACTGTCTTACTGCCTCCCCCAACAGATTCTGCTCCTTAATCTCACGCAGATACTCATCCGCCTTCTGGCTTTCTTTCTGAAAACACATACAGAAAAAAAACAAAAAAAAACACTATAATACACATACGCTATATGAACAAAAGTAATGAGGCATCTTTACACTACATCTACAGGAGGACTTCAACAAATTTTAAAAAACAATACAATACCTCATATTCTTTGTGAGCCTCCAAAAGCAACGCTCCAGGAGCCATGGAGGCTATTTTGAAGATTTCTTCACATGCAGCTGTTGAGATATTTAATTATTATTTTATAAGTCAATTATAATGTCTATGAATCATTCTGTGTTCATCAGGAAACTAACCTGGCACCTCCTGCAGCAATTCATGATGAGTGGCATTAATAATTCGAACTCCATCCAGCTCTGGGACCAGAACTGCATCCTCCTCCAGATGATAGGGGATAGTGTCTTTACATACTCCAGCTACCAGAAGGTAGCGATCCCACATAATCACCACAGACGGCTGCTGACTTTTAGGTCTTCGACACCTGATGAGGTTGAAAGGGTTTCCTTTTATATTTAACTTTTTTAGCTGTATATTTATCTACTTTATTTATGACGGAATTGTGATGGTTTATATTATAACCTACAATCAACACATCCTGAATATTATGCAGTGCAGTTTAGCTGTGAATGCACTTACCAGGCCATCTGTCTGGGTGTGTTTCTGACTTTTGTCTCCACCTCACTTAGTTTGTCCTGCAAATATAAATAATGTGTGATGTTGTTTATTCAGCATTACATAGAGTCTAGCTGTAAGGGAAAAGCACTGACCACTGTGCCATGTTGCTACCATGGTAAATAATTAAACTGGCATAATCCTAATTTTAATAACCTGTTTTTATTATGCACATACCCTCAGATCAGTGGAACCCATCCAAACATGTCCAGAATCAGTAAACAGTGCTAGGTACTTGTAGCTGAATGACACACACATCTGAACTATACTGGTGGCCTGTGGAGAGAGGCCTGGCGGACTCTGGAACGCGAAGAGAATAGGTTTATCTTGTGTGTGTATATATTATATAATTTCATTTTAATCATTTGTTTACGCAAATTCATTCCAAAAGGTGTAGCAAAAATCTCACCACAGCAGTGCATGTGCCATAGTCTAAAATAAAGAGATCAGAGCCGTTTGCCACAAGGACTTTACTCTGCCTGTCCTGAGTAAGCACCGTCCAGCAGGAAGGTGCCCCCTCAAGTCCTGGAAAGGGACAATCATTCATGTAAAACATGTAAAATAAAAATGTGAGATAAAAATAATGCCTTAAAAAGTGTCATTAAACACACACCTGGAACATCCGGTAACCTCCTAAGCTTCAGATCATCAATGTTTGTTGCTAATGTAAAGCGTGATGCCCCAGTTACTATAGCAACTCCAGTTCCATATGGTGAATGAAAGACCTTGGCCTCCAAAACCTGACTCTGTCCCACCTCCTATGATGAACAACATGGAAGTGTTTTGAACTTTAGTTCACCTATTAGGATGTTTTGAGTTTGTTATGGGAGTTATGGTATATGAATTATTAATGATCTTTTGAGAGTTACTTTTCTTGTAGTTAATGTATAGGCTTTTAGATGATTGACAGCTAATGCAAATGTGCAGAATGTGTAAGTGTAAATGAATGTTAAGTGTAAATGATTGTTAAGGTCTCACATTGCCCATACTGAAGTGTCGCTTAAAGTTGCCAAAAAGATCATAGACAAGAACTGTGCCATCTTCCTGAATACAAAGGAGATCATCACAAACTGTCCAGCCCAGCTGTTTTATAACACCACTTTTCCACTGCAAATAGGGTGAGATAGAGATAGAGGTGGGGGGGGGAGAAAAATACATTCAGTCTGCTTAGTACTACACAGAGGCAGATTAGAATTGCACATTATCTTCCTTATGGCTATCCACTTACGAACAGAGTTCATGATCCAGCATATTAATCATTAACAAATATACTTTATATGTAAATGAATGAAGAGGTGGTTACCACAAAGCTAGCCATAGTAACTCCAGATGATGAGTAAATCTCTAACTGTGGTCGTGCACTTGGTGAGCGACGATGTGGCTCCTTCAACAAAGCTGAGGAAAACAATGACACAAGTAAAGCGTTTGCTATTAAAAGTCCGTTTATAATCCGAAGCTGCCTGTGGTTGATACTCACTTACCAATTGGACCGCCATACGGTGCTGCAGCACTTAAACAATCTCTGAGGCCATCCTTTAAAGACCAGCCCATCTCATACAGCTCGAGTTTTCTGTTTGTCAGTAAAGAAAGCATGAAAAAACATCATGTGCATTAATAATTTGGGTTTAATTAAAATTATACATGAAAAAAAAGTTAATCCTTAAGCTTTGAACGCAGGGATTTGTTTATTCCATCAGATAGATGGAGGGATGGACTATTTGTTAGAACATTATTAATGTATTCATGGAAATTAAATATTTAAAATTAAATCATGGGCAGCATTGTGACTTTGTGGTTTTTGCACGTCGTCCTTTTAGTGCTAGAGATTCAGGTTCAAATCCCAATCTGGGTGGAGATTCCATGTTCTCTCTGTGTCCGTGTAGGTTTACTCCCACAGTCCAAAGACATGGATTGAAGGTAAATTGAATGCTCTAAATTGCCCCATATAGAGTCTGTCTGTGTGAGTGAATGTGCCCTGCAATAAATTGGCGCCCCGTCCTTGGTGCATCTGCCCAGCCCCCGAAACATTCTACACTGGATGGGCATTGAACTACTACCCCCCCACACACACACACACATACATACATACATACATACATATACACACACACACACACACACACACACACACACACACACACACACACACACACACACACACACACGACCCTAGTAGAGGATTAAGTGGTAGATGATGAATGAATAAAAATTAAATCATATACTTTCAGCTGTACACTGTTGTAATGTATATAATAAGGTAACTGTCAGTTCGGCTTTACAGTCCAACAACGCTGTGTCTCAGATCATGTGAAACTGTCACATGACTCAATTCAGGTTGCATAAACCCAAATTTGAGGACTTTAAATTCTAGACTTCACCAAAAAGCGCTTAATTCGTTATCATTAAACACGCATTTGTTCCGTATTTCTGTATGTTCTCTCTATTATGCAGATTATCTCTTCGTTAGCTTGTTTGTTCTTCAGAAACTGGTCAAGTCTGAGCTCTTTTACCTGTAAAAAGCTTCTCCCAGAGGATTCCAGTTGGCTGTCACGAAAGCCATGTTTACTTTTCTTTAGTCTGGATACACAGATCAGTTTTATGTCAGGTCCTGAGCTTTATTTTTAAATATCTTTTACATTTCGCCTAGCTTGCCCCTCTTCCTCTTCGCCTGTGACTCCGGCTGCGGTAAGACAGAAGCATTCAGTATGCGTGCGCCACCTGTTGGCAAAAAGAAAAATCACGCCTTCGTTACATTTAGGAGTGCACATTTTGCGCTATTGCACATTATTTATTCATTCATTTATTCATTGTCTTTCGCTTAGTCCTTTATAAGGGTCGCGGGGTGCCCATCCAGGGGAGAATGTTTCGAGCACATGGCAGATATTTATTGCTGGGCAGGCTCACACTGTTTGGGGCAATTTAGAGCATTCAATTGACCTTGAATTCCACGGAGCCCATGGGAAGAACATGGAAACTGCCATGATTGCCAGATTGGGATTCGTAGAAATGTTAAGATGTACACTGACTTTGTTATGCAAAGGCCAATGTTTGGAAGAGTTTGGGAGAGAGTTGAGCTCTCTCAAAGAATACAATTACAGAACTGACTCTATTTATAATTTGACGCTGACCAGTGTAAGTTATATTAGACTCAAAAAGAGAGAAGTTTTTGCTGTGAACTGTCATGGTTTGTCTGCTTTTAGCCATTTACTGTAAATAAATCACAAAAAGCATACTCGAAATTTTTTTTTAATAGATTACTCCATGACACATTTGGTCTCCTAAAGACAATGTCGTTTGTAATTATCACACATTTTAACACTAATTAAACACTAATCATAAATTAATAGGTTAATGATGGCTTAGTGGTTAGCACTTTCGCCTCTCAGCACTACGGATTCCCGGTTCGAATCCCCATCTGGGTGGAGTTTCCATGTTCTCCCCGTGTCCGCGTGGGTTTCCTCCGGGTTCTCCGGTTTCCTCCTACAGTCCAAAAACATGGATCACGTCAATTGAATTCTCAAAATTGCCCCATATAGAGTGTGTCTGTGTGAGTGAGTGAGTGTGTGCCCAGCGATGGATTGGCGCCCTGTCCTGGGTCTATCTGCCCAGCGCCCGAGACGTTCTACCCTGGATGGGCATGGGGAACCCCACCGCGACCCTAATAGAGGATAAAGCGGGAGATAATGAATGAATGAATGAATGAATGAATGAATGATAACATCCGAATTGTCTGTCAGTACAGTGAGTTAGTCCGGTTTGCTGTTTCCCGCCGAAAACAGCGCGCTGGCTAAATGGATCGGTCCATTTTTGATCTCTAACAGGGGGAGACGTTTGCAGGATTTTACGCCAAATAGCTATAAATCGCGAGTTTTTCCACAATTTTAACATATTTTAATTAAAACACGCATTTTATTAATATATTTCATGCTGTCTATATCGATGTTTTGCTTTTTTCTTCTGTGTGCCACTGTTATTGCTCCCCTATTTTCTTAATACGATTAAGTACGAAGTAGTTTTCGATTATCCTATCTTTATTTCAAAGAAGGTAACACAATTTTTTAACACAATGGATATTGAACAAGCGTTTGTAACACATTGATATATCTGTCTGTATTTGTCTGTATTTTCAGAGGTTTAAAAGAACCAGGTCATATTTGAGAGATGGAGAGCGAAACAGGGGTGAGTGAATCGTGTATTCATTATTTTACGTAAGTTAACGATAAAAGTCAGAGAGGTTTCGTTACTTTGTTATCAGTGTGCTATGATTGTAACAACGTTATAGACTAACGTCAAAACGAACAACTTTTGCTAAATTTGGATAAAGCACCAGTCTCGCCATTAAACACGTACTACACATTTTTACGTGCAACTAAAACTAAAAGGTGATTTAATCCTTCACTTTCATTGGAGCTTAATTAGCTACCTGTAGTGCTTCAATAGAAAACACATCTGTTTGATTTAAACACCCAATTTAAAGTACACTGAAGTTATTATTGTGCTCTTTTGAGCAAGGCCCCTAACCTTTATTGCTATAGGGGTGTTGTATCATGACTGACCCTGTATTCTGGGCCCAATTATGTTGGCATGCTTGTTTATTCTTGCTTCGTTTTCTATTTCCTCCACTTACCATATTGATTGACTTTGTAGTTTTACAATTACAGACTGTAAATATGTTTTCTTGTTGTTGTTAGTCCCCTGTTGGTTCTCTGTTCTCTATTAGGAATCATCATAGAACAGGTATAATTTGGGTGGTGGATTGTTTGTCAGTTCTGCAGTGACACTGATGCAGTGAGGGGGTTTTAGTGCTGTAGTTTCATTTCTCCACCTCAGTGACACTGCTGGGATAGGAATAATGCACCAACCAAATAGTACCTACTCTGTGGTGGTACTATTGATGTCTTGTCCTGACCATTAGAGAGCAGAGTAAAGGGTTACAGACTACAGTACAGTACAGTACAGTACATACACAGTATACAATCTACAATTGTATAGGACTACAATCTGGAAATGTAAAACTACAAAACTCCATCTTTACAGTAAGTGGAACTGAGAACATGGACAATAAGTGGAGCAAAAAGGAGGTGTGTCTAAACGTTTGCCATTTTTTACTGTATGTTGCTTTGCACATCTGCAGAATGTAATGTAGGTTTCTGATAATTACATCAGCACCTTTTGGGAAACTACACAGCATCTAAAATACAGAAACATGTTAGACCACATATAAAATGCCATATGGATTTTTTTAATCAGACACAGACCAGCTCCCCTTCAGTCAGTCCTGCTCCTCTAAAAATGTCCACCAGCTTGGATCATGCTTCCCCATGTGGCACAGTCATCCCTAACCGCATCTTTGTAGGAGGAATTGGTGTTAAGGTAAGTGTATGTTGCCTTGTTTCTCAATAATATTCTTCTTCCTGCAACACACTGGATGTTTTGTTTTTGTTTTCAGACTAATGAGAATGAGCTCAAGGGATTTTTCTCTCAGTATGGACCAATTAAAGAGGTGAAGATTGTTATCGATCGTGCTGGTATCTCTAAAGGGTCAGTCAGTTTCACTATTGTATTTTAGTGAAATAAAGTATTTCTGTCCAAAGCAGCATGTCTTCAGACACAAACACATTTCTTTGCTCTGTTACAGGTATGGCTTTGTTACTTTTGAGACTCAGGAGGACGCGCAGAAAATTCTGCATGATGTAAGTGTATTTGCTTAGAATCCTACCACCACAGAACTATTAATTCAGCTGTTATATTCAATATTCAATAATGTTTTGTATAGTTTGTGCATTATTTTTATTATCATTGGGTCATTTAGGATAGGTATGTATTTATCTTTTCTCTTTGTTGCTCACAGGCTGACCGACTTTGCTTTCGTGATAAAAGGCTGAACATTGGCCAGGCCATTCGCAAACAGCAACTAAGTTTACACTGTACGCAATGCCTCAAGTTACATAGTTGTATTAACTGAACAGTTACTACATATAATTTCTAAGAATAAAACGTTTTTGCAGTTGCATAATAAGTTCAGCTCTGATATTTTACAAGTGCATTACATACATGGCATAAAAGTTATTATGGAATAATAAATACCATTTAAAACATTGATTTCATTTCTAACTTTACAACTGAATGCACTTCGTAGTTACCTATAACAAAAAACGTTAGTTTGTGTTTAATGCTGTATGTTTTTAATGCAGGTGGCTACACTATTGCAAGTCCCAGTCCCTCATTTGCTGTCTCGGCTCCATTTGGCGCCATGTGCATGACTACACCCACAGGATATCCATACACTTACCACAATGGTGTGGCCTACTTCCACCCACCAGAGCTCAGTACACACGTCCCACATTGGCCAGCAGTGAGTCAAACATGAGTATCCTATGTTATGAAAATCATATTATTTCATAATAACTATGATTGTTCACCTTTATTGCATTTTAGGTGCACACAGTGCCTGGGCCTCCAGTCATGGTCACACATTCTCCTCAGCCTTATTTTTCTCCACAAGCCTGTCAACAGTATCAGGTGAGAGTGCACAGATTCATTTAAACAAAAAGAACAAATAAAACATTAATTTAATTTTCTATAAAAATCACAAAATTGCTAAAAACCCCATGTCTATATAAATAAGTAAATTTGCTTAATCATACATTTTTATTTAAAATACGCCTTGACCACAAAATCTGTATTTAAAAAAATCTAGTAAAACTAGTGTACACAAATCAACATACATCCTTTTTTCTGTGAATGACACTTAGTTCATCTCAGCTATTTTATATTCCAAATAATTAGTTAATTAATTTATACAACAATAAATGTATAAAGCAAAAGTTATGTTAGATGCACCCTAAATCATATCTGAGTATGTGAGCCCCATTGGTGACCCATTGGTTCTTATTTCTTGTTCAGGGTCCTTCCCAGTGTTCGTCTGGTCATGTTCCATGGACACATGTAGAGGTTGGTGATAATACAAACAACAGAATATAAAAGGTTTATTTAATAATTAATTATAAAATCCATAACTAATGTATTTAGTATGTCCTAAGGTTTAAAAATAATTCAGAAAGCCAAAAATTCAGACATAATGTAGATTTTATTTATGTACTGTGAAGACAACAAATAATTGCAGGTAAATATGTAATAACTAGGACAAGCGTATGTAAAGTTGTATGTAATCTAGTGACAGTTGTTTTGTTTAATGGTTTTGTGTGTGTTTTGGTTTGATAGTCTCCAGTTCATTCAAGTCCTAGCCCGTATTTGTACGTCCAGCAAAGTGAATTAATGTATCATCCTGTAGAACTGCCTATGGAAAATGGATATGCTCAGAATGTTATAGAAACTGCTGTTCCTGAGGTAAAATAGTAATCACTCCACATAAGGTTTTTTGTAACAATACTAATCAATTACATTACTTTTACATATATGAAATTATTACGAGCATGTACAGCATCACATTTTAAATATTTGTGTGTGTTTCTATGCAGGTGTATGTGGATCACATGGCTCAGCCACCTCATCCGGTAAGCCCCACCAGAGCTCTGTAAATTGGCCGTGTTATATAATGGCATTGGCAGCATATTTCTGTGAACTAAGACGTTTGCAAAATGTGATCTTAATAGTGTCAGCAGTCTAGCTCAGGGGAGGTTAAAACGTACATTTACAATCCCACACACATTGACACTTGAGATTTGACACAAATCGTAAATTTTTTAGCATGTTTTTGGACTGTGTGAGGAATCTGGAGGCAGAAATGCAAGCATGGGAAGACCTCCACATAGTGCCACACAGTGCCCAGAGCCCTTTTTCCCCTTTACTTCTATGCTTATGGTAAAAAAAAAAACATTTATATGCCATATTGAATAATGACAAATAATGTATAATGTACTTTACTTATATTAGCAGGAGCCACGGTTCCACACAGTGAGAAGAGGTTTCTCCCACACCTCCATTCACCTGAGGCCCAGGTACAGCCGTGGCCCACATTATGCACATTTTCGCAAAGATTACCGGACAGAAGGCCACATCAACCCTTCTTCTGCTTCATTACACACACAGGATCAAATGAAGTAGTAGGGCTTACCCACACACCCGATCCTTCCTACAGATTGACCCAAACATTCCGCCAACAAAGAAAAGTCTATTTACAATCTTTTATATATTACAAAAAAACCTGGGCCCCATCTATTTGGGTGTAAATCAATTAACATATGTGAAGTATTAAGGTAGATAACAAAATCAAGCAACCACAAAATGACTGTTTAATGTAAACCTATATGGGAATAATTCATTGAGCCTTAAACAGGCACCTAGTGTTATTTTAAATGACAACAGGCTCTTTAGAGACATAGACCTGTGCTTTAGAAAACAGCCTTTATTGGTAACCATCTATATACTTATTTTTGAATAGAATAAAGAACTGCAGTAGACTTCGTTTTTTTAGTTACGTTCAATATGCCTCTATGTAAAGTCATGCAGTTTACTTCAACATGGACGATTGCCCCATATGATTATATTGTATAGTCATTTTATGGTAGCTGTTGAGAACTAAATGGATTGTTTTTTTCCTTGGTAAGGACAATTAGATGTATTGAAAAAGATGGGAAAATTGTGTCTGGGTTAAAAAAAAAAAAACAAGAAACATAATTTAAGAAACATAACATTTAAGAAACATAATTGGGATTTACAAAAACTCAAAAATAAGCTAATGGTATATATATATATATGCTGATGAACATGGCTTCAAGTCAACATAAAAATTCAATTAGACAAACATGCACCAAACTTTCTGGCTCTTAAACAAGCTTTTAGCCCCTAAGTGTGTACATTTTAAATTCTGTTATTAAATATAAAATCCTATAAGACATGTCTAGCCTTATCCAAACTCCTCCACAAGGCAACCAGAGCCTCCTCAACATGTACAATGAAGCAGCAGTCAAGAGTGCATATTCTATTCTGAAACATTAAGAAAACGTTTTACATAGTAAAATTATTTAAAAGCTCTAGTATTTAGAATGCTATTTTAAATAGGTACAGAATCTGTACATTGATCCAAGGACTTCATAAAATATATTATCCACCCAACATCTTAACTATTTCTGTGTCCAAGCCTGAATGGTAATGTACTTTTTTTTATCATGGCAGTGACTCGAATGCACAAACACACAGATAATAAACTCAAAAGCTTCTGGGTGAGGACTAAACAATCATTTAGCATATTCTTTTTATAGCTCAGTTATTCAACAGGCACTAATTGGAATACAGAAAAAAATATTCAGTGAAAATCACACGAATGACTCTGTATTCCAAGTCTTCACAACTGCATTTCTACATTTATAACTTAAAAATGACGTCCAAACTCTAATGTACCTTGGTGTTTTTTTTTTTTAATTTTTTTTATCAAAAGTCATCTTAATACTGATACTTTGCTTTTAAGATCAGCTTTTTCAAACCAGCCAAATATTTATTTATTTAAAAAAAATCTGTCATCATTGTATTAGTAAAGTACAGTCTGTAAACTCATTGCTTCATTGCCCAAAATTGAAACCAACACTTATGTCCATAGTTCAGTTATTACATAGCACAGCTTTAGATGGTGAGTGATGATTGGAAAAGTCGATCACCATCTAATCCAAATGTTGTAAACAGGCAATGTTTAGTTGTACAATGTTTTAACTTTTAAGCCTTGTGTAAATTATTCGATATACATTTATCAGCCACTTTATTAGCTACGCCTCCTGGTTTCTTCACTTATTGTATGTTACATCAATTCCACTTACTATACAAATGCATGCATGTCTCTTTAACTCAGTTATTTAATAGTCAAGAGCACCAGAGTGCAGGTACAATTTAGTGTTGATGGACTCAAACCCACTAGTGAGACTGCTGTGGTGGCATGTTGGTGTGTTTTGCTGGTGGGACTCAATCAGCTATGATACTAATGAAAAATTTAACACGACGCCAACTTACTGTTTATTTATTACACATTTCCAACTTTTCCAATTGTAAAATTATGTGTTGTTGCGGTTTATCTTAGTTGTCCTGTACTTAAACAGTGCTTCTGGGATGCCAGTCCTTTAAGACTTTTAGTCTATTCTCAGTCTAGCAGTGTCACAGAAAGGTCTTAAATTCTAGCAGCACTACCAGTGCCATCACACAATAACACACCACTACGTCAGTGCAACTGTATTGATGGGATTCACTAAATAATTATCACCTGCTCGGTTGGGTTCCTGACCATTAGAGAAAATAGTAATGAGGACTAAACAATTATGATAAACACATCCTGTAATTGCAAAACTAAAAAGTGCATTCGTATGGTAAATGGAACTGATTAAATGGGGTGGAAAAACAGAGGTGCACGTAATAAAGGTGTTTAGTAAGGTTGTTTTGGAACTTCTTATACAGTTGGATCACTAAGAATATTATATTGCTGTTGTGTTTGATGTTTGAATTTAACTTTGTTGACACTGAATATTCTTGCAGTATTTTTGAAGTTTCTCGTCTCTATAGTTTTCCTTCTAGTTCAGTTCCCTTTTGCAATGTAGGTTTGGAGACAAATTTGTTTGAAAATAAACAATGTTACAATAGAAAATTGACAGATGTGTTCCTTAGTATTTATGCTACATAAAAATGCAACCACTGCGAGCCTCACACATGTATTACCTGCTTTATTTATTTACATATGAATAATAATATTAATAATATTTCTGTAGAAAGCAATACATTACATAAAAATGAATAATGTGTTTAAAATGACTTAAGGAACAGTAGAAATAATTTAAAGGAAATGCCCAGAGGAAAATAAAACACAAGCAAAGGAAGTTAAACGTGAATTTAAAAAAAATAAAAAAATTGATAGATCAGAGACGTGAATGACACGTGAGACGTGACATGAATGTTAGAAACCCCATCACCACCCTTAAACATCCCTGTAGTGTTACAATAGGTCTAAAAATGGAAGTGTGCTTCAGTCAGTGGACTGTTTTGCACTTTCTTCCTGAATAAAAACATGTAAGTGCAGCTGTTTAGCATTTTTCAAAAACTTTGACTACCTGGATTGGCACAATGGTGTGTATAATGCTGTGAATATCGGAAGGTGAGGTATTTTTAGATCTGTTTTAACATGCAGTTTAGTGCAACAGTTTGAACACCCAGCTTGAGTCTTGATACGATATTTAAAAAAAAAAATAATAAAAAAGGCCTATTTTTTGATAGGAACAGTTATCAACAATACAATCAGGAGGTTAATTTGTGTCTTATTTATTATGTCTTTGGAATGTTAAAGGAAACAGGTACTTAAATTAGATCCACTTAGACACAGGGATGGCTCCCACACTCCACATAGAAAAGACATTTTGTTTGTGACCTTCTTGCTGTGAGATGGAAGCACTCACCAAATTTGTATATTGCAAATTTTGCATGATTTTAATACAGGACTAATTTTAGGTTTCATTTTAGGCACTATTTTGAACTTGGTAATAATTAAATAAAACTACAGAAGTTTGTATGTTCTAAAGGATGCGCTGGGATAAGCAATCAGGTAACTACTGCAAAATAAACCCTATTCAGATGATGCAGATCTCTAATGTTGCATGAAGTGGCTATAAGTAACTTTAAAGGGGAAATATTTACTTGTTTTACTTTGATCAATATGTAACATGGACTTTAAGCAAAGTGCTTAAACTGTTGAGTATTACTGCATGTTATTTCACATAGACTTAGCGAAAAGGTATTTTAAATGTTATGGAATTCTCTATCTTATATTTCATTTAAATTTAACTTAAGAAAAATAAAATTTTACAACTTTTCTCTGCTAAAATACAGGGATGACCCTTTCATGTGCATGGCTTTAAGTCTTATTAAAATACATTTTAAAAACCCAACATGTTTGAAGCAGTCTGGACAATTTTGGGTTAAAATCTGCACCGCAATTGACCAGAGTAACAGTCGCCACACGCCAAGAAATAAACCTGTAGCAATCAACCTCTCATTGCCTGAATGAAGGATAACGGCGGCAGTGATAAGCACCCTCAGTTATGTAGATGACATTCTGGAAATTCAGTCCCACTTAGAAACATCATTGTCACTAAAGTCAACGTCTGTGCATGAACTGTTACGTGGAATCTTGTGTTTTGCCTCAGGCTTCACTCTCAGCAGAGTCAGCATTTAGCACCTCCTCCTCCTCTAGGATGGGCACGATTAGATTGTCCTTTGACATCAGCTTATACTTCATTACAAATCGAGTGAAGCGATGACACAGGAAGGTCTCATTCTGGACAGATTTTTAAAAGAAAAGTGGGTAATAAGTGGATATCTGATTTAACATGTGATGGAGTATATAACATGGTTCTGAATTCTGGCTGAACTTATTGTATCAGCTACTATTACAGAGTGAAAAGAACTGCTTTATATGTTTTTTTTTGACTGTACGAAACCAATATATAAATAAAACAAGCATAATTGACATTGTTCAATAATTTCTGAATGCTCTGCAAAACTAAATTTGCCCAACGTTGCATATCATCTCACCTCATACATGTCAAAAATCTGGCGATGATGAAAGTAGGCATGGGAGAATATCCTGTAGATGCGACGGCAGACAGAACCCAGCTTCGCCACCGATGATTCTTTTATGCTTACACTAGAACATACACAGTGTCCCCTTTATTCACATCCACTTACACACTACCTATTATGCTCATATAAAGAACAGTGAGGGACATCTACTGTAAATCTGTTTTAAAATACACAACACAACATGTTCAATTACTGAAAAATATTCATCAGTTATAAAAGTAAAAGAAATGCGAATAGTTTACGGCTCACCGACTAGGAAAATATTTATTACTGTTCAGAAGGCAGGCAGCTCCATCCAGAGTATGTCTAGTGTAATCAATTGCAGGACACTAAGAAAAAACACAGGTTACAGTCACGCACATTGCAGTCTAACAAATGATAAGACAGATGCCAATATATCTTATAAATAACTGATCTTTTTTTCATTAGCCTGGCCATATTCACCTCTTTAGGGGTTTTATGTGCAGCACACAAAAAGATCCACTGCTCTGTTGCCGTCATCTGTGTACAAGAGTCAGGGTGACATTCCTCCTGATTGGTAACAATACACATATTCAATTCATTATAATGTAAATAGCTTAAACTATTATAGTCGGAATATTTACATACTTGCATTTTTCACATGCTTGCATGTGTTGTATTGTGAATAGCATTTATATCAGTACAGTACACACACAAGTAATTTCTACCTGTAATCTAACAGCAAGGCCATTCAGTTCCAGACAAAACTGTCTGTAATGGACAAAAACAATGAAATCAGGACAAGCTTCTGCAAATCTTTAATTAAAAATAAAACCATTAAGATAAAATACTTCAGTGCAGAGTAACACACCAAAATAATGTTGAACTTGTTAGTTCTATTTACACACTATGTGCAAATGTTTAACTGCTTCATTTTTTCTTGCACTGGAATTAATTTTAAATCAGTATATAAAACACAATTGCAGCATTCTAAAATAATTGTTGTATTATCAGACATGTATAGAGTACCTCAAGTGCTCGTATTTCCAAACCCCTTCATCCTGACCATCTGGAGGGTCCAGGATCTTGTCGATGTTGGCACAGTCTGAGCGAATGTTCTGCTGGATGTACTACAGACAGAAAAAGAATACATCATGCAGTTAACAGACAATCTGACTTCTAATTCCTAGGCTTTTAACAATGTGCTTTTATATATATATTTTTTTAATGAATCAGATTGTATTCTTTGGGTCCTATTTGCTCACCTGTTGCACTGCCAGTGTGCTGTCCATCTCTTCAAAGGATTCATCAGGCCAGCTGTAAAAATCCTGTCAGAAAGCAGTTTCAACTAGTCAACCTTTAGAGTGGCCTATATAGTGAGCTATGTTTTGTTCAAGAGTAAGTAGATTTCACCAAATGGCATGTCTTTGTATATATCAATTAGCAGTGGAGCTCACCAGAAGACCAACTGATCAGTTTTTTTTAAACTTCCAGTTCATTGGTTACTTATTTTGTACAGATAGGTGTAATGAATTTTTTAAAAAAGTTTCTTTATGTTTTTTAGTATAGTTGTATCTATCTACCTCCCATATGTCAGCACTCCTGCTTTACCCACTGTTATTTAAAGAGGACTGCAGCTGTCTCACTGACCACCTTCTACACACCACCTCAGCTGTGGGGTTCTAGGGTTAGAGAGGTTCTGCACTTCCACATTAACTTCCCTGCACCAAACATCAACACCTTATCAAATCAATTTAGGTTGTTGTTTTTGCAGCAAAACGAACTGCATAATTTAGCCTTTTTATCATAAAACATGTTAAGGCAGGGATCATATGTTAGATCTCAAGTATGGGTGTCTAATTGTAATGTTAGTGTTTCACCCAGATTACTACTTATAACAATCAACTTAAAAAAATTAAAAAATAACCTAATTCCTTTGTAATATATCACATCAGCTATTAAGTTCATTCACAAATCTTTGTGTCTTTTTTGATAGACACAATTTATATTTATAGACAGAATTTATATATATATCAAACATTTATTTTTACATAGGATAATAAAAACAGTAAACCTTGTTTTTTTACAACGTGATTTGACTTCTGTACTCAATTAGCTCAACTACACGAAGGAATGTGTGAACAACAGTTTACTGACACATCCCGCCTTTTGCGATATAATTGGTTAAAATTTCCAAAGCTGTTTTGTGATTGGTCCGCTGCATTTGGGCAGTCCTTGTCGAAACAGGTACAAAACAACTTGAAGTCTACGTTCGAGGCATTAATAAATGATCTGTCCAAAATATTCACTATATCGTTTGTAATAATCCAAATCAACCTCACACTCGACATAACAACGTGGTTTAGGACACATCCTACGTATTTAATCGGTCTCGTAGTTGTGGTTTAGCTAACTGTCTAAAAAAAACTATGCTAACTATTGACCTAACTCAGCTAAATGTCAGACGAACGCCTGTCGTAATATTCACATGAAAACCATACATTTAATATACAGAGTTTTAATTATGCCGCTGTATCCCTGAGATATTGATTATTTAGGGAACGAGTGCGGTACCCTCGCCTGGGTTCCGGGACGATTCCTCCTCAGCACTGCTGCTCCCTCCGCCATGACCATCTCTACAACACTTCCGACTGAACAGACAGGACAGCGAGTCGATACCAAAAAGAATCGATTCTTTAATTCAAAGATCTAATACTCGACTCTGTTATCGTCTGGACATTATTATTTCACTCCTGCAACCTGGTTCCCTTTTAAAAACGTTTCTCCAAAGTTCTACGTATAGTTGTATATTAATTTACGATATAAGTTATATATATAATGTTATGTCTATAATATATGTTATGTATATATAGAGATTATATTTACATCGCTCTCTCTCTTTCTCTCTCTCTATATATATGTATTCTATATATTCATTTCTAGGGGCAGCACGGTGGCTTAGTGTTTAGCGTGATCTCCTCTCAGCACTAGCGATTCCCGGTTCGAATCTCAATCTGGGTGGAGTTTCCATGTTCTCCCCGTGTCCGTGTGGGTTTCCTCCGGGTTCTCCGGTTTCCTCCCCCAGTCCAGAAACATGGATCAAGTCAATTGAGTTCTCCAAATTGCCCCATGTAGAGTGTGTCTGTGTGAGTGAGTGTGTGCCCAGCGATGGATTGGCGCCCTGTCCTGGGTATATCTGCCCAGCGCCCGAAACGCTCTCCCCTGCATGGGCATGGGGAGAACTAGAGGACAAAGCAGGAGATAATGGATGGGTATTCATTTCTATATTCCAGGTTCGAATACCAATCTGGGTGAAGTTTCCATATTCTGTCTGAGTCCTCCATGCTCTCCTGTTTCCTTCCACAGTCCAAAAACATGGATTCAAAGTAAATTGAATGCTCTAAATTGCCCCATACAGTGTGTCTACAGGAGTGAGTGTGCTCAGCAGTGGATCAGCACCCGGTCCTGGGAGTATCTGCCCAGTGCCCAAAATGACCTGGATGGGCGTGGGGAACCCGACTCGACCCTAATAGAAGATTGAGCAGAAGATAATGGATGAATGAATGTCGTTTACGTTACCTTGTGCAACATGACACTGCCCTGAATTTCCCTTTGGGATCAATAAGGTAAAAGTAAGTATTAATTAGGTGTTTATATATCTCTGTATCTCTCTATCAATCTATTACAACACTCAAAATAAATGCCCTTAAAAAGAGAACATGCTAACATACACATGGAGCAGCCTTATTCCAGTGTGCAACATCTGTAACTAGCTACAGAAGTTAAACTGTACTAATGATGTCAAAGCTTTTCCATCTCCAAACACGGAATGCTGTCGATAGTGAATTATCAGATCAAAAATGGCAGAGAATAAAAAGGGGGTAGTGAGCAATGTGCAGGTCTATGCCATTTCAGTTGATGATTCAGGACTTTTGCCTGTATGGCCTGGATCAGAATCTTGGCAGCATCTCAAAAGAGTCAAATCCCACTCATTAAAATAACAAAACTGTTGATCCTACCACACTGAACAGAGGTTTATAAAATGGAGTGAACAAACATGACTTTGGCCATCACCAGAGGAAGAATTGCACCCAACCAACAGGATGAGTAAGGTAAGAGAGATGGCAATTCACAGAATTAGTAACTTTATTTTATCCAAAACACTACACTTTTTAAGGATACCAATCGAAACCTTAAAAAATTTAAATATTGAATATAAACAAGCAGCTACAATGAAATTAGTACTTTCAAGTAAAAAAATTAAAATAATAAGAATGAAATACAATTGTTATTGCTTCACATTGAATGCTAGCAATTTTTAGATTTGAAGATAAAATTATAAACAGCTCTGTCTTTTATTCTTGACTTGTCTCTTTGTAGATAATTTTTTACGAGGATAAGAATTTCCAGGGCCGCTCGTATGAGTGTAACACTGATTGCCCGGACATGCAGCCTCACTTCAGCCGCTGCAACTCTGTCCGGGTGGAGAGTGGCTGTTGGGTTCTTTATGAGAAACCAAATTATACGGGTTACCAGTATGTACTGACCAGAGGAGAGTATCCAGAGTATCAGCGCTGGATGGGTTACAATGACACTGTTCGCTCTTGTAGGACCTTTACCTATGTAAGTATCTGTATATGTATATGTGTAACTAAACCATGGGATGGTTGAAATGTATTTGATGGTATGAAATTATCAGAATGAAAGCATTTTTCCCTGAAACCTAAGTTTTAAAAAGAGTCAGAATTAGAAAACAAATTTGACACATCAACAAGCCAAAAAAACTGAAAAATATACAGTAATCCTGAATTAACATTACTAGCAGCAGGGTGGCACAGGAAGTAAAGTGTTACCCCTTTTCTCAGTTCTTGAAAAATTAACTGGAAAAAAACTAATGCTTAATGTTACTAAAATAAATAGAAATAAAAAAAGGTTTTGGTAGGGTAAATTCATGTGTGCTTACTTATAAAAAAATGTGGAACACTATATGTTGCATTTTCATTCCTCTTGCAATTTTCATTCCAGAACAGTGGGGGGCCCTACCGCATGCGCATCTATGAACGCCCTGACTTCCAGGGCCAAATGATGGAGTTCAGTGATGACTGCGAGTCAGTGCAAGACCGTTTCCGCAGCAGAGACATCTACTCCTGCAATGTGATGGATGGCTACTGGACCCTGTACGAGCACCCCAACTTTAGAGGGCGCCAATACTTTATGCGCCCAGGGGAGTACAGGAAGTTTAGTGACTGGGGTGCCACATGTGCCACCACTGGCTCTTTTCGCAGGATAACTGAGTTTTAAATGGCCATTGGACTCATTGTCCTTTAAATAAACTCTGAAATTCAATAAAGATGTTCATGGTATTCAATTTCACACTGTCATGCATATACACTGTCACAGCTTGAAACATTTAATTCACTTAGCAATGTTTCAAAAAACTGATGGGTTTCTGAAGTAGTCCTGCAATGAATAACTGACTTCCTTCTTTTTTATTAAGTAAATTAATATTTATTTATCACTGGTTTTCAATTGTCACCAGAGAAAATAAAGAAATTTAGGTAGAGATGGTTTACATGAGACCTGGAAGATACATGAACCTATGAAATCTAGTGCTCAGTGATGCACTTCGGCTCCGTGAAACGCATTATGGACACCTGTTAGTCTAAATAAATATTTTTTAAATATCATTTATCATTATAAGCTACTAAACAAATTTTCATAAATGTATTTTTGTATACATTCTTACTGCAGAGATTTAATAGGTACATAATACTAGCACAATATATTTTGCTTTCATGTCTGTAGACTTTTAAGTTTTTAAATGTTTTCTATAAGGTTAAGGTCAGGGAACTGGGGTGGTCTTGTGATGGGTTTGATTTTGTGAGCAAAAAACATTTTGCGTTGATGCTGAGATACCAATTGTATACCACCATACTTTGCAATAGGGAAGAGGTAGTTTTGGAAACAAAACACTGCTAAACAACTGGCTAATTTAATAAGTATAGTTTGTTGATCCTGGGCAGCAGATGTTTTTTTTCTAACTCTCAAACTATTGTGTTATAAATAGATGAAACAGATTATATTTTTGCAATAAAAAAGATTTTTTAATGGCCCTCTTTTTTCATGAGAACTATTTGCCACAAAAATATGATGGATGCAATTCTTTGACATTGTAAAATTGCTCTAAAATTTTAGAGCTTCATTTTTAAAAATCTGTTACAAACTAAATATTGGTTGTTATTCATTTATCATTTTTATTCCATTATTTATATCCATTATAGCCACTTTTTTTTACAAGTACACTGTCCTAAAGTGGTTTGTTCTAGAACAAAATAGCAGAAAGCAAGCAGAAGCAATAGTGGCAAGGAAAATCTCTGAATTCAGTCCCATAACCACAATACAGATCAATTACAGCCAAACATTTTGCAAAACTGTGTGTGGAAGATTTCAGCTTGCAAAAGGGGGACAGATGTAAAAATTGATGATGTCATACAAAGCACCTGTTGGTGTAATATTTATTTTGTGTAGTTTTACTTATGCAAACTGATTTTTTCCATAGTTTTCACAGTTTTTAACTTCACTCATAATAAGAAGCAAACAAGCAAAGTAACTGATCCACTGGAAATTTATTTGCCTATGTATCACTGAAACATATCAGTTGCAGGAATCTATGATGCGCCTCATGGAGCTAAAGTGCATCATAGAGCCCATTCCCATGTCCCTAAAATTCCTGTACTCTCCAGGCCTTAGGTAAAGCATCCTGCCTCTGAAGTGGGGCTGCTCGTATAGCAGCCAATGTCCATCCATCACTTGGCAGGACACGATTTCAGGCAAGCGGTACCGATCCAAAGAGGAGTTGCAGTCATCAATGACCTCGTACATTTGACCACCAAAGTTCTCTCTCTCAAAAATCCTGCTTCGGAACGGGCCACTGTGCTGCACAGAGAAACATGAAGAAACATTGTTATAGAGAAACATTTTTATTCATGAATAGTGATGACTTTTAAAAAGACACTACCTGAGGGATATTACGGCAGGATCTGATGGAATCCATCCCCACACGCTGGTAGTCAGTGTAATCACCCCGCCTTAAGAAGTACTGATTACCCAAAAAGTTGGAGCGCTCGTACACCATAAAGCAGCCACTTTCCACCCTGCAGGAGCTGCAGCGGCTCAAGTAGGTAGTCAGCTCAGGGCAGTCACTGCTGGTCTCATAGGAGCGACCCTGAAAGTTTCTGTCCTCATAGAAGATAATCTAAAAGGTGGGATGATGGACAATTAGCTCATATGCTAAATGTAATTTTTTTAACAGAACTTATTTTTGTTTTGTTTATTAAATGAAAACATATTTACAAAAATACTTGTAATGTCTGGTCATTTTAGACTTAAAGCACTTGCTTACCTTGCCCATGGTTGATTTGACACTTGATTGATGTCTAGTAGGCTATAGTTTAGCATCGCTTTTATATATGATAGGCTTTGCAATGGCTTTTTGTTATTTAAATAACCGAACCTGATGACTGAGCACCTCAGTCTTTTTTGTTAATTTCTGCCTGTATCACAGGATTCCAGCAACAGCAGAGCAGTGGTTTGGATGCAGGCCAGTGCTGCCACATCCACCCTTTCCTGGCTACTCCGAACCCACAGACACTGCTAATATTGTTTTACATGAATAAAAATAGATTTAAATGTACTTTAAAGTGTAGCTTTTTTTGTCAAAAAAGACATACAAGGTAGGTTCATTTTTATACAAACACTCGTTATTAAAATTTTACACCAAACCAGACATGGATTACATTTAATACACATTAAGGTGCTGTTTTTGCAAAAACATTTTTAAAAATTACTTCTTAACACATCAAAAATCTTGGTTGTTCTAAAAATCTTTCAAATAATGTTTATTGTTCTTGCTGAATAAATATGGTTGTAATGCAGGGTTAATGTTTGACCACTTAAGATTAACTGCTTTATCACCATTTCCCATAGCTACATAGCAGATATTGTAATGTTCTGGACAATGTGCACATTACCATGACAGCCAGGTTTTGTGGTGGAATGTCAACCATGGGAGGTCATTATTCTGGGTCATGTTTACATTAGCTTGCTGTCTTAGCTGACAGTATATTAATAGATAATAAATTTGGATTATAAGATAACTTACTTAAGATATCATGAAGCTTATTGAATCTATCAAACGCACATTAATATAGGTCACTTAAAGAAAGAAAAAACAGAATAGTCTACAAAATAAGGTATCTTAACCCTTCATAGGCATTTACTATCTCTTGAATAAATCATTGCTTGCTGGTCTATCATTTTGTAAAATAAAGCCCCTACAGGTAATTAATAACTCAGCTTACATATGTCGTTTATCAATCAGAGAAGTTTGTGGTCATTTATCTATGTTTAATTAATTTGGAAATCTTGCCGATACTGATAATAATGCAATCCATATTTTATTCAATTATGACTAATGAGATAAATGTCCATAATTAGAAAGATTGATTTATAAACTTAGCACTTACTGTGATGACCATAATTAAAAGTATTCTACAATATTTGTAGAAATGAGACAAGGTGGGGTGACTATAATACAAAATTACTTATAATCTCATAACACTTAGCTGATTACATTTCATTATTAAATTCCTCACATGCACTTATGTCTTTACAAATGATGCCATAGATACAAAAGGTCACTATGCAGGACATTAAAATTCTAATCTAATCTACTGGGTGTCAGTGTGTGGTAAGCAGGACACTGGCATCATTGTTCAGTCCCACAGCTCATCGATTACTGTAGAGACTGACCTTCCTACAGCCACTGTGTTGATCCTAACTTTTTTGTTTGTTCTGTTTCTCATATAAGAAAACAGATTGTTATTATAAAAGGAATCTGTGAAAATTTTAGGTTTATAATAATGCATTACGTTTGTCTAAACAAAGTCAAATGAACTAATATACATTTATATGAGTAAGTTCAATCCAATAGTTATAAATAAAGGGAAGTTATATGTATGATGCCATGGTGTTATGAGAGAAGAATGTATTACTGATTCTTTGGAACTTTGGTCTTTATATCTAGAATTTTTTAAATAGTCTTCATAAGAGATGATAATTTTTTTTTTTTGTACGATTCTTGTAGGCATTGTTTTGGTTGTTGCGTTTATAATGAAACTTACTTGCATTTTAAAGAGAAATGCTATGTTTTCTGGTTACCTCTGTGCTCTAGATTTTTTTTTTTGGCTGTGAATTTGTTTTTTTGCATTCTTTTCATACATTTGTAGTTAGAGTGTTAACTCTCTATTTAACAATCTGTCCAGTGATAAACTTGAAAAAGTTAAAGTTTACAATATATTTAAGTTGTGTGTGGAATTAACTTATAATATAGAGACATGGGCAAAAATCAATAAAATGCAAATTAATATTTGTGCATGAATTCAGTGATTAAATATTAAAATCATAATTATTGCAGCTCAGTCAATCCAAAAACCACATAAAGAGGATTCTTTTTATAAGCGACATACAGTTACTGCTTCTTTACTCCTGAACTGGCAATTCACAATGTGCTGGAAGCAGTGATTCATTAAATAAATTTTTTCTGGAATCAAGCACAGTGCGATCAGGTCAGCATGTATACAATGCCCATTAAACATTGCATAAAGCCATGTACTTTAAAACAAATGCAGCATCAGCTATTGTGGTAGCTCATCTAAATGACAATGATTCCACTAGCAATGCATTTCAATGTGCTACATATAAATCTCACTGCTACCACTCTGACATTGTGACAGTGTCATATTCAAAATACCTAAAACCCCAGCAAGAACAAATCATGGACCGTATGGGGAAGGTATGTAAGAAATAATGCTTTGTTCCTTAAGGGATATTTCCTCCCATCACCTCTCATTTTATTTTCTGTCACTACAGATCATCTTTTATGAGGACAGAAACTTTCAGGGACGCTACTTTGAGTGTAGTAGCGACTGTCCCGAGCTGAGCTCACACTTTAACCGCTGCAACTCCATCCGGGTGGAAAGTGGAGCCTGGGTGCTGTATGAAAGACCCAACTATATGGGTTCACAGTACATTCTGACCAGAGGAGAGTATCCAGAGTACCAGCGCTGGATGGGCTACAATGACACTGTGCGCTCCTGTCGCCTTATCCGTCATGTGAGTTTAGGGAGCTAAAACGTTTTGGGGACAAGACAAACATTCAAGAAAAACTGTGTAGTAGTATAAACTCAAATGCAGTAATTCCACTCTGCACATTTGGTATTATACAAGGGTTTATGCCCCTCCTAGGTCTACACAAAAACCAACAATTTAAAGCTTTAATTACAAATGCAAATGTAAATGTTTTGCAGATTACCTTAATATATTACTGTGACCTTTCATCTTCTATTCCAGTCAGCTGGCCAACACCGACTTCGCATCTACGAACGCCCTGATTTTATGGGCCAGATGATGGAGTTTAGTGATGACAGCCCTTCACTGCTGGACCGTCTCCGTTTCAGGGAGGTTCACTCCTGCAAGGTTCTGGATGGCGCCTGGGTTTTCTATGAGCAGCCAAACTTCAGAGGACGTCAATACCTAATTGAAAGGGGAGAGTACCGTCGTTTTAATGAGTGGGGAGCCATGCACCCTACTGTGGGATCAATTCGTCGTGTGCAGGATTACTGAACTGCGTCATTGCTTTGCTTTAGCATGAAATTAATTACTTTGCTGCACTGTTAAAAAATAAAGTGAACCTGAATGTGTAAGCTTGTAATTCTTAATATTCTTTATGACTTAAACTTTTAGGGTGTCATTCAGTTTACTCTGCTTCTTCTTTTTCCACAACTATAATCAGCAGTGCTTTCATAACATGTTCTTATCGCCTTTTAGCACCAGAGTCTGAGGTCATTTTAATTAAAATCAATGAAAAGATTTTTTAATATACATTCAGAACACACCTATAGTCTTTAGGCCAGTAAGAACCTTGGAGAGAATTTTAAGAATATAAATATATTTCAGCTTGTAATATCAGCAAGTAGAAAACTGTCCAAAGTTATCAAAGACAGACTAGGTCATATTGGGGTCTTAATACTTAAAACTTAAGCAAAAACATTTAGATTTTTCTCTTGCTAGCAAACTGTAAAAATACAGTGGTACATTATTATTGCTCATTGTTTTTAAACACTATGTGTTTTTAAACACTAATACTTGGTATTCAAACACAATATAACAAGCATCCAATGAAGAAACAGGTTTTTATAGCTTTAGGTGCAGCTGAAAACAAACACTGTATGAAAAACAGCTATTTAAATGGGGTGTAAATCATAAAGAAATAGAAGCTTTTTTTCTTGCTACTGAACATGCTAAAGTTCTCTCACGTAACACCTGACTGTCCCAAACATCCTGCCAGGATCTTTGCGTTTATGAGGGTGTGTAGCAGAGGTTATTTCGGGTGGAATCCCTCTCTGTGCATGGTAACGTACTGAAAGGTGCAGGTGTTTGTCCATGGTCACAGCTGAACTCTGAAAACAAAAGCGCTCAGATCTCTGCTGATGAATCAGGGGGATTTGCCCAAAAGGCCTACAGTGTACCAGCGGGTAATGCCAGTGTGCTGAGTTGGCATTCGAGTAAATGCACACAAACAACTAAAGGAATCCAACCAATTTTATATTTTTGTAACATATTTATACATAATAGGTTTCATATTCTCTTTAAATTGATTCCCATACAGGGTGGACAAGGTTGGCATGCTCTCCCGCTGTTTATTTGGTTTTCCACCCCCATTCAAACATCAAATGGCACAATCAAACCGAGATATTAGGTAATGTGGTTATACAAAATTACCCCAGGTGTAAATGTGCATGTGCGTATGTGCCTGCCACTCCCTTCATCTAAATCAGGATAAGCTGGTTGAAAAATTAATAGATGAATTAACATTTCATGTCTAAGACACTGTCTGAAATAAAGTACGTTTTTATTTGTTTTTGATGGTAATGTTTTTCCTTCCTGCGTTTCTGTATTGTTCAAATACAACCTTTGGTTAATTCATCTTCACCAATGTCCCTGGTGCCATTTTCTGTCTATTTGTAGCCTCTGTACAGTAGATTGACCATACAACACAATCAGATAAGTGCAGTATAATTAGTTTTGATGACTCACCTTATATTCCTTAAGCCAGTGGTTTTCTTTCATGTTCTAACATTTTTAAATGAGTCAATTTTACATGTTCATGCCAGTCTATGATAAAAAGGAAACATTATTACTTATAATACAGCATGTAGCACTGCAGCTCATCTGGCTCCTCCGTAACCTATTGACTGTGTTTTTTCTATACTTATAACTTTCTTTAGATAGAAGTGCCTGCTAAATAAAATTTTATATATAAATGGAATAAATAAATGGAAATGGAACTTAATTATATGAACACTTAATAATTTGATAGAATATCATGTATCACAAAAAAAAAACCTAACTAACAACATGCAGTATTGAGTGTCAATTCCCTTTTTATTTTGTTATTCTGTAGTAGTCAGTTCATGCAGAATCATCCTGGACGTGTCAACATCATTAATGCCATTCCATGTCCTAAGTAAACCAACAATTTAGGTGAAGTAAGGTAAGGGCTTTACTTGTCTTGGGATTAACTTAAAAAAAATATGTAGCTGTTACATATAATTCTTTAAGTTTAACAGAATTGAGGTTTGGTTTATGACATCACAATTATAAGGTTTTGTTTGGGCCATTTTGAATAGTCCATTTCAGCATGAACAAGATGTTTGATATTTATATATATATTTATATATATATATATATATATATATATATATATATATATATATATATATATATATATATACACACACACATACAATAAAAGTTGTATGAAGCAGTTTAGATGAACTATCAATTATAAATCTGTCTTTTAAATACATTGTTTTGAAACTTGTTATATATATAACTTCTGAAATACAACCATATGTTTTCATTTAATTGCGAATTTTAATTTTGTTATATGTATAAATTTTGATTTACTGTTATTTTGAATCTTTGAAAACAGAATGATTCAAATAGGCATAAATACAATAATTCTTTCATTGAGCCATATACCTGGCATTAAATATGTGATAGAACATTACATGAAAATACAACAATCACTATGTAAACAATTACAAGACTATAGGAATATACACAAACCATTAAGATGTAAACCATGAAATTAAGGGGTTTGTTAAGATTTTTCTTTATGAACTCCATCAACCGTTTGCTACAAAAAATGCTAATTGTCATGTTGTAATTTTCCAGTGCATGCAAGACCAAGAAGAAAATGATCACATGTTACGTTACACAGTTCAAAGTACTATTTAGAAAGAAAAACAGTATTTGATTAGACTGGATTACATAACAAGCCTTCATTACGTAATCTTTGCCCATCGGGGGAATATCAAACCAATCATTTCTGAATGATTGCACATGGATGTCATGTACATCTAAAGAGAGACAGCACCGGAACACATAATCGTCTTGATGGCATCTTTAAACTTCTTTTTACGACTGTGTAAATCAATCACAAGGTACAAAGGATATACAGCTTTAACATCTGTGGAACTTTTTTCTCCATAACGTTTTGGCTGACGTGTGGGTTAAAAAGCATGACATGAGAAAAGTGCAGAAAAACAACCCACTCCTCCAACTCCTGATGCAATATGACAACAAAAAACATGTCTGACTTTCTGCAAGTCACGTGATGATAAGCTGCAGGAAGTCATGTGTTTGAGGATAATCATCACACTTGGTGTGACACATGCTAATATATTTGGGTCAGCAAAGTCTTTTCCAGATGTTCGAGCACACAGACACACAAGCAGTATCCACAAAATCTTTCCAAATACATGATTATTAATGAATTCCTTAAATCCTGTCTCGTATAAAACGTCACGGTATGGAGTAAAAACAACTGAGATGTCAATCCAGTGGCAGACCTTGGAAAAAGATTAAAAGATGCATGCATTGGCATATTCTGAACAGAGAGGTCAGATTCCCCCAACAAAAATAACATATAGCAGCATTAAGTGTGATATGAGATTATAAGCAGCATGTAAATAAATAAAAAGATTTAAAGCTAATAGTGGATTGGTGAATAATCACATTCATGCAAATTTCACAAATGTTAACAATTAAACAAGACACATCTTGTGTTTAACTTGTTTTGTCTTGTATTTTAAATAGCGCATTGGAAGTATAGCAGCCATAGCATCTGTCTGTTATACACACACTGTAATGGCAAAAGTATTGGGACATTCCTCTTAAAAAAATCAAGCACCTAAGCATGCATTTCGGAAAAGCGTGGAAACAGTTTAAAGAAGGCCCTTTTCAGTTCCGCATGACCGTGTCCCACTGTAGAGAGAAGTACAAGAGACACAAAGCCAATCTCATGTGGAAAACCCTGCTAGAAGTGTGGAAGCTGTTATAACCAACATAAAAACATATGTCGTAAATTCAGTTTGATGGAATGAAGATGTCCCAATATATTTGTACATGTAGTGTAAAAACAAGTAACCACTAAATACAACCAGATTAAAGTATTTTACAATATACAATCCAATCAGATTAAAATATTTAACATATCCCAAGTACATTTAAATAGTTTAAAGTAGAAATCAACCTTTTTAAAAGTAATTTAGTGTCTTACAGTCAATATAGAAAAATCTGAATTGTTTAAGTTGCTGAAATCACTATAAACTATATTATTGCAATATGCAAATGAAACAAATTTGCCATTAGACATAACTCTGAGGCTTAAAGGCAAAAAAATGTTATCAGCAAACTTGGATTTCCCCGTTCTACTCACATGAGCTTTGTTTCTCTGAATTCACTCCTGACAACTTAACCATTTTGGTCAACCCAAAATTATGTGTCGAAAAAACTGCATAGTAAGGTGTTTTTGAACAAGCCAGAGCCTGCTCTTGTGAAATGACGCCATTCAGACTTACCAGCAAACCTCATATGCAGCTAATTTCCCTGGAACTTATTATTACTTGGTATTAGTGTTCCTTTAAAAACAGAAAGTGCATCAAACTATTTCCCAAACATAAATTAGAACATGTATCTGAACACTATCAGTGAGTAATAAGTATATAATAAATAAAGTGAATGAACTAGTGACTGTAAGCCAACATAACACAAACCACATTTTTAGATATATGGTAGTAGATCGTTTGGTCTAATTCCTACACAGTGCTGGAATGCATGATCCTATTCTGTTCACAGATTAGGTCGGATTAGATTAATAGCCTGAACAGTCATTCCCAGATGTATTGCTAAAGGTTTATTATTAAATCATTTTAGTCCAAGTCAAACGTAACCAATAAATCTGGGTCTGTGAACAGAGAACCATTTTGGTCAATTATAAGTGAAGGCATTTAAGGTGATAAACTACAAAGGTATCTAAATAATGCAGGTACTCAAAACACTACTATTTAAAATCGGTATAAAAATTTGCATCATGTGATCAGTTGTGAGTGTTATTAGCTACAAAATACAAACTGGTACCATGATTAAAATTAAACAATTGAAACAATTTCCCATTTACTCCAAATGAGCACATTAAGAAGAGACTAGTATCTGAAGTTGGCTCTCACTGTGAACTCTGAGATATGTGGTAAAATTTAATTTTAAGCCTATCTATACCATGTGATCTGTTTGTTAGGTGGTTCAAGCAGGGAACCTGAAATCAGATTTTTCAGAAGTTACCCAAAAAGGTTTGATTTGGGTCTGGATTTAAAAGATCCTGCATCCTGACCTGTTGCCCCTTCGAGTCGCTCAAAGTGAGAAACACTATGAACAATGGGCGTCCCTGAACCTCTCTTGCTCAGTCTGGGTTTCAGTTTGTTTAGGGATGATTTTCGACGAAGGGGCTTTTCCTTGGCCATTCCCAAACAATCACGAGCTTCCTCTTCACTAACGCTGCGGTTTAGAAGCTTCAGATTGGCTTGAAGGACTTTGGGCAGCTTCCATCGAGCGGAGTCGTCTTCTACCATAAGCCCCATGTACCCGGTGTCGAAGGTGGTTGTGTCGGCACCTGCTATGTCGAGGACGTCCCATCCGATGTCACTGCGCAAATACTGGCTGGCTTTTTTTCCACTGTAATCCCGTGCATCGACATCTGCATTGCAAGCACCCACCAGCAGCTTAATGACCTCAACATGACTGTGCATGGCAGCCAGGTGTAGGGGAGTGTATCCCGCACTGGAGCGCACATTCACATCGAGTGGGATGCGTCGCTGTCGAGCTAAATTCACAAGCAGAGCAAGCAGCTCGTGTTTGCCCATCTTGGCAGCCCAGTGCAGGCAGGTAAACCCAGTCACAAAGTCTTTTTTGGTGACCAGATTGGGATTAGTATCCAGCAGTCTATGTAGACGTTCCCATTCACCATCACAGGCGCACATCATCCATTCATGCTCAATGGGTTCCAGCATCACCGTGGAACTCACATCCTCTGTACTTGCAGAGTTTACTAAAGGGAAGTCACCATCATTCTTCGCATTAGAGTCCCTAAATCTGCCCGTGTGTTTTAGCACAATGCTGCGGCGGACCTGCGGCGAGCTGCTTATCATGTGCTGGAGAAAACTTTTTCGGCTTCCTTTCGGTGTGTTGCTCGCACACTCTGCACGTCCCTCAGCCTGGAATGGTGATGTCCTTCCCGATTCCCTCACTGCCTCAGATTTCTCATGCTCCCGGTTCAGATCAGTGCCTACCTCACTCAGAGCTCGGATGGGTACATCAGGGAGATCAAAGACAGCTTCAGCTGCAGTCTGGAAGTTAGTGGACTCTCTCATGGTGATCCGTGATAAGTCCTTCCCCATCGTTTGGCGATTTTCACTTTGTGCAGTATCACATGATTTTTGCTCATGCCTACTTTCACTCCCTGAGTGCTGAGTTCCCATTCCTAATTCTGTCCCGACATGAGGTGAAGCCGAGCCTGACTCAGCCGGAGTGTTTAGTGAATTAGTCAGAGGTGTGTGAACACCCATGGTTTCATCAGTTCCGCAATTGCAGGCAGGTGGTATTTCTTGTTTTGCATCTTTACTCTCACAGACTTTGAACTTGGATGGATCTGATCCAATTTTTAAAACCGTGGGGCAGAGCTTGTTTCCTAAATCTGTGCTCCACAGTTCGTTTTGTTTGGTGCCCTTGTTTCCACAGACCTCCGACTTGGGCACGACCGACGATGTTCTCGGGGTTGATACATTTAATGTGGCGTGTGAAGCAATCTCGCAGAGAGAATCCGTGCTGTGACCAGGGGCAGCTGGTGTTTTTTGTTTTGCCTCCTTTCCGTTTTCTGGGACTCTGTTGCCCACGTGGTCCAGGAGTTTGACAGGCGCGACATGATGGCCGTCTCTTTCCTCCGCTTGTTTTGATGATCCTCTGAACCGTTTTCTCAGACAGACGAATTTCTCGCCGTTTTCCAACTTTACTACGGCGACATTATCCACGTAGCCCCTAAAAAGCTTTTTTGCTGACTCCTTCTCGGCGGGGTTCGTTGGTAAAACCGATTTGGAATATTGGGTTAAATCGGAGCTCCGCACTCTCCCTCCTCTCTCGGTTAGGAAACGCAAAACCGCTTCTTGCGTGCATTCGTTCGCCATCAGAATAAGGGTCAACGAAACCACGGGTCCCAGAGCGTATCATTGTTTACATAGCCGTTTCGTAAGCATCCAGGTGATCGTTCCTAACGTTAACATAACACGATGTTACTGACGCGCCTGTTAATTCCAAACCGCGCATCTTTATTCCGAGAGAGCGCTTCTTCATTCTCAATGTGTTGTGATGAGAGTCGATTCCCACGGAGTCGATACCATGAATCTGCACGTTGCAAATAGAGATTCTCGTCCAGCAACTTCACTTTGCAATTCAAACCTTTAGAAACAAATCGTAATTCCTTATTTATCCATAATAATAAATATTTAAAAAATATTGAAACCATCTAACTACAGTTGTTCAAGTACAACACTTCTACTTTTTGAGTTAACTGTAAGTGTGGGTTTAAGCCCTTATTAAATTAATAATGGAAGGTATTGAAAATGTCCTGTGCACCCATACCTATGTGTATTACACAAAAACTCAAATCATCACACATACTGTACACTGCTTTTCATAGTTATATATTATCTCTTATTATTTCTCATTGTTTACTTTTACTGCATTGCGCTGGCTGCTGTAGTATGCAAATTTTCATGTGGGATTGATAAAGTTCTCTATCTATCTATCTGTCTGTCTGTCTGTCTATTTGTCTATCTGTCTGTAATCTATCTAAATGTCTACCCTAACAATAAACAGACACATCCATACATCTCATCCTTTTTGTAACACACAACACTACAATACAGCACTACATAAAATATATAGTTTTTTTTCACACAACATCACAATAAAAAAGTATACAATTTACACTTACAGTTCACCTCGTTGTTAATTTCAGTAGTTCCATGTAGTATTTCAATTTCCTCTTTTACAATGTCCACAATCACAGACCCTCTTCCTTGTTTTTCTACAGACTTTGTGCTTTGTATCTATTGTGCTCTCTAACAAAGAATGTATAAAAACAGGCTGCATTTTTATAGTGACTTAAAATGAAAAAAAAATCTATTCATTTTTTATGAAAAAATGTACTTCTATAATCATAAATCCGTCTTTAAACATTATAATCTATAGGAGATTATTTCATTTCATCTACTGTACATGTAATTTGCTAAGTATTCCACTAGGGGGAAATTCCAGCATCTTTAAAAGACCATCTTAAACAGACGACTGTGTTGTGTGTAATCAGACAGCACTAAATTAATTACTAATTGATTTTTAAGTAGTCGAAGCTTACGTAATAATGATGGTTCGACACAGCATTTTGATCAAATTTTAAAGTACATCATACATTAAGCTTTATTTATCAAGAAAATGTATTTATATCCTGGTTGGTTTAGATATTTAATACACTGTAAATGCACGTGTCACAATTCTTTTTCAACAATTCTTTTTCTTTTTTTTTACTACATGTAATAAAAACGTTAAAGTGAAGCTTTACTAAAATTAATCTCTCCATATGCACAATGCTTTTTCTATGCTGTAGAATCGACTCTTCCTATGACTCCCAAAGAAAGGAACCGACTTTGAGGTCGATTCCAAACTTCAGGAATCAAGAATCCTTCGCAAAACCACGTATTCATTCAGGACTCATTGCCAAACAAGTACACGCCCGCCTCTTGGGTAATTGCTCGTTCACGAAACTGCAGCCGTGTTTGCGCCATGCTGGATCAAACCTTTCCGTATTGTAATGGAAACACATTGCACGATTGAGCCAAAATGGACCGTAGTTTCCTGTTCCCGCTGATCCGGTTTGTCGGTTTAGCGCATGCCATCTACGCTACAGGGATTATAGAGATAACATAACTCATAAAACTATTTGAAGAGGTTTACGATTAATAAATATACGACATACTATTTCCTCTTTTTGTTGCAAGTTTAGTTTTTGTTTTGGCATAATTACATATCTGAGAGGGTGCTTTTCATGCTTAGGCTCAAAGCCGTCACCCCCTCACAAGGAGTGGTACATTCCTTTTGCATTCCAATCGTTTCTTCTCCAAACTTTTCTGTCGGTTTCGCCGCCGCTTTCATGACTTTAACGTTTTAATAATATTCATATTTAAAAAGAAGTTGTTTACACAGGACACACGATGTCGTCTTCCGACGTTGCTCGGCAAGGAGTAAGTATTTATTTATTAGGTTTTGCTTGACTAATTATAGTCTTTAAGCTCGTTAAGTAAGTGGGATGCTAGCTACCACTATAGACCTGTTTGTCGTAGAATATTCAGTTTAAACCAGTTTTGATAAAATAAGTGCACTATATAATAAAGTGTACAAAGTTTATGTATGCACCAAAATACACCCAACAAGTCAACATATGTTAAACCGACTTTACAGCGTTTTGCACAATTTCAATGGAAGTAGGGATGGGCAACATTAACTGACGTATTTCGGTATTAAAAAAAAAAATTATGATCAATGTGTCACTTGTACATCATAAACTATATATATATTTTTTCATTGGTACAGTCGACATTGAATTTGTGTTTAAAAGACAAGTTTCTTTTTTAATAATTCCCATTTATATTTTTTTGTTTATTTACATTGATTAAAATATGAAACAAATTAAATAGGGTACAACTAAAGTCACAACAATGTTACACCAACAAGTTATGACTAAGATGAGGTTTATGGTTAAAAATAATTACATTTTACAGAAGTATGAAACTGTTCTCTATTTTTAAACTGGGCAAACCTATAACCACACTGCTATTCCTGGGTTTTAATTTTCAGGTGGGGATTTTTTTTTTTTTTTTTTTGAGTCAAGATTGCAAGTTCTACCATATTTGCACGGGTTACTTCTCACTGTTGGTTCATTTAAATGTTTATTCATTTACTATCTCCCGCTTTATCCTCTATTAGGGTCGCGGTGGGGTTCCCCATGACCATCCAGGGGAGAACGTCTCGGGCGCTGGGCAGATACACCCAGGACAGGGCGCCAATCCATCGCTGGGCACACACTCACTCACACAGACACACTCTATATGTGAGCAATTTGGAGAATTCAATTGACTTGATCCATGTTTTTGGACTGTGGGAGGAAACCGGAGAACCCGGAGGAAACCCACGCAGACACGGGGAGAACATGGAAATTCGAACCGGGAATCCCTAGTGCTGAGAGGCGACCGTGCTAAGCACTAAGCCACCATGCCGCCCTCATTTAAATGTATTTATGTATTTTCAATCAAACTGCAGAAACCTAAAGACAGTGCATTTTAAATAGTCATAATACTGAAAGATCTTAATAATAGTGTTTAAAGGAACATCAGCAGACCAAGAGTTCACCCCAAAATAATGCCTGAACACATAATTGTAATGGACAGCTGAAATACATTCAAACTTATTGTGTATAATCATTTCAGTGATTTAGAACTAGATTCAGTTTTTTAGTGATGGTGTTTGGAAATTCGATCCTAACCCTAAGCCCCTTAGACTTTCGCCATCTCTGGAATGCTGCGTAAACATTATGCTTCCTAACTCCTCAAAAAGGGCTGCCACCCCCAGCTCAAGAAACAGCACAGTGGTGTAAATAGCAGTTTTTCCTGGCATGCTTGTCTAAGTATGGGAGGGAACAAGATTTTAGTTCGTTCATGTTTTCTGTTCCCACATTTATCTATATTTCAGTATAAAAAATGTACGTCATAAGCGTGAGATGTCATTTAAATCCACCGCTGTGTCTCGTTCTAGAAAAGAGTTGTTTGACTACGTGAGTCCTCCCTGGGGTGTTTTTGAGGCAGACCAGACGTTTAAGATCATATATTTTGTTTAATACTACATACTGTACAAAAAGGAAAATATGATTGAAAAGACACAGATCAGTCAATGTTATTATACATTGAATTTATTTGTATTCAGTCTCTTACATAAAAGCAAACCCACGAACAACATAAAAATAAAACCTAATGACATGTTGAGCTAAACTGAAGTGACCAATAAGCAAAACCACAGCCCTCACACTCTTTAATGCACTTTATTTTCCTTCTGTATATTGACTATTTACTGATTTAAACATTGCTTTTTATTGCTGTACATTGTTAATGGAAGGTTCTGCTTCAACCATTTCAGACTGTGGGTTACATTTTTGACGACATTGGTTAATTTTAACTTTGTGTTTTTCTCAGCAGGAAAGAAATGCCCGTCCTTTGTCCCTCTCTGGACATGTGGGCTTTGACAGCTTACCTGACCAACTAGTCAATAAATCTACCAACCAAGGCTTCTGCTTTAACATCCTGTGCATAGGTCAATGATATTTAAGTTTTTTTTAATTATATTAATGTTTGTTTGCAATGTCTCTTAACTTTCTATACCAAGTTTTGATGATAACGATGTTATTATATCAAAGTTAAACTTGTTTTTCTAGGTTAGTAGATTAACAAACCAGCATTTACATATTTATGTTGGTCTTTTAAAAAAAATAAATAATATGTGATGACCTATTAAATTCCAACAACATTTAATAATCCAGTCATTGTTTTTAAGTTGAATTAAGTATGAATAATACTCCTGCTTATCTGAATGAAATATTTGTAATGTCAACCCAATGAGCAATGGGTTGACATTACAAATATTTCATTTAGATAAGCAGGAGTATTATTCATACTGAATAAATAGCATGGGAATGAAAAACACTACTAAATAAAACATAAACTAATCAAAATAAAGTTGTATATTGTGAAATACATACTTTTGATATCAAAAAGCAGGTTTATTTACTTCGCTAAGAGCAATGTTAAACTCTGTTTAACATTACTAATTTTGTCTGTAGGTGAGACAGGAATCGGGAAGTCCACCTTGATGGACACTCTTTTTAACACCAACTTTGAGAACTTCGAGTCATCTCACTTTGAGCCCAGAGTTAAGCTTCGGGCCCAAACATATGACCTACAGGAGAGCAATGTGCGCCTTAAACTCACCATTGTAAACACAGTGGGCTTTGGAGACCAGATGAACAAACAGGACAGGTGAGAAGGGATGAGTGTTTGTGGGTAGGGGAAAATGAACCAACACAGATGGTTCAAGACAATAATGCCACTTAGGCTAATATATATATTAAATGCAAAAAGGGCAATAAATAAAGCAAACTAATTTGAGCGAACTAACTGTTCTCCAGCTACCAACACGTGGTGGATTATATTGACACTCAGTTCGAGTCCTACCTACAAGAAGAGCTAAAGATAAAACGCTCGCTGCACAACTACCATGACTCTCGCATCCATGCCTGTCTGTACTTTATTGCCCCCTCTGGGCACTCACTAAAATCTCTGGACCTTGTCACAATGAAGAAACTGGATAGTAAGGTACGCTCCTCACAGAAACATTCATATTTTTGCTGCCACTATAAATGTTTCTGTGACTAATAAAATTATAATAAACATGCCGTGTTGGTTAGTTTAGGAATTGTTCTCATACTTTACATTTACCATATTGTGAGAAAAATGCAGCCATTTGCAGCAGTATATTTTGGCACGATGGAAACAGAAGTATCTGTGACTGAATTCTTTAAAGAGAGAGAGAGAGAGAGAGAGAGAGAGAGAGGGAAGGATGGGAGCCAAAGTCAACAAATTACTCATGTGTCCTGTACATGTGTGCATATATTTCTACATTTGGTTATTTAGCAGACACTTATCCATTGTGACTTACAAGTATCCCAACCTTTATGTATGGTGTTAGAAAGGTTACCTAGAGAAATAAGGGTTGAGGGCCTTGCTCAGCGAAGCATATTGGTAACATCAGTGGACCTGGGATTTGAACCTAAAACCCTTGTATTGTTAGCCTAACACCTTAACCACTGAGCTACCACACCCACATATAGAGTAGGGTATATTTTAATGAGTGCAAGCTGGTTAAATTGTTGCCGCTTGGTTGAAGTGTTTCATTTTGTGTTGATGCAAGATCTGAATAGGCCTAAGGCTGAATTGCTGTCATGCTTAACCTTTACTGTGAATCAGTACTTTTCAATATGCCAGCATGTTCATAAAACTTAATGCTCTCAGAGGCAGGCAGGTTGGTGCACATCTATTTAAAAAAAAATATTGAAAACATGTTACCGGAAAAGGATGGCGGCACGGTGGCTTAGTGGTTAGCACATTCGCCTCTCAGCACTAAGGATTCCCGGTTCGAATCCCTATCTGTGTGGAGTTTCCATATTCTCCCTGTGTCCGTGTGGGTTTCCTCCGTGTTCTCCGGTTTCCTCCCACAGTCCAAAAACATGGATTAATTCAATTGAGTTCTCCAAATTGCCCCATATATAGAGTGTGTTTGTGTGAGTGTAAGCCCAGCGATAGATCGGCGCCCTGTCCTGGGTGTGTCTGCCCAGCGCCTGAGACGTTCTCCCCTGGATGGGCATGGGGAACCGCCCCACGACCCTGATATAGGATAAAGCGGAAGATAATGAATGTTACCAGAAAAGGCAAATATGATTAAGCTTCAGTACCATGTTGAAAAGTATAGTCAGTCATTGTTCTTAGCTAGTTTATAAACTGTCATAATCCATCTAACATCGTACTTTATGCTGTCAGAATATTTTTATAATCCAAAAATCTAAGTGACAAATGCTCTGTGTTTGTAAAGGTGAACATTATCCCGGTCATCGCAAAGGCAGACACGATCTCAAAAAGTGAGCTGCACAAGTTCAAGATAAAGATCATGAGTGAGCTGGTCAGTAATGGAGTGCAGATCTATCAGTTTCCAACTGACGATGAGACCGTGTCTAAGATCAACAGTGCAATGAACGTAAGCAGTCATCCCTCAGACACAACTCACTATAGACAGCTGTTCTTTATGCCACTTTAGTCTAAATGATCTAATTATATTGTTTTATGGCAATCTGACTGGACTACGACATTTATTAACTAAAAAGGCCGTATTTGAGCTCAGTAAAGGAGCAGAAGTATTATATGACCATTTTATTGTTTGTATTCTAAAAGTTCTGGTTAAATACTGATAAGATATTTTGGGTACACAAAACATTTACAAAATACTGTAGTGATAATTCTTCAAAACTATGTACTGCTAATCATGTATTGATTGTTGGACTAAATGTTCATAAAAGGCATATCTCTTGGTTGATTACGGAAGCCAAATATATAAGTAACAAAAATAGCGTTGACGGATTTAAAGCTGTAAAATGAGCTTTTAGACTTTATCCCAATAATGTGTCATTATTATTTTCAGGGTCACTTGCCATTTGCAGTGGTGGGCAGCACAGAAGAGGTGAAGATAGGAAATAAAATGGTCAAAGCACGACAGTATCCCTGGGGTGTAGTACAAGGTACAGTGTGTATGCATGCATCTGCATTACTGTGTGTTTTATGCAAATTTGCTAAATTGTGCGTTTTTGTTTTAGTGGAGAATGAGAACCACTGTGACTTTGTAAAGTTGCGTGAAATGTTGATCTGTGTGAACATGGAGGACCTGCGAGAGCAGACCCACACTCGTCACTATGAGCTCTACAGACGATGCAAACTGGAGGAGATGGGCTTTAAGGACACAGACGCCGACAGCAAGCCAGTCAGGTACAAACAACCTGCATGTTTCTGCTTACAAAAGAAGTTTAAACCCATTGATGTAAATGTGATTTTTGAAATGCTGCAGCAAAAGAGACAAGCTTCTGAATTAATCACTATTATAAAACGGATTTTAAACCTGATTGAGTAAGCTGTTGGTCCAGCCGTGACTGACACCTCTGACCGTTTTACATTTGTATCAACTCGTAAAATACAATACATTTTTTCCAATTTTTTTAAATGAACTGTGCTCTGTAATTTGGCCACTAGGTGGCAATATTTGAGAAACTCGTTACTCGCTGATCAGCTTTTATTTTAAAAACCGTACAAGATTACATCTTGAAGACCTGATTAACAATTTTGCTTTCAGTAAACGCATTTATGAACCAAATTATAGCGTTATTGTATTATGTAATTAGTTTTTTATTATAGTGCAAGTGTTTTTGTAACTTTTTACTTACAGTAATGCACAACCTCAAGTGCTTTATTGCTTTTATAAATCAGAGGAAAGCGGTGTAACTAACTACATTGCATGCCAAATAACACCACCTTCCCTTGACTAATTTACAGTAATGCACACCCATATCTGCCTTATTGTTTTAAAATTGACGTCTCTTGGTGAGGGATAATGTATATACTGTATACACACACTGTTGGAACATATTTTGATGTGTATGTAATTATAACAAGAGAAAGAAGGGGCAATTTGTGATTAAAGGCTATTTTAGTAACTTGCTAATTCAAATTTAAATGAACCCAACAACAATGCAACACTAAAAAGGTAGCTGTATGTGCCTTTAGCCTGCAGGAGACGTACGAGGCAAAGCGTCAAGAGTTTCTGCTGGAGCTGCAGAGAAGAGAGGAGGAGATGAGGCAGATGTTTGTGCAGCGTGTGAAAGAGAAAGAGACGGAGCTGAAAGAGGCAGAAAGAGAGGTAACTGTTCCATTATAATTACAGAGAGATAAGCAAAAAGTAGAAAAAGGAATACAATTATAAAGTAAAAGTTATGTTGTGACTAAAGGAGTATATTGACAAATGACTATATAACTTAATGTTTGAAAATGTAATTTTGGCCTAAAGTTTGGCATTACTAACACTAATGGACATTAAAAGCACTTTATTAAAGGGTTAAAGTTTTTAATGTTTAGATTTTCAAATTTAAAAGATAAAATGTCCAGTGTTATTATGGCAGAGCTTTAAAATCCAGACCCATCAGCCAATCAGAAAGGCTGATTGGTGACTTTTTTTCTTGTCATTAAAATTATACATTTGGTTTGTTAATCTAGATGTTCAAATCCAGTCAGCGGTGATATGACATTTGTTTATAGTTGCAAGGTAAATTTGAGCAGCTGAAACGTTTACATTCGGATGAGAAGAGCAAACTGGACGAGAAGAGGAAGGCTTTGGAGGATGAAATGAACTCCTTCGGTAAAAAGAAGGCAGCTGCCGAGCTCCTTCAGGGCCAGTCATTCACCACCAACTCCAACATCAAGAAGGATAAGGACCGCAAGAAGTAAGAACATTTACACCGTTCCAATGTCTTTAAAGGATGCTTTCAACCGTGCTAAAAGACCCCAGATTAGTTTAGTACAGGATGTGATGTATAGATACACTTACAAAAAAAATAAAAATAAAATCTGGCTCCCTCGCTGTCAATTTCAGATAAATACACAGTGATTGGATGTTTCTACAGATGCAGTTAATGTATTGACAAATATTAATAATGCACTCATAGCATACTGCATTAAACAACAAAGACATGTCAGTGGTTTAACACTACAATAATCATCTTGTAAGTCGGTCTGGCTATTGTCTCATGTTTTATTTCTCTCATCAGCTCTGGCTTCATGTAAAGAGATTGGATCTCCCAGGGATTGAAGCTCACCCGATGCGTTGAACCATCATGCCAAGTACTATTATGCAACTTGTATGTATCACTTTAATGTTTTTGTCTGATTAATGGAGTAGATCAGCAGAACCACTGCACGTATCGTTTGCATTACATCACTATATTTTTTTATATTCTGTTTTATTACCAGTTGATGAGGAGATTCTTGTAGAATGTGTTGGACACAAAGTGCCTTTTATAATTGTACCTTAGCTGATATGTCACAATAGAACTGGTTCCCTGTTGCTAGTCATAGACCGTTGCTATACTGCAGTCACACTTAGAGCTGACTCTCAAGAATACTGAGTTTAAGACCATGTCATGTATTGATTAAGTCTGCCTCTCAGACTCATGAGGACATGGTGTAGTAGCAGTGATTCAGGTTTAGGTGCAAGTGATTGAGATGGAGCACAGCTTCTATGCATCCTTTCAGTAGCTTTATTTAGACGTGTATTAGACTAAAACTGCACATGTATGGTTTTCTTTACCTTTTTAAACATGCCCAAGAATCATTGGTTGGTAATGTATTTTGTATTTGAAGTGTATTTATGTGCGCAGTGTTTGGGAAACAGTGGATTAAAGCATGAATAAAGTTTGAACAGTCGAGCTCGTTCTGTGGGTACGAAAGATTTAAATACTGTGGGAGCAAATAAGAGCTTACATTTTAACATGAAGGTAAAAGTGCTTGTCTTTTCTTTCTTTCATTTAAATAAAAATCAAGTAAGTAATAGGAAAATATATTTATTTGTATTTTATATTAATATTGGCTCCATTCATTTGTACAAAAAACATCCACCTAGTTATAAGTAACAAAACATTTGCACCCTGTGGTGTTCAAAAAGCAGAAATAATACCACAAAATTATTTTAGGTCGTGATATAATTACTGTAATACTGTTTTGATGGTGCGCAGGCTGACTAAACATGATGGTAGCTGTAGACGGGTCCTACGCCATCGGCAGCAGAGAAGGCGTGATGATGACCGGCGCGAATTGGTTTAGCTGCAACACACGTGTAAATCTATGAACTAAAGCTTGGTTTAATTGAAATTTAGACTCTTACTATTTTTCTAGTGTGTTTGACTCCTGCAGCTGGAGAAAAGGTAAAGAACAGGACTCACCGATGAGAGGCGCATGTCCCCGGTGGGCCATGTTCTTTGCTCGGACTGTATCCTTAATTCGGTCCACCTCCTGCTGATACAGCAATCGTTCTCGCATGGCCCCTTCTTTGGTGTCTCGGAGTGCCCGCTCCAGAGCCTTCACACGTTTAGTCGTTGCACGCAGACGACCCTCCAGCCTTGGCAACTCACAGCGCAGATCTGCATTCTCTCGCACAAGCTGCCAGAAGGTCAAGAAGAGACATGTTATCACCTGATTCTGATGAGTTAACAGTACAGTTAACAGTTATTAGTCTAATCGACTGTGGCTTAGTGGTTTGTGCCTGTTGCTTGGCTCTAGAAACACTAAGAATTTATATTTTCATAAAAATGCATACAAATTTAATTCATAAAATGTTAATTTGGTGTTCTGCATCATTCAAAACTGGTGCACAAATATAATGATCTTAATGCTCAAAGACAACAATTTAAACGTGGAGGGCGTTATGGCCAAGTCTGACCTGATGGTTACCTGTTTATGAAATTTGGTCAGTTGTGCCAGATTGTTTTCCAGGAAGCAGATCTTTTGTTTCTGTAATGCACTGCTCCCTTCCTCATATTCAGACTTGCAGCTCTGGAAGAAAACATCAGAATCAGCTATGAGCACACGTTCAAACAATACATCAGCCCAATTTTTATAACGTCAAACAACTGCCATCGATTTGTTCTTTAGTGTAAACGTTAAAGACGCACAGTTGTATAACCCAACTATCATTTAAGAACCATGAGAGACTCTAAAGACACAGATGAAATTTTACCTTTTTTACACTCACAGTCAGGACCTCCACAAACAGCTTTCTTAAGTGATGCAGCTTCTGAAGTTCTTGGGTCTGCAACAGAACACACAGCTGAGTGTAAACCTCAACCATAGCAACTGTTTAATAGCCTACCTTTAGTGCTTCTCTTACTATAGTCTATTCATCCATAATGAAGTCTTTACAAAATATAAAACATGATCTAAGCAATAAGATCAAAGGTGATGAGGGAATGTGCTGGAGCCTCTCCCAGCACTCACAGAATAAAAGTTATGGGACACACCCAGGACAGGCTTCCAGTACATCATGGATAGGGAACATGTGTAGGACAATTTAATATCACAAACTTACAGAACCCAGAGGTAAGCCTTACTGGCACATGGTCAACATCCAGACTACACAACAAAACCTGTGCTCTCCCCTCAACCCAGAACCTTGTTGTGAGGCTGAAACACCAACCACTTAACCAGAGTGCCAGCCAAATATTATTAACAATTAAGTTTGTTTAATTAGCAAACGTAGGCCGCCGTAAATGGAGCTTTGCTGTTATATGTAAAATTTTACTATATACACATTACACCTCATATTTAGAGGTCTAGAACCCAGATCTCACACACTGAACTCACCACAGCCTCATTAAAGCTTCTCAGCTCTGGACTGCCATCATCTTCATCATTTAATCTGTGAACAGAAGAGGAGTTTTTTTTTTTAATTTATTTATTTTTTTAAAAACACTTTTGATAAAGTTAAATCAGTGAGACCTACTGCTTCTGTAGTTTAAGGTCTTTCTCCTGCTGCTCGGTCTTCAGATGTTCACACTGAGCCTGTAGTTTCTGTTGCTCTGTCAGTAAACATTCCTTTATCCTTAAAAAATAAATAAATAAAATTTAAAGTTTTATGTAAAACTGCAAGATTTGAAATGTTTTCGGGACACTTTACTCCTCGAGTTCCTCCAGTTTCCTCTGTTTGCTGCTGAGCTCTTCTTTTAGGTGAATCAACAAATCCCGAACCTCCATGTCTTCTTCAAATGCAGCATTCTGCAATCATCATAAACTGTCCTTTTTTGTTTCTTTGAGGTTTGTGTGTGTGTGTGTGTGTGTATAAAGTTAAACAATACCTTGGCAGGTGCAGAGTAACTGATCTTCATAGACTCCATTATTTCAGATTCACACAGTTCCACCTTGCTTTCTGCAACGAGATCGTTTTCGCTACATAATCAGGGTTAGTGTGTAAAAGTTAAGACATCTAGTGGTGAACTTGCAGATTACAATTACCTTCCCTAAACAATATGCAGAGCTCTGTTAATTGAACAGCAAATTGAATGTTGCATCTAATATTTATGCTACATAAAAATGTAGAAGCTACGCTATATGGCCAAAAGTATTACGACATTATACATGATTAGATGTATACATGAACTCATTACAGCTTTTTTTATTTAAAAAAATGATTTTGAAGTTTGAAATGTGTCCAGATAAGTTTGTTTAGAGTTTACATCTTTTAATGTGTTGTGTTACAGTAAACTCTTATGAATGTTTGAATCATAAGTGTTAGTTTGAATTTACCAGGCGTGTGATGCATGGTCAGCTTCTCGGTCAGTGCACGTTGACGGAGCTCCAGGTGTTTTCGGGCCTCGTCAGCTTTCCGCAAGCAGTCTGTTAATGACTTGATCTTCGCCTGATGCTGTAGTCATGACAACAAGGCATTGCATTATCTTTTGCATCAGTTTAAGTGTTTGTGTACAACTTTGTGCTATGCATAAAATAAGCATTGGTTAAGCAGGTTAATTTTGCTCTACTGAGGGGTACCTACAGATAGTCATAGGTTTGTGGTTAAGGAACCAGCTTTGTGACCTGAAGATCCGCGGTTGAAATTTCTGGGCCCACTAAGTACTACAGCTAAAGTACCCTTGGGCAAGTCACCCAACCTCAATTGCTCCCCGGGCGCCATTTACATGGCTGCCCACCAATCTGGAACATGTGCCAACTTCAACGTGTGTGTGTGTTTCACTGCACGGATGGGTTAAATGTGGAGGACATATTCCTCTGTGTGCAAGTACAGTATGCAAAACGGATCACTTCATCACTTTACTTTGTACCTTCAGTTCTAATTAGTAAAATGTCGGCTTGGTTACCTGAGAGACAAGTAGCTGGCAGGAGACGAGCTCCTCCTCACTGCTCAGTATCCTGATGGAGATTTGCTCGTTGGTGGTTTCCAGTAGTTTGGAGCGATTGATGAGGCTCCAGAGTTCAGTCTTCAAATTTGTGATCAACAGCCAAATCACTTTGAACCCATCCTCTAAAGACATGCTGCCTTCACACAACTAAGAGAAGAAAAAAAAAAGGACCACTACAGAATGATGTTATGCAAACACATTAATGTGTGTGTGTGTGTGTGTGTGTGTGTGTGTGCACGCGCATTAGGTTTACCATTTTTATTTCACTGCTTCCTGGAGTAACTCCGATGTCACTAAGGTCTTTTAGGAGCAGATTTAGGATGTCTCCAGTTCTTTTTCTTTGAACGGCACCAAGTTCCTGCAGCTTTGTAAACTCGCACTGAGCAGCATCGAGCAACTCCTGATACAATACAGTAACTACAACATCAACTCTGAGACAGATAATCAGATCTTAAGATCAGAACCAACTAGTGTGTGTGTGTGTGTGTGTGTGAGAGAGAGAGAGAATCTATTCCAGGCTAAAAATAATTCCCGTATTTCAGAAGCAGGTCAGAAAGTGATTGTAAATGACCGTGTGTATACTCACATTCTTCAGAGCAAGTTGTTCTGAGAGTGTGTAGTTAGTGAGTGAGCGGTCAGAGGCCTCATGACTTTTATGGTCATAACTTAACGCAAGTTCCTCTACGGCAGAGAGCACCTCCCTCACCTCCCCCCTCATCTCCTCATTATCCAGCTGCAAGGAACACAGCTCCTCCTGAAGTCGACTGCAGTTCCGCCGTGAAGACACCAACAACTTTTCATACACAAAAATATAATAATTCACAGACGTAAAGCAACATACTGAAATACAAATTAAATATCAGTTTATGAATAAATGTAATTGTATGAATTAAAAAAAAGTGCAATCAACAAAGTACATCCAGCAACTTATTCCCAAAGTTTCTCTACCTGATTATGGGGTTTAAAGCCTACCCCAGCACTCACGGAAGGAAAAGGCAAGCAAACGCAAATGTCAGGGACATTACAAGACTACATGAGAACATACAAAACTACAAAAATATTTTTAAATGTTTCATTAAATGTTAATTGGTTTTTTTTTTCAGCCGTGACATTTTTGATAAATACATACACCTCTGACCGCTTTACGTTCTTATCAACGTTTATATAATTACATTTTCTTGTTTTTTTTATTAAACTACATTCTGTAATTTCGCCACAAGATGGCAGTAGTTGATTGTTAAAGTAACGTTACATTTGCTTTAAAAACGGGACTACTTTACGTACAGTTAACAGTTTTTAATGAGTTTGCTTTCAATAGACAAAATGTATGAACCAAACCTTTATAATAGTTTGTTTGCAACCATTTAATAAAAGCACCAAGGCCCTCGAGGTTGTGTATTATTGTGAATGTCTTTTCTGTGATTTATTCACAATAATGGCAGGTCCTCTCATTCCTTATTACTTTAACTGTTAGTGAAATTACAATGTAGAATATTCTGCCTTAACTGCACCATGAGGCCAACTCCATATTATTGCTTTAAAAAATTGTGGGTAATGCTGCATTCACAAGCACCCTCACTCTGTGTACAGTGACTTTTCACTTCTCTACATGTGAATGTACAACACTGACCTCCTCCTGCACATCCATTTGTTGCTGTAGTTTCTCCATCATCTGTGTCTGAAGGTTAATCTCATCATCCTGCAAAAAAAAAAAAAAAAAAAATTCTCAAATGCTGTATAATACAGAAATAACACGTTACATGTGTAGTTGAAGACCTTATTTACAAAAGATACAAAAACAAACCTTGTCATCCAGGAGTTGGTACAGGTTAGTGATGTTCTCCTCGTACTGACCCTTCTCCATTGGGCTGCCCGCTCGTTCAGATGCAAGGCTAATGCTGTTTTCAGACGCCTGGTTGAAATTTGTCCGTTCCTCGTCGTCTCTCAGCTTTACACCATCACCTGCATCGCACATACCCCGCCCCCAGGATTTCCCTTTTCTTTACTTCTAAATATTGTATCTGCCATGTGCCTTCCGATGTCAAATGATCAACCACCGGTTTCACAAACAAACAGAAGAGTTTCTTTAAACACAGCTCCACTATGATGGTATGACGGGCAATCACACTCCTGTTCCATATATAGATATATTTAAATCATATTCTTTTGTAACTTCAGTTTAACTGCAATAATGAAACCTATAGAAGTGGATTTCTTACCATTTCGTCTCTGACAGAGCTCTGCCTGCAGTTTCTCTATAAGACTTTTCAGACCAGCACCTTTTTGTTTCTCCAGGTCATGTTTCTTTTTCCACTCCTCTGCAGTAAGTTCCAAATTTACCACCACAGTGTTTCTAATAGTTTTAGCTCTGGGGTAGAAATAAACACAGTGATTCTATCAACAGAATGACAGTAACACTACTACAGCAAGAAGATGATGAAGCTGAATTGTGGCAGTTGTTCTGTGGAGCTCCATCCAGGCTGAGTGTAAACTTTTTTTAAAACATTAAAAAAAAGTTTTAACACAAGTTTCGTTTTGATCGGTTTAAGAACATGGTCAGCCCTAAGACAGCACCAATTCCAGTTGTTACCTCTGTCCAAAGAGGAGTGTGGATCTGGTCTCAGCCTCATTATAAACAGAAGGAGAACAGCAGATGATTATCGTCGTTCTGCAATTTCCACCCAACGAGTCCTGAAGGATCCGAGTCATTTTACTGTCACGGTACGGAACATGTGTCTTCTGTAAAACACACATTTAAGCACTTACTGTAACAGAATGTTATATGCTTTCATACAGTCCCCTCCTAAGTGACCGGTATGATGATGACATCTAAGGGTTTTAAACACTTTATTCACTCATTAATGAGCGTAGGCTCACCTTAAAGTCAGAGAACTGATGTGCCCATGGCAGGTTTAAATACTGATACTTACAGTTCCTTCTGCAAGCGCAGAGATGACGTTACCGAGAGCAGACAGAGACTTGTTGATGGTTTTTGCTTCATCCAGTACCGCCCCTGCTGCACCAGTTTTACTGATCTGTAGCACAGGATCAACAGTTTCGATACAGATTGACGGATTTGTGTAAATAGAACTATTATAACATGCAACAAGCTGGATGCTTGTTCTGTTCCTGTTTTTTTACCTTCTCACTGCCAGCCAGGTCAACCAGGTACAGTTTACCAGTAAGTTTCTGTGCTGTGTCCAAATGCTCCTGTTTGATGCTGATGAGAAAGATGCTATGGCTACGGGAGCTGTGTTCATTCATATCTCATACACAGAGTAGAAAAACATTAACAGCATGCATTTACATTAAGCAGACATTTTTATCCAAAGCGACTTACAAATAAGAACATTACAAGTCACTATAAAAGAATAAAGAAAACAAAATTAATTAGACTGCGATGCAATTTATTATAATAAAAGGGAAATTTGTTTGGTATAATTCACATGCCACAGGAACTCCATGTTCCATGTTCACAAACAAATCAAAAACAGCCAGGAACATGAACAAGGCCAATTCAAACTCAAACCAGAAAGTTCATGGTGTTTAAACTAACTTAAGAAAGGTACACTTGACTCTACAGAGAAGAGGCTGAAATGACAGCACATCACCTGAAGCCCCATAGAGAATGTATTAAAGATCACATAAAGATGTGATTTGTAGTAAAATGGCAAAGACATTTACTGGTTACAGCCACATGCCGATTGGCTTTTCCCTCATCGATCACATCCATCACCTCCTCAGGGCAGGAGACAAATCGTTCAGTACAACCCTGCAGACACACAATTGCAATGATGAGCTGAAACTGCATAAAAAGCAACAAATTACACATTAATTGTAAATGCAAGTTGTGAAGCTCAGTGGCTGGAATTTAATTCAATATTCAGTTGCTCCTGGAGGATAAAGAATGGTATAAATCACAGACATTGTGTGTTATTTTGTCATCCTCATGAGGCCCATATTTGGCAGTTCAGGTCTAAGCAGGATTTTTGATGACAAAATTCAATGTTTCTTTTATTTATTTATTTTTTTTTCCCAACGGCCTGGATTACATAAAAGGATGTTCAAAACTGAATACAATTTCTTCTTCTCTCAAAATGCACAGAAGTAAATTCATCAGGTTCTGAATATATTTACCACAAGATTTAATTAAAGCAAATAAAAAAAAAGAAGTTAAAACTCCGGCGGCACGGTGGCTTAGTGGGTTTCCTCCGGGTTCACCGGTTTCCTCCCACAGTACAAAAACATGGATCAAGTCAATTGAGTTCTCCAAATTGCCCCATGTAGCATATGTTTGTGTGAGTGAGTGTGTGTCCAGCGATAGGTTGGCACCCCGTCCTGGGTGTATCTGCGCAGCGCAGTTAAAACTCCTGCTTTGACCTGCAGTTGTAAATACGAACTAAAATTATACAGTGTGGTTGGTTTTCTTTACAACTACTGACTTGTTCTGTTCTCATTTGTAAGTCGCTTTGGATAAAAGCATCTGCTTAATGACTTAATGTAAAATTGGCTTTAAAAAAAAAGACAAAATTTCAGAAATAATAAACACTGTTACCTTCACATATGGAATTCGCTTTTTATCCTCATGTACTGCCAGGTTGGTTTTCGAAACTGCAACATATAGTGTACAAGTAGTTGACAGTAGTCATTATTAAAACTACTTGCTGCACACAGCCTTGTTTAACTTTGACTCAGTTACATTTAATGCAGTGTTCAAAACAAAAATTCTCTGCTAATAACATTAAATAAAGCCCAGATTGTAGACACTTTTAAATCGAACATTCCTGTTTTGTTAATTCACAACTTTACCGTCCAGCAAATCCCTGATCTTCTCCAGATAGATTTCAAAGTAGGAAACCTAAAATAAAATAAAGAAACCCTAATACACGTGTTTACATGATGAACACAGAAGCTATAAAACATGCAAAGCAACATGAGCTCACCTTAATATGAAACTCAAGGTTTCCATCCATCGAGTAAATATGATTAAAGATATCACGAGCAATACGAGGAATGACCCCCATTGATTTAGGGTCATGCAGGTTACCCTTTAAAACAACAGTATTAAAATCTAATCAGTCTCACGTGTTTACATACCATCATCAACTACAGTATTGGGTTCACCTCCATGTTTCAACACATTGTCCATTTTATTAGCTCCACTTTCCATATAAATGCACTTTATAGTTCATCTGTAGTTTATTAGCTTTTCTCTACACCTTATATCACAGGACCATCATTTGGGTGGTGGAGGATTCTCAGAATTTTGGATGACACCAACATACTGGTATGAGTGAATCAGACCCCAGTGCTGCTGAACGACAATATGATAATTTTCACCAGCATCCTGTGAGCATTGATGAAGGATTAGAGGATGACCAACACAAAATGCAGCCACGAAAAAAAAAATCTAGTCTCCAATTTTATATCCATAGGGTGAAGCAACAATCTACATGTGTACAGGAGTGCACACAATTCAGCACCACTATGTTTGATCCACATTTATTAAGGTAACAGGTCACTGTGACGCTGAGAATGAATCAATCCTTAAATATCACCTGCTCAATGGGAGTCCCGATTATTAAAGAACAGATTAAAATGGACTAAATATATAAAACAGACAGAACTGTTGTGCAATTGAAACTTTATGTACAGTGTAGAAACAAAGATCTTATGAGTAAATCTAATAAGTTAACATTCTTACCTCCATTGTATGAGTTTTACCTGATGAAGTTTGGCCGTATGTAAATATGGTGCCATTGTATCCACTTAGAACATCTAAATATCACAAAGCACTGAAATGAAAAACTATTAAAGATGAGTGAGTCCATCTACAAATCTAAGGAGATTACCTGTAACTGTGTCTTTAGCACATGATTCATACACCTGCTCCTGAGTGGTGCTGGGGGTCAGAACCCTGTCAAACACATAGAGCCTTCCCTGAAAACGCAGCGCACAGACATAACACAGAAATCAATTTATACACAAGGTGTCAACTTAATTAAAAATAAAAATAAACTACAGACTGGACACTCACCCCGATTACCACAGCGTTACTACCTTTGAATTTGGGGATGTATTTGTCACCGCGGTTGATTTCGGAATCATTAAGTGGTCTGAAGCGACAAAGGACCCGAACCCCGCATTCAGCCGCCTGCGCCATCACTGCTTCACTTCCACGTTCCTCAAAACTCTTAAACGCTTCTCTTCACAACAAACGCGATGTAATTATTCACTTTAACATCACAAAGATGCTTACAAATTTTAGACAAACAGAAAGAGCTGCGGAATAAGAGCAGGTACCTGAATTACTAAAAGGCTGCAGGTGCGCGCAATCACGTACCTGGAACACCAGCGGCCTCTAGCGACCACTTTGTTTGCTTACCTCCCACTGTACTTACCAGACTGTCGATACATTTAAGACACAAACATTATATTTATCCATCCATCCATAATCTTCTGCTTTATCCTATATTAGGGTCGCGGTGGGGTTCCCTATTCCCATCCAGGGGAGAACGTTTCGGGCGCTGGGCAGATACACCCAGGACAGGGCGCCAATCCATCACTGGGTACACTTACTCACACTTTATATGGGGCAATTTGGAGAATTCATTTAACTTTGATCCATGTTTTTGGACTGTGGGAGGAAACCGGTGAACCCGAAGGAAACCCACACGGACACGGGGAGAACATGGAAACTCCACCCAGATCGGGATTCGAAACGGGAATCCCTAGGGCTGAGAGGAGAACATGCTAACCACTGAGCCACCGTGCCGCCCAACATTATACTATACCATCAAAGTTTTTTAGTATGCACTGATGTAGTTTTAAACATCCATCGCATTGGAAAAATCTTTTTACAAACCCACAGTTTTTAGGAGGTTGACATGCTAACCACTAATCCAGCACTTCTGGGGTGAACTTAAACAGCCCTGTCCCAAATGCTCCTCTGGACAAAAAGGCAAACTTCTCACAGAGTAGAAAGATGATGCAAACAACGCATCAGAATGGGTTGTCATTGATGCTCCTGTTCGTGAAATATATAGGTCACTTACAATCGTTTGCATGTGAAACCAGTAACATCATATATCAGTGAAGTTTAATAAGAAACAGGCCACGGTTTGGGACGCAGCCAGTGTCAACACAAAAAAAACCCTCTTACAGCAGGAACTTCAAGTATGAGTGATCAGTTTTTTAATTGAAACATCGGTGCAACATTGTTTTAATGTTACATCACAGTATGACCTGTAATGTTGACAAGTATTTACAAAACTGCTGTTCGGGACACAACCCATAAAAATCTAAAAACAAAAAAAACAAAAAATAAAATAAAACAAAACAAAAAACGAAACCAAGCAAACAATAAAAAGCAGTTAAGAAATGATTGACACTACTCCCTAACTGCCGCATCGAAGTCTAGCTGAAATCAAGTGCACGATATACTTTACAAAGTCAATGACTGTAAAGTACATTATCGGTGAAAAAACATTTAGCCACATGATGGAGGAGGGAAGAAACACATCCCCCCCCCCAGTACTAATAACCGGTCTTACCAATTAGATAAAGAGGAAGCTGAGAGAACATGTTAAAAACAAAGAACTCAGAAGAGGCGAGCTAAAGGACTCGAGTGAGCGCACGCAGGAAAGCAGAAAGCCGAGGACAACACTGACTGGTTTTGACCTTAAAATTTGCAGAGAGTGGAGGGTGAAACGGGTTCTGAGATTCGTGCCGTTGCACCAGGCAGAGTGGACTTCACCAGAACAAGGGGACATGTGCAGGACCCCCCCTTTAACTTCACAAACTAAACCATACAAGTGTCTTTTAAAGAAGGACATCCCATTAGACATTCAGGAGACGTCTCTGCTTTCAGACTTGTTCTATTGCACTTTTTAGTGTTGTGGTTTTCCTAAGAGGATAAAATGATAACGGAACTAAAATAAAGGATAGAAACTTTTGTCCTTCAAGGTGTAGTTACTATAAAGTATGACATTATGTATATTTAGAAAACATATTGTACCATCCACATACAAATACTAATCTACCAGGGACATGGCACTGCAGCTCCGGCTGAAGTTACTCCTGGCCTAGTTATAAAATAGCTCTCGATATTAGTGTTTTCAAAACAGTAGTGTTAAACGTTCTGACTGTATTTGCATTTTGCACATCATCATTCATTCTCAGTGACCCAGCTGTCTTTTAAAATCAAAAGATCTTTACTTTCTTTAAAAAAAATTAAAGGGACCAGATCTCGCATACAAAATACAATCGACCATTTGTCTCCGTGGACAAATCGAGGTCCTTAAATAAGGTTGGTGGAATTAAATGTGAAAATCCTGACCCTCTGGTGGCGCAAACTGGAGGCGCTTTTATACTTTACCCTTCTCCACCCAAAATCTCCCCTTTTTATCACGGTGCACTTATATGACATTACACATCATATTGTGTACGTCTCTAATTTTTAACATTATGTGGGAGTTCCACAAAGCAAACAAACAACAAAAAAAAAACTGTTCTGAGATGGCATCTACATGGCATCTTTCTGAAGAAATAATACTGAGCATTAGGGCAGTGTACATGCATGTGTAAGGCTCTCCAGAGGCATCATGGTCCAGGTTTGAACAGCTTATAAGTAATAAATATGAAATACTGTACATTAATAATTTAGGACAAACATAAATGACCTGCAAACTACGCTGCTGAATCACCGGATCACTCCGTGGCTCTATTTGGGAAGTGGGAGTTTGAAGCGGGATGCTTGGTTCATTGTTCTTGACATTACAATCGGCCTTAGCAACGTGATCTCTACTCACATACAGTACATTCAAGTGATACATGATGCAGGTGTCAAAGTACCAAAGTTCTAACTGCACTAACATCTAAAGATGTTCAGCCATTCCATTATTAGAATAACACCACCACCCACACCTACCCTCTTACTGGACAAATCAGCCCTGTGTTTTAAGTGGGAGGGTTTACTAATGCCAGGTTTTCTGTGAGCTAATGAGAGCATGATGAGGGCAACTACGACGCTCCAAAACACACTGAGCTGCCCTTTGTGTGTTGGAAGAACTCCCTTTTCCTTCCAGATAATGACGGCGTAAAAATGAACATTACATGATTAACATTCATACTAAACACTTTCTGGTGCACTCTAGATACTGTACTTAAATACTGAGGTTCTTACCAAAACCCAAAACGAATTAAGCTAACAACTAAAGCAGGTAAAGAGGCGTGGCCACCAGTGGTGTGGTGCTCGCCAGTGTATAAAGGTGGAAGACCAGAAATACTGGAGCCCATAGGCTTTAGTTTTGTGCTGCCATGTCCTCTTTTATATATGTCCTCTGGTGAAGCCCACTCTACACACACACACACACACACACACACACACCCCCCCCCCCCCCCCCCCCCCCCCCCCCCCCCCCCCCCCCCCCCCCCCCCCCCCCCCCCCCCCCCCCCCCCCCCCCCCCCCCCCCCCCCCCCCCCCCCCTACAATATTTACATTTCTTCCCAAGATTTCACCATGAAATTTCTGTATCATCTATATACACATTGAAAATGTATCAGAAATATTTGGACTGTCTATTTTCTTTAAATGCAGTTATTTTTTCTTCTTTTTTTAATATTTTTCTTTGTATTCTAGAAAAAAATAGTTCTTCAGTGATTTGTAGTCAAATCAGCCACCATTTCTGATTGGCTTTATCCAGCACCTGTCAGTCACTCTGTGAGGGCGGGGCCTCGGTGAGCCATCTGCTAGAGCATAGCACCAGGTCGGAGTGTAACAGAGCGAGAAAAAGTGAACATGAGCGTGGGTTTAGACTCAGTGAGGCTGGATTCTGTTCTGGTCACCCCTTCTCTATCTGTTATCTGGAGATCTTCCTCCTTTTGGGCTTGGGCAGTTTCACCTGCCGGTCACGCTCTCTCGAGGACATTGGATGAACCTAAAGGAGAAAAAAAAAGGGGACTAATGATGTATTCAGAAAAAAATACAATATTAAAAAATATATATATTCCGATTATTTACTAAACTTAAGAGTTTGAATTAATCCCATAGTTACAAGAGAAGATTTGTTAAAATCATCTAAAATAGCTCTGAAGTGGAATAATAAGCCTATTATCAAAAAATATATATTCATTCAAATTCTTAGTTTGAAAGAAAAATCTGCAGATATTGTTGCTTCAGTTAAAAACTTGTTAAGCAGGCAGACTGACGTGACCAACGTCATCCTCATCGAAACCACAAAACCACGAGGAAGCAGCTGCAGGAGCCTTCATAAAGTCCACTGTGAAAAGGTTAAGAATAAATTAAGAAGCCTGTGGGAATTCTTCAAATTTCGCTTTTCCACTGTCACAATGCGTCGCTCCAATATGACTGCAGCAATATTAAGAGTGACAGCAAATATGATGGATGAATTTTTACAGGAAAGCAGTGACTCAGCAGAAGAGAATCTAAATGCTTAGATATTTTATTAGGCTACACCCCTGCATGCATTTGTATTCCTGACTGCAAAGCCTGATTGCATTTTGGGAAACTGTCCTGAAAGCAATCACTTATGGAGTATGTTTTTTTTTTCTTCTTCTCATTAATCTATAAAAGGTTCAGCCAACTGTATGTGCCTTTATATTTTTTTTTACAAAATAACTAAATAAACTCACAAAACAAAATCACAATTAATCTGCAAAACTGTTTTACCATAAAAGATCATTAATTTTTTAAATAACTTTTATGTAATAATTAATTGAGCATTATTAATACAATTTAAATAAACAAGCTAAATAAATAAATATATAAATGAAGAATTCACACTCACAGTGCCTGACATCTTGTCCAGCTCACTCATGGCTTCCTGGATAGCAGCTTCTAAATGACTATTTAACTTCCCAGCTCTAAAAGGCAGAGAAGGACGAATGCAAACTCAACACCAGTGTTAAAGTTTTTTTTATTTTTTATAGTTCCTCTCACCAGCAGAGACGCTTCTTCAAAACATATTTTACTGCTTTAAAATTTAACATAATAGTTTTTAGTGAATGAGGCTTCAAGCCAGAAGGTGGCAGTAATGTGCAGTACAAAAGCATTACCTTAAAAAGACACATGAAAGACTGGAAACATCGACCATTACAAGAAAAAAGAAAAAGTGCAGTTTTGTATCTACAGTGCAACCAGAAAATCCAGTGCATTATATACAGTGAGGTGCTGATGTGTCAGATTCACTAATGATCATGATCAGATCAATATGGACTCCACTGAACATCTCATCACTAATATTACAAAGCTGGCAGCAATAAAAAAACAAAAAACAAAAAAACAATTACTTGATTCTTAAATCAATAGTGCAAATTGTACTGAACACAAAGACCACCCTCATCAACCTGCTGCCACCGCCCCTCAGAATGATACTCCATAATAATAATAATAATAATAATAATAATAATAATAATAATAATAATATAAAATTCTGAATTAATTACTTACTTTCTGTTTCTCTTAGCAGCTCTGTCCAGTGCCTCCAGGTCCTGTGTTAGCGTTTTCAGTTTTTCAGGCTCCACCTAGGAAATAAACAATCCTTTTTTAAATCATTTAGCAGACACTTCCATCCAAGATAAGATAGACCTTTATTTGTCCCACAATGGGGAACTTCACATTCTCAGCAGCAGATACATCAGAAGAAAGGTGAAAAAGGTATTTAGTCATTAGAAAGAAATTTAAAAACTAGGAAAAATTTAAATAGAATTAGAAATCTGAAATCTTGAAATTCTTAAAAGTGACTTACAAACGAGAGAACACAAGTCAGTAGTTAAGGAGAAAAACACTTATAATGAAACCGTATAATGAAACCTCATTAACTATTATCCAATCTGGATTTTTTTTTTAGCAAATGTTTGTGGAAGTGATGTGTTTTGAGATGTTTTCTAAGGATGCAAAGGGACTCAGCTGTACAGACTGAGTTGGGAAGATGGTTCCACCATTTAGCAGCGGTGAACGATACAGCGTGAGAATTAGCACCACAGTGAGAATGAATCACCAGCCGACATTCATCACTAGAGCGAAATGAATGAGTAGGAGTTTATTTTGGAAATACAGGGTGAAGGCAAGAGGGGCCAGATCAGTCAGTGCCTTGTACTGAATTGTGAGCAGCTACAGGGAGCAAATGGAGAGAGGGGGGAGAGAGAGAGAGAGAGAGAAACTCCTCATGTGGAAGGTGAGATACTCCTCATATGGAAGGTGAGAGGGTGAGAGAGAGAGAGACAGAGAGAGAAAGTCATGCAAATAAAGCTTTTAAATTGAAATTGAATTGAGAGGAGTGGTGTAGTGACATGGGTTCGCTTGGCTTGGTTGAACACAGGTCGGGCCACAGAGTTTTGAATCAGTAGTAGAGACTGGATTGTGCAAGCTGGGATACAGCAAGCAATGCATGACAAGTATAATTTAAACATCATACAGAAATTTTGCATTTGTTACTTTCAGGTTCTAAAGCTGCAAAGTCTGTATAGACATGACATTTTGAGCTTAACAGCTCATTAACACTCATTTGTTCACAAGCTGAAGAACACAGCGCAGCTGCTGCTGGACTATTACCTGGGCCTGGTCAGACAGTTGAATGCTGGGGTTGTGGCCATGCTCCTCCCCCATTAGTTTGTTGGGCCAAGAAGGGAACCCCTTGATCGGCCAGACAAATTCACCCACATGGAAGCCTCTTGGCCGGAAGTGCAGAAGTTCAGCAGAGGGCGAGTCCGGGTGGCGCAGCTCTTCCTCGCTGCTCAGGCTCTTGGTGTCAGAGGGACTGGGTGCACAGTGTCCATTAAAATGCCCGTTAAAATGGGCATAGTCCTTCAGCAACGGTCCTTCCAGGCTAGTTGAAGAGCTAGGGGACTGGTCATCACCAGTCAGTGGCTCGCTGTAGCCGCCGCGCGTGCACAGAGGTGGCCCGCCGTTTATATGTGCGCACCGCTCCACCGTCTGCTCTAGGCGCTCTTTGAAATTGACGTGAAGCGGAAGTTGGTTGTAGCGAACATTCCCCGAATTTAGATCATTTATCTGGTCCGGTGGTTCGTGCGGGTTTGTTTCCGCACCACCCGACGTCGTTCGCTCCCCACCGTCGCTGCATGGACTGCTTCTAACCTGTGCTGAGCATTCCAGGAACTCCTCCCCTTTCCAGTGAGCATGGCCCTGCTCCTCCCACTGCTGACCCGGTGAACGGAAGTAGTCGTGTGTGTCCGTGCCATCAGGCGTGCCCTTGCCCTGCCCCGAACTCTTTCGGGTGCGGTTGGTTCGCGGCAGTGCCACTGTTGGAAGAGGAGGCCTAGAGCAGTGCTGCGGGCCAAGTTCACTGGCTTCGTGCCCTCGTGCCCCATGATGAACAGCATTGACCGTGTGTGGCAAACCATGAGGTTCTCCTATAGAAGCAGTGAATGCGGTCATGGCTCTGAGGGCAGGCACAGGGCTAGCCTGTTTCCTGCTGCTTCCCACTGCCGACGTGCTTATGCCCATCTGCATGCCTTTGCTGCCCGTATCCACTGCCGCCCGGTACATGGCTTCCACCGCGTCAGTGCCGGCACTTGATAACTGCTCAGACCCGTGACCTCCAGTGCTTGAGGCTCCTGTGACTTCGTTCTGACTTTGAAGCTCCTGCTGCCCTTTTTGAAACACTCCTGCTTTAGAGGCATGTGATGGTACCCCAGGTTGTTGTGAGCTCATCTGGGTATGAGAGTAGAGGATTACAAAATTATGAAAGATGAATTTTATAGGCTTACTTCAATGTGATAAATTAATATGTGAAAATTATACAAACGCCTTTAACAAATCAAATCACACACGCATTATCTCTGACAAACGGGGGAAAAAAACTTTTTAAAACAGGACTTTCTGCTGCCATTCTTCCTTCAATTGCCTATTAGAAAAAATAAATGGTCCAGCTGCAGCTTCTTCAGCACTTTTACACGCTCCTAACAAGCTCACCTGGTAGTCCTGATACAGGCAGGCCATGCTGTTGGAGTTGGGGGCATTATTCTCAGGGTAGGATGTTTCTGAATAGGGGTGCCCCTGGGTGTCATATGGAGAGACTCTGTGCATGCTCTGGAGCGATGAATGCAGCTGATGCTGCTTATACATGTGTCCTGGGCCACTCATGATAGCACTTAATTGGGGATTATCCATACTGCAGTTTAATGATGACACATTACCTGTGAGCAAAAAAAATATAGAGAAAAATTTATTAGAATTATAAAACACCTGCTCACTCAGTCAGGATCAGATCAGAGTCTGACATGAGCTGAAAGTGAAGAGACTAAAGGCTGATCACGAATTCAACTGATAATAAAACTGCATATACTCTGTGTGTGTGTGTGTATATATATATATATATATATATATATATATATATATATATATATATATATATATATATATATATATATATATATATAAATATAAATATAAATATAAATAAATAAATATATATATATTTTTTTTTTTTCCACAGAGGCAGATGAACCCCCCCCAACATGCTGCTCATGCTCAGACCAGGAGCAGTGTAACGGTTAATGGAAGGCATTACATTCACATTTAGTAGACACCTTTATCCAAAGTGACAAACATCCCACCATGATTGGGGTCAGAATACAAGGTTGATCCATCAACCCTGAAGCAATGAACTTAAGGGCCTTGCTCAAGGACCCACATTGGGATTTGAATCCTCAACTTTCATATTGAGAGCACTAACCACTGAGCTATTATACGATTTCAAAGCATGTGGAGGACGCTGGCCATTGGTACATTGATGATGGAAGAGAGCAGAGTGTACACAATGCAGTTATTTGTAAATGCAAAGGCCGCCTGCAGACTTGGCACAAAGACGGACATATTTTGTCACTTAACAGATGGATGTGATGTTTAATACAAAGCTTTAAAATGTCAAAAAAGCTAATTAATTATCAAATTAAAAGTACTATTTTGGCAAAAACCAGTGAACCTCTACTCATGTTTAATTATAGAATGCGAAACATAATTAGAGTTGCTTTAACGTCAGTAGAATGTTAACTACAACTAAACACAATGTGAAATCAGCCTGAAATCAATCAAGTGCTTTAAAAATAGTGAAGGCTCCTGCCCATAGAGGGAGCTCTGGGTGCCTATGCTCATGACGAGCCCTCCAGATGGTACAGAGTCTGCAGCGCTTGCTCTGACTTTCTCTCGGTGCGTTTTCTTTCCTCCACCTCGGTATTCCACTACAAGGCTGAATGATGCTTTCCCACTCTCTCTGGCTCTTCCTTTCTCTCCCAAGCAAAGGCTGCCAGATGGCACGGTAGGTGAGAGTATCGCTTAATCTCTCCCTTTACAGAAAACACCTGTCTTCCCCTGAAGCCATCAGTGGTACACTTTATTTAAACCAATTTTAATAATGAATGATCAAAACCGGTTCATTTTGTTAAGTTAGTTAACTTGCCACCACCTCTGAAGGTGGACTGAAGTGTTGTTTTAAAACAACATGCTCGTTTAAATGATCAAAAATGATCCAATAAGTGCAGAAATAAAATTCTACCAATAATTTGATCAACACGTTTCCATGCACTTAGGTAATGTGATCACCGTCAAACTCTGGGTCTATGTGAGTCACTCAGTAATCACATTTCTTTCTAAATACATGACGCATGCACCTCTATGACAGCTCTTACAATCCAAGTAAACAAGCCACCAGACCTGAGGACTGTGGAGTCGAACTGGGGTGTTGTTTTTCAATGGGTTAATTTGTTATATTTAAACTCAGCGTGGTCCTATTAAAAAAGAAACTCATGATAATATTCAAATACAACTGAAGCGGATACCAATTTACATTGTAAGCTTGGTTTCGCAGGAAGAGTCTACGGTTTGGTATCGAAATCCACAAAATAAATTACAGATTACAGTTCAGATAAATAGCATTAAGTACAAAAAGAAAAAATGTTGGTCACTGTTGCTGTTAATACTCATATCAGTACTCTAATTTTATCTGTATTCAAACTGCCAAACTTCACAAGGGTGAAACCTCAAATCAAAGTCCATTAAGCCCTCATTGGCTTCTATTATAAAAAGCAATTGTACTGTGCACTTCAACATGACAACATTTAAAGTTGTACATGGTCAGATACAAAATAGTATCGGTGCTGTAACCTTTATGGTTTTGTGTTGTTGATTAGGACTCCTCCTACACATTGCACTACAGTCATGGCCAAAAGTTTTGAGAATGACAAATATTAATTTTTACAAAGTCTACTGCTTCAGTTTTCATAATGGCAATTTCATCATCCAGAACTTCAAGGAGCGAGGTTCCATTGTTGCCAAAAAGGCTCCAGGGCGTCTAAGAAAGACCAGCAAGTGCCAGGACCGTCTCTTAAAAACGTTTGAGCTGCGGAATCGGGCTACCAGCAGTGCAGAGCTTGCTCAGGAATGGCAGCAGGCAGGTGAGTCCATCTGCACGCACTGTGAGGCGGAGACTCTTGGAGCAAAGCCTGGTCTCAAGGAGGGCAGCAAAGAAGCCACTTCTCTCCAGAAAAAACATCAGGGACAGACTGATATTCTGCAAAAGGTACAGTGAGTGGACAGCTAAGGACTGGGGTAAAGACATTTTCTCTGATGAATCCCCTTTCCGATTGTTTAGGACATCTGGAAAACAGCTTATTCGGAGAAGACGAGGTGAGCGCTACCACCAGTCTTGTCTCATGCCAACTGTAAAGCATCCTGAAACCATTCATGTGTGGGGTTGCTTCTCAGCCAAGGGATTCGGCTCTCTTACAGTCTTGCCTAAAAACACAGCCATGAATAAAGAATGGTACCAGAATGTCCTCCAAGACCAACCATCCAAGAGCAGTTTGGTGATCAACAATGCCTTTTCCAGCATGATGGAGCACCTTGCCGTAAAGCAAAGGTGATAACTACATGGCTCAGGGAAAAAAACAGAGATTTTGGGTCCATGGCCTGGAAACTCCCCAGTTCTTAATCCCATTGAGAACCTGTGGTCAATCATCAAGAGACGGGTGGACAAACAAAAACCTACACATTCTGACAAAATGCAAGCATTGATTGTGCAAGAATGGACTGCTATCAGGCAGCATTTGGTCCAGAAGTTGATTGAGAGCATGCCAGGGAGAATTGCAGAGGTCCTGAAGAAGAAGGGTCAACACTACAAATATTGACTTGCAGCATTAACTCATTCTAACTGTCAATAAAAAACAGAGGGCAACAGATCATGTGAAAATATAATATTTGTGTCATTCTTTTGGCCATGACTGTACATAACAGCTACACAAGAAAGGGAAGGACCATTACCCAATCGTTTGAAGTTTAAAAAAGTTTCTGGAGTGGACCATGTGAGAAATATAACAGCTAAAGTGGAATGACTGCTCTGATTATAAAATCCAAAATGTGGGCAAGTTCAGGTAAACCGTGAAGGCTGCTCACCAACATCTGCTTTAACGTAGAATACTTTTTTTTTCCTAACCTTTTTACCAGGAGACTGACTTGCACACTAACAATACATTTTAAGAAGTTGTGTGTTGGGCAGGAAGATGAAAAATGTTATATAATATAATGGAAATCCATTAATTATTGAAACTCTACCATTTAGCATAAGCTAGACTGTTGGACTAATAATCTGAATATTTGTGGTTTAATTAATATTTACATAATTTATATCAGTTTTCTTATTTACTAAATCAATACGTTTATAGATATAGACAAAATGTCTTTTTTGCGATTATCCAGTCTAATTATTTTAGCCCAGTTGTATTTTTTCTTGGGTTTTTCCTTCATTTTTACTAATATATACAATGCCCCTACATGCTGATGCTCAAAACAGTTTTTTAATAAAATATTTTCTGACAGTAAAATTCAGACTGGCAAAACGCTCGACCATCTATCTACTACTCCAAATGGTAGACAAGAAAGACGGCATTTGGAAATATTGTCCACATGACTCAGCACTTCTCTTGATAACATGGCATGCTGACTCAGCATCATGACTGCTTTTTTAATAGGCCTTGACGACTCCAAGAGCAGAGCTCCCCCCAAAAGAAAAGCCCCATTGTATGATAGACCTGAGCAAATATCATTTCTCAGCCTGACATTAACAAAATGAAAGGCTCGAATATTCAGCCCCAAAATGAAAAATCTCCTTCATTTTGGTACGATGTCTGAGTGACTCGTGGGGAATTAGATCTGGTTGCTTTTAGTTCAGGGTTTTTTTTTTTACACTTGAAATTGAGACCACACTTTGGCCTGTTTACTTTCGCACAACATGAAATGTCCAAATACTGCACTTGCTGACATCACCGCAAACAGAGAACATGTGTAGCTGAACAATCTGAAAGAAGGTATTGAAATAGAGGAAAAGATGATAAAGGAAAACAGCTGCTCAGAGTTTAAAAGCAAAATATTCACATTCGTAAGAAGATAAACAATCTGTGAGAGATGGGGCCCTGAACTGAGCCTTGTACAGTATTTTAAGTTCTATAATAAACTGTGTTCAACATGAGGCATGCTTTTTTTTTATTTTTATTTTTTTTAAAAATAATAAATAAACTTAATTATACTTAATGAACAAAAGTAATGGGACACATCTCTGAAACATAGATCTTAGATATTTTATTCTATCCCACCTCGACTGACTCAAATTACGCACTTAGTCGGGCATTTTGACTGAACTGGTAACCTATTTTGTAACAGCTTTTGTCCAATTGTAAAAACTTCTGTGCTGATGACCTGCAAAAATGCATAGAACATTTATCAAAATAATTGCTGAGTTGAACAGGGCTCTCAAACTACAAACACTGCCTAATTTGATAAAACCTTCCTGGACAGAGTGCCCAGCCCTCTGTTGAAATCCTTGGGCCAGGAACACTCATGTTGTTCTGAAGGCCAAACACTGCAGAACCTGATAGTAAACAGAGATGCTGATGAGAGTGAGCACTATACACAGTCCTACAGCGCATGCCATCACTGAGCAGCACTATAGTGTACATTATGCTTACAGTACAGTACAGTAGAGTGTAGTGCAGCAGTAATTGCATATTGGTGTACATACAGGGATGGGAGGAGTTCTGAAGTATATAAGAATGATAGCGGACAGCCCGCTGAGCTCGAGGGCTCACCCAGTATGGACAGCATGTATGATCTACTGATGCTGCTGGTTGCCGGGTAGGTTGCCATGGAAACCATGGCTGGATGATTGGTGGTGCTGTCCGCAGTTTGATTCAGACGACAACCCCCTCCCCATTCTATTACCATACACACAATAATACACACATACACACACGCGCACGCGAACACATGCTGCACAGAAGAGGACCATGATTTAATGGGACTGGGGGTTTGGGCTGGGTGTGTGCAGAGTAAAGCCATGCAGTGCGTCAACACTGTATGTGTATACACGGTCATAGAACAGGATGTCCTCCTTGTTAGAAAAGAAAGAACTCAGTCTTAGATTAATAGCACTAAGGTTTAGAACCTGTGCCAATTTTAAAGGTGCACTTAGTGACTTCTCAGTAATGATGTGAATACCTATTTAAGATGACAGCATACGAGGCTTTAGTGTTTTAAAAAGGCACAGGACTTTAACTTCATACTTACAGTAAGTAATCAAACAAAGGTGGGCTGATCAGTCTGATTACAATGGAGGGCTGTGTAAATTAAAATGAATTCTAAAACATTTTTAATGCAGTGATTAGAGACTTTTGGAATCATCGTAACTCACTCCATTACACTGCTTGTGGGATCAGGTGACCTTCTACTCGAACACCAGTATTCTCCAAAACCAGCTACAAGTTTTAAATGGACCCATTATGTAAAATTCAGTCCCTCTGAGATTTCGGGTAACAATACCACAAAAGTGCCACTGCAAACCTGACTGCACTTACATAATTGTTCCCTCACCCCTGGATATCTTTTATTATTACAATTCTTTACTATGATTTGTTTTTGTACTTTTCACGTGTAAACTGTATGTTCTACTGTGTTGATTGTTGTTCTATGGAGCACTAAAGGAATATTTTTTGGCTTCAAATAGTTTTTATATTAATTTATATAGTTTTTAAGTCATAGACAGCGTGCTAATTGTGCATTTTAGTAAAGTAATAAGACTAGATTCACTGGTCCTCAGAGTATCCGTGCACCTCAGGTATGATATGTCAAAATAAAAACCTGAGGTCTGCACATGAAACATTAAAACATCGTAGAGACTCAAAGTATTTTCAGGTCTCCTCTAAACTTCTAATTAGATTGCGGGGTTTTGGTTTTGGGGTGAAAGAGAAGTTACAAAGTTGGAATGGAATGGAATTACAACAAATCAATTATGAGTAGAAATAGAAGTGGGACAATTAAAAAGTCTGAAATGCATTTTTATGAACTACTTTAAAATGTAAACTCACCACAGCTGTCCACAGAGCAGATGAAGACACAAGCGAGTTGTTATGAAGAGCAAATAAACATAAACTGCTGCAGTAATGGATTATATCAAAATCACCTTGGTTCTTGTTTTACAGCCAGATGCAAGTCACCTGGCTTAATTACACTGCAGAGTGGAAGCCTAGCTGTAAGGTACCAGAGCGCAAGGCAGAGCCAAATTAATTAAAAAGTTGCAGAAGACTTTCTATATGAGAACTTCTGGTCTATATGAGATCAGTTGGAAGTGGGGGGGGCTGGACTTTGAATGGGCCAGGGGTCCATCACTGGACAGATGCACATAAACATGCACCGATGGGCAATATAATACCTCTAATTCAATGTTTTTAGACTGTGGGAGGAACGTAATGCTACACACAAAAAAAATAAAAATAAAAATAAAAAAACACAATGCAGAAATAGAGAGAACATGCAAACTAGATAAAAAGGACCCAAGTCAGCCAAGAAATAAACATAGAACATTTTTGCTCCAAGGCGACAGTTATACAATGTGTCTGTGATGTTCACACACTGTCAGCAACAGAACAAAAAAAAAATATGTGAAGATGCGAAGTGGGTGGAGTCAGCAAAACTACAACGTTAAGCGACGGTAAACTTAATGCAAATTAGAAGCAAAGCCATGTGACAAGTACCAGTGGGATTTGGACAGGGTAGTATGTGTGATCCCCATCTCCATAGTGAAACAGATTCACAGATATTTCTTAATACTAGAGAGGGAGAGGGAAAAAAAGTATTAGGACATTAATGATTAATTTAAGATTTTTTTTTTGTCAGTCACATGGTTTATAAAATAAAGCACCTAGTCACACATATGAGGAACTCATATGTGAAAACAGGGTTATTTTATGTGTCCAGCATCACACTGTGCCGCGGGACATAAAGCCATAATTGTATCATGTAGCCATAACTACATGAGGTCATTTTGTAGATGCTTTTGTTCAACACGTCTCACAGGTGTACAACTTGAAGGTTGGGGATCGGCCATGATGTACCACTCCTGGAGCAATGAGGCCTTGTTTAAGAACCCACATTGAGAACTTTGGTACACTGGGGTTTTGTACCCAAACATTCAGATTGATAAACAACCAAACCACTGAGCTACCACACCCACCCACACACCTCATTTAACTGATGAGTATACATAGCTTTATTTATTGTGAAAAAAAATTTAAATCTAAAAATGCAATAGATACCACCATATACATCTCTAATGAGCTTATCAGTATGATAACTAAAGTTTAGTGTGAAAGACCCACAAAGATCTCTGACCTCAACCCGACCAAACACCAAAGACAAATTCTAAATTTTTTAAAATGTAAATAAACCATAGCTTAAAGGAAAGGAGGTGTATATAAAGTGTTCAGCGAGTGTAAATGCTCTTTTTGTAATCTGTGTGACCATGTGTTAGTGTTTTGTTGGTTTGTTTATTCAAATTTAGCACATTTTTGCGTGTCAGTGTTTGATGATGTTCATTCACTAACAGGTTCACTATGTAGCAAATGCAGTGTAGTGAATGAGGGCGAGTGAATCACTTCAAACACTGAGTGTGAACCTGCACATACATACACACACACACACACACACACACACACACACACACACACACACACGAAAGTGCTGGTTGTATAGAATTAGTAGGAATAATGTCAAAGCAATCAACCTCTCTGCAGCAAATTGTTTTCCGAGTAGCATGTTGTTCTTATAAAATGCACTTTATCGCAACTGTAAAGGCAGAAAGGCTGAAATGCAACCAGCACTTTTCATAGACGGCTTGAGTTTAATGACCGAGAAATCAAAGAACAGTTTTGCGTTTCTGATTCCGGCACCACCAACAAATCTTCCTTACTATTGTCCTTAAGATGGTTTATTAACATATATTTAGATTTGCAAATGCTTTTTCCACAGAGGCTGTCTCACAAACATCTTATTAGCCCTTTACTTGATTGTTAGGAAGCTGATCAAGTGAAATACGCAGAAACGGCATAAAATGTCACTAAATAGAACTTAAAAATAACCGCGTGGTGATAGACAAGAGCCAGAGAGCTTGCCTGCCGGCCAAATCTGTTTAGCCCTGAAAGCCCACTGTAAAAGCTTACAAAAGAAATATCTGGCCATCCCGTGCGATAGTGCTGCACACCATTATTTTTCAATCCAGGTTTCAGGAATATTGCATGCTACACAATTTCGTGCTCTTGCTACTCAAACATACAAGGCTCAGTTGACTTAGGATTGCAAATTTGATTATCTAGTTTAATACACCGTAAGCAAACACACTGTTGTTGAATCTACTAAAACACATTAAGGATGTCCAGCTCATGACAAATGGACGGTACATGCTCAGGTCTTACCTGCTTCAGAAATGGCCTGGACACAGCTAGCATCGTTGTTATTGGGTACCATACAGGATACATTCTGCCGGATGTGTCCGTGAGGGATGCCTTGTTGCTGTGGAAGCACATGTGACAGTTGAGGGTGGGTGCCTGGGTGTCCCATAGCTGAATGTCCATGGGGAACCGGCCCAGTTTGGCCCAAAGGGCCACAGTTTCCCATAGCCGTGGTCTGCATCTGGTTCATCATAGCTGGGAACTGTGTCCGAAGGCCTTGGGCACCGGGCTCCATGTTGGGACAATGGACTAACGACTCTGATGGGCCGTGGAGTCGCTGCTGGAGCTGCATGCTCTGTTGGGCAATTCCAGGGGGCATGGCACCTTCTACAAAGTGCATCTGACTTGGGACTGTATTTAATGGCCGACTTCCCCTGGCTATGTGGGAACTCTGGTTGCTCATGGACTGGAGCAGCTGGGCCATCGAGGTGTTAGGAGGTAGACCTCCAAGTCGGGGCACTTTCCTTATTTGCTCCGGAGGAGGGCAGGGTGGTCTGGGGCCACATATTTCAGGTTTAATCATGCTGTATACCATGTCATGGTTGCCGGTGTTCAAAGGCTGCTTGCGTTTGCGCAAAGGGTCACGCTGCTGGGCCATGAGCTTGTCCCGCAGAGCTGCACGTCCACTCTGGCCCTCAGGCATGGGCATTAGCATGGTGGAAGTTGGTGGGAGCATGGGGTTAAGAGTGTTGGGTCCTTCTGCAACTCTACTACCTATATTAACACCAGCCACAGAGCAAGGGTGCCCATTGCCTCCACCTCCGCCATTACCACAACTGGCAACAGTAGTGCCGCCACCCCCCATGGCACCAGCACCCATACCAATACCAGCACCACTGCCACCCACCCCACTGTTACCACCTAGTTTGTTTTGATTTGCTAGCTGTGCTTTGGCTGCTGCTGAGAGAAGACTACTTGCAGGGAACGAGGCAGCACTGTGTTGGTTAAGGATCTGGTTAAGGGGCATGCCCAGGAGTCCCGGGTGGCTTTTCTGGGTGGCACTATTGACAGAAGCTGGGGGAAACATGGAGTTGTGCTGACTGCTGATTGCATTACTCATTCCAGACAGGACTTGGTTGGGGTCTTTGTAATGGTGATGGGCGTCTGGCTTGGCAGAAGGGCTAGATGGCATGGTGGGTCTGGGTGAACCCATAGAGGATCTGGGTGATCGTGGTGGAACCTTGATGCTGCCACAGGGTGCCTGAGGCCCTGAGGGCATGACGAAGCTTCCATGCTCTGAGGAGGTGGAGGACGAGCGAGATCGCTGTGGAGATGCTTCTATACGGTTCAGTGTAGGTCCAGACATATGCACGGGCGAGGTGACTGGTGAGGGAGAAATGGAGGTGGCTGCACCATGCTGAGTTCTTTGCATGTGTCCACCGTGACCGACCGGCCCAGGTTTTACCGTTGGTAAGGGCAGATTGCTTGGCAATGGAACGATGGCAGGGGGGATGTTTACATTCATCATTGGTACCTGAGAGTGGGCATTAGGTTGAAAGTTAGATGGGTTTGGATTGGTCATTGGACTCTGAATGACAGGTTTACTGGGAATGGGATCCAGAATTCCTAGAGGGTCTTTCTCTGAAGACAGCAGTTTTTTCTGAAGGGTACACGTAGGGGGCATAACCGAGGGAGGAACGGAGTGAGGGGCAGACTGGGGCTTATGGTGAAATACTGCTCTGGCCATGTCCATATTAGGTGGGTATACATTACAGTGTGGCTTTTTCATGATGGGGCTTTTGTTGGGGACAGGGGGTGAGAGAGGTGTGTTAGTCCTTCCAGCCATGGCACAAGATAACTGGGCAGCAGGGGAACCATGGATCATGACACTAGGGGGAGACAGGGGAGTCCTGCTGTTGCCATGAATTGGACTGGGACTGCCAGTCCCCTGGAAGCCGCAAGGATTGCTTCGTGCAAATCCATCTGGACTACCTAGAGAGTCTGTTCTTGGGGACACCGAGCCATCCCCGTAGACCTGTAAACCCGTGGACGGGCTAAGCATGCCCCCATGTCCACTCCGGTACGGAGACTTCGGTCCTGGCTCGCTGCCACACAGTCTTTGTTGTGAATATCCAGAATAATGCTCTAGCTGTTGAGCACCACCCACATCCACAGAGTAGTGTCGTTGACCTGCTGCCATCATTTTGAATGGGTTCTTACAGTCAGGTAGTGTTGAGTTATGTGGCCCATCATGGGTCTTATTCCTTATTGCTCGAGAAATTGTAGACTGCTGGATGGAAGGTGCCATGGAGGTCACGCCTAGTGATAAAGTGAAGTAGTTTTATTATCTAGTTAAATGAAATTGGTGAGAAATCAGTGAGTTAAAGGAAAATCTCATACTTGTGCCACCAGTGGGACCAGTCAGCGATAAGGAAGGATGTGGCAACTCCATACTCCTGTGCAGGGTGGCTACAGCAAGGAGTTTTCTCTTGTGAATGCACAGCTTTGTGACATCTTCATCAGCCTTTACATCCTCCGCCGTTCTCTGCTTAACAGCGGCCCCCGGATCAAAATTAAACACCTGGGGCAAAACATATAGAACATGATTTATTGCCGGCTGAATAACTTCATCTGTGTCTAGTAGGGATCACAGGTCCCCTTACGATTAATTATTTGTAACGTTCTTAATCGCAATTAATTGTTAAAATAATTAATTGTCTCATCCCTGGTCTCCAGTACATTTAGGTGGTTGTTTCTGTATAAATGGTACTACTACATTTATCTTCTTAAAACTACAAGGTGCAGACATTACACTGACCTTCGGGAGGATGAGTGGACACTCCAGGCCACACTTACAGGTGCCATCAGTCAGTAGGTAGGTCTTCACCTGATCCAAGCTGGACAGCACTGATCCACTGGGACTGTTTAAAATAAAAGACATGATGAAGATGTGCAAAATAATCAAGAGATTCAACATTAAGTGCAGCCACATGCATTTCACCTGATATAATGGACACCGGTGGACTCCACCTTTCGCTGCCAGCCAATAGGCACCTGAGCAGGTGCAGGCTGCCCCTCGCCCTCCCCTCTCTCGCTCTCCTTTCCTCCATTCATTTTTTTGTCTTAGCGCTTGACTCCGCCAGAGATCACAAGTTCTTTAATGTCCCAGCACAACATGTCATTGTGTCTTTTGGAAAAGGGTGGTGGGGACCGAGTGCTTTGACTTTCCTCCAAAAGGAGAAAAAACACCAAAAAAAACAAAACAGAAAAATTGCCACTGTAGAGCGTAAAAAGGGCCGAGATGCACTTCACACAGGCTCACAGCAGGACCAAACCTCTGACGAGCCCCACTACGCTGCTACCAAATGCGGACGGGGAATCCCCTGTCGGTCTCTGACCAATCAGCGCCATGAGTTTGTCTAACGGGGCTACATATGCAAAAGAAAAAGCAAACACCTTACAGCAGAAAACACATGTTTACAATGCGAGTGCACAGCAGGCCACCAGGCAGCCCGCTCACTCAGCATAAGAGAGGACTCTCCAGGTCGCAAGGCTGCTCAGTCCTAACGTGGTGGCTTCGCATCTTCTCTCGGGCAGATCAGTTTAAAACAGAAACGTCCGTCACGTCGATGGCTGACGAACGGGACCGGGCGTGATTTGCAGGATTACTGTGAGACATAAAGGAAGAAAGAAAAAAAAAAAGTGTCAGGTGATTTGTTTGAAAATACTTTCCATCTATGTTTTAACGAATGGCAAAAAGATTGTCCGTGGTTTTTTTAGTAAGTGTAAGCAACATCTGATCAATCTGCATCCCTAATATTTGACAGAGCTTTATTACAAAGAATAGAGAGAGACCCTGCAAACTGCATACATTTCAGCAAAGGGTGAATCATCCTCGCTCTGTATTTCCTGTTGTGGATGACTAATACTGTAAGAGTGGGACCAAACACAGGGAAGGAGGAGGGTATAAAAGGTATGAATCTTTATATTCATCACACAGGATCGGGGCAAATGGAGCGTAATATTGATGGTTTCAACATAATATTTAATACCCTATATTTTTTTATTTATTTTAATGTCCAGGAAACAAGCAAAATAGCAAAACTGTCCCTTTGCTGGATTTAAGTATATATGTTATTATAAATCATAAAAAATTATCTATGTTTAAAAAAAAAAGGTAGATTGTAGGCCAATTGTAGACTCACAGACATAAAAATCAATCATTTTACATCAAATCAAGTATATGATCCAAGACTGTTTTTTTCCAGCAGCTATATTCATTACATTTTATTGAGAAGCTGTGTTACCTGCATGCACAGTATCCCTCCCCCCCCCCTACGTTGTGGCAGTCATAAAGCACATAATGCACATTGAGCATCATCCTGTGAGCATTAGAACAAACAGCTAGGCATATAAGAAGAGGTTTTTTTGTAATGAGCATCTTCATCAGCTGAAACCATAGTATGTTACAAAACATGGTTTTACAATGTCCGTGTAAAGAGCTGAACAGATTGCCAACCTCAACAGATCTGAAAACCTGTAAGATGAGCTGGAATGACAATTTCCAGTCCTTGTGTGGAGACATGGCGGAAAGCCTTCCCACTATATTTTTATTATTATATATTATTGTGAAAAAAGGCCAACATCACTGCTATGGATGGATGGACGGGGGGAGGGATGGATGGATATTTAAAATCGATCCCAAAAGGAAATTTAGGAAGATGTAATGTTCAAGTGCAGATGTTTCTCGACCTACAGATGTAGCAGATGTGGAACTGAGCACTACTAAACAAAGCTTGACATCTGATTTTTCAGATTTATTAAATAAAAAGTCACATTTTTTAGCAGCTCTTCGATTAATATGGGCCAAGGCTGATTTTATGCAGGCGAAACCATGAGGGCTACTATGTGTCACTAATCCAGGTCACTGTTGCTGACTCAGTAGTGGCCTATGTGAGCTGCTGAGCAAGAAGACAGGCAGACCATGGACATGTTTATTATTTTACTGACTCGCTTAAGTTTGTAATAAACCTTCAGAATTAAAGAACACAGAAGAACCAAAAGTCCTAATTGTAGAAAGCGAGTGCTGGACTGAGATTCTCAGATTACAGCTGTGATTCCAAAAAAAACCCCAAGATAATAAGAATTACACATCGACCCTGAACATCAAACAGAAGTTAAATCAGATTTGGTTCATCTTTAAATTTATAGCCGTGTATTGTGTGATTGCTGTACTGTCCGTGTTATACTACACTAATAAACAAACCATCTGATACTGTACTTCAACTCGTATCATTTCAGAGACAAGTATGAAGTATTCTTCACCTCCTTGTTTCTACAATTATGGCCCATTTTATCAGTTCTAATTTCCATAATGACGCACTTTGTGGTTCCAGAAATACTGACTAGTCTATCTATTTTTGTATTCTATGTGAGTCTCCTTTACTTTGTTCTCTAATGGTCAGCACATGCACATGATCCCCACAGAGCAGGTATTGTTTGAGTGGTGTATCATTCCTCTGATTAGACCTGATTAAAGATTAAGAAATGACTATCCGCCGTATCCGCATTTATGTCTACTGGGTGTAACAATAAGTAAGATGCTTTTAATAGTGTGTACAGGGTTTTAAATTCCAGTAGCACTTCTGTGTCTGACCCACTCATACCAGCACAACACACACTTACACACCACCACCAGGTCAGTGTCACTGTAGTGCAGAGAACCATCTGTTACCCAAATAATTCCTGCTCTGTGGTGATCATGTTGAAGGCCTTGTTATCAAAGATCAGAGAAAATGTTTTACAGAAACAGATAGGCCACAGTCAGTAATTCTAAAACTACAAAGTGCATCGATATGGATTTATAAAACTAACCAATACAATGAATGTACAAACAAACTAGGTGAACTTCATAATGGTCAGTGTGATCTTCTTAAATAAACAAATTATATTACTGCATAATTATATTTTTCATTCCCTCTCAGCCACATGCTGTACAATACATTAGCATTATGTAGTGATGCTATGGGCCACCCAGGTACAGACCGAGCCTTATCATTGATCAATTAACAATCTGGAGAGCTATGTTTAACTGAATGCCCCCAAGAGCTATTCTAGATGGAAACGCTATGGCTGTGCTTAATCTATGCCGGAGAGAAGGGCTGAGTCAGACCTGTTAATCAGACCCTACTTCATGATCTCACTGACAGCTAAGCCTATAAGCAATCACAGAAATACCACGTGACCAAAGGGTCATATACTGTAAGAGATCACTTTAAAAAAAAGAGCATCTCATATAATAAAGCAACCCACCCTCACACACAACTCTGTTTATTAACTACACTACAGAACCTGAAGACTAATCACTATACTGATAAAGTTGAGCTGTAAGAACATATCAATTAATCAATCTGTAATCAAATCTGGGAAAAAAATCTGCAAATAAGTCAATATTCCAGTTTAATTTGATAATTTAAACTGAATATCTTACAGAGGTGAACATTTTATGGACCTATACAAACTCAGCAATGTAAATACTCATAAGCTACAGCAGCAGGTTGAAGGAGACCCAATTTAAACATTTAAGTTGACGTTATTTAGTAAGTGTAATTTAAAGGAAGAGCAGAAAACTAATTAAACTAATACTCATAACTTACAAGCCACCACTCATTGCAATTTTGTTTTCCTCATTATTTACTGTCATGGTTTTATCCAAATCAATGCATGCAACCCAGATGGTTGGGGTGAGAATACAGGGTGAGCCATGATGCTACACCCCTGGAGCAATGACGATTAAGGGCCGTGCTTAAGGGCCCACACAGGTCATCTCTGGCTTTAAACTCCCAACCTTCAGATTGTTAGCCCCATGCCCTAACCACTCAACCACACCCTGCTATCAGGACTAACGATCATGTGGTTTATTTACTATATGGACAAAATGATGAAGTGTTTATGGAGACACACCACCTCAGATGTAATCAACCACCTCTCCCTTACATTCTTGACAAATGCACTTTTTGAGAACAATTTGGGAGAGGCTGAGAACAAGGTCCATGAAGGCCTAGTTGGAAAACTTGGTGTGAGAGAAATGGAGTGTTCCCCACAAAGGACCAACCTTAACCTTATTACATACATTTGAAGTGAACTACAGACTATGAGCTACACTATTTCATCCAACATCAGCATCTGACCTCAGAAATGTTACTCTGGAAGAAAGAGCAAAGACCTCCAGAATCTCCGAAGGCTTTACCGGTGGAAGATGTTGCTTTTGCAGCCGTTACAACAAAACAAAAACGGTGTAGTGTAGATGTAAACATGTCCCGACACTATACTTCAAAATCACCGCAACGTCTCACTGCAAAATACGCTTGTAAGATTTGATTCCCGGGCCACGTGAACAAGGTACTCGTCTGTGTGGGTTTCTTTTGGAAGCTCTAGTTTTCTCTTTTAGTCCAAAGACATGGAAGAAGGTGAACTGGAGATAACTGCCTATTGTGTGTGAAAACATATTCACCAGTGTCTGTCCTATGACAGACTGGTGAGCTGACCTGACCTGGCTTCTGCTGTGTGAGGACTGAAAACTGCTGAGGAATTACTGCAAACACAATTACAATCAGAAATTCATTCATTCATTCATTCATTCATTATTTCCCACTTTATCCTCTATTAGGGTCGCGGTGGGGTTCCCCATGCCCATCCAGGGGAGAACGTCTCGGGCGCTGGACAGATAGACCCAGGACAGGGCGCCAATCCATCGCTGGGCACACACACACTCACACAGACACACTCTATATGGGGCTATTTTGAGAACTCAATTGACTTGATCCATGTTTTTGGACTGTGGGAGGAAACCGGAGAACCCGGAGGAAACCCACGGAGACACGGGGAGAACATGGAAACTCCACCCAGATGGGGATTCGAACCGGGAATCCCTAGCGCTGAGAGGCGAACGTGCTAACCACTAAGCCACCGCGCCGCCCCGATCAGAAATTAAAAAAAAAAAAAAAAAATCACACTTATAGAAGCATGTCAGAGACATTATTGCTTAGTATTAAACAATATAAATAAACAACGATCTGTATCCATGTGAATACTGAGTTTGGACTTTTAGAACCACAAGGCTATATCTATAAGCATATACAATAAGCATTACTCAAAATACTTCAACATAACATACAATATACTCTATATGACCTTAAGAATTATAGTGACTATAGTAGCTGGGCTTTTCTTTCTATTTGGGTCTTTAGTCTTCCAGAACATGCTCCTCTTGATTCTAAAGTGTAGCAAGGGATCTGATTGGCACTGATTTTGGACCAGGGGCCTGCTTTTTTTAATCTTACACTTGTTCAGTCGGTTAGTGTAAGGGCTCTATGCAGATCAGTAAAGTTTCTCAACCAGACTTGTCTTAATAAAGTCTACTACGGGCAATAAATAACCACGACGAAAGAAGGAAAAGCCTACCACAAAGTCAGAATCACATGATGAACATTACCTTTTAATGCAACTAAGGGCTCTAACACAAATCGTGAACAACAGGAGCAGTATCCATACACTTTAAGCTACACACAGAACACCATGGTCTGAAGTGGGACATAAACAAAAACACGATTCAGTCTGCAGCATAGTAGATGAAATATACTGTTCAGAAAATGTCCCAGCATGACGAACGAGAGTAAACAAGGATCTGCAGTGACAATGAACTAATCGAGCAGTCACACTGTCAGAGGGAATAAACCCTTTAGGTAAAATACTAAATATGAAACCAGCATCGTCACAATCTGCATTCTATCTTAAGTTTGAAATGTTGCTCGAAACATTCATGTTATAAAACTGAACAATCTAATAATAGACTAGTTGAGAGGTAACCTTTAGAAGCTTACTCAGTGGAACCAACAGCATTGAAAAAAATAATCACAATAAATACATTTTAAATACAACAGATAAGAGAAATGGAGGTCCGTTGTCTGGGGACCCCCCCCCCCCCCCCCCCCCCCCCCCCCCCCCCCCCCCCCCCCCCCCCCCCCCCCCCCCCCCCCCCCCCCCCCCCCCCCCCCCCCCCCCCCCCCCCCCCACTCTGTACCCAAAAAGTACCACCACATAGTAGGGATTATTTGGTTGGTGCATTATTCCTATCCCAGCAGTGTCACTGAGGTGGAGAAATGAAACTAAAGCAGCACTGCTGCACTAAAACCCCCTCACCCCATCAGTGTCACTGCAGAACTGACAATAAACAATCCACCACCAAAATGATACCTGTTCTGTGATGGTCCGGACCAACAGAGAAAAGAGAACCAACAGGGGGCTAACAACAACAAAGAACACAGATGGGCTACAGTCTATAATTATAAAACTACAAAGTCCATCTATATGGTAAGTGGAGAAAAATAAACAACAGATCAACATTTAGTCACACATTGTATGGGAAACATTATAGGGATCATTATGTAATACTGTTCTACAATGATTTCCTTCTTTGCAACTATAATCGTTTCTATTCGGAGAAAGTCCTTCTGCAAGACATTACAGGGTGGCTGTGGGAATTTCAGTCTTTTTATACAGAGTACCATTTGTGAGATCTGACACTGACGGTGTGTCTACCTCAATCTTTAAAGACCTTGCTTCATGTACTGGGGGTACAGCCATACTGATACTCACGCACAAAAGGACCTTCCCCTTAACCCGTCCTACAAAGTAAGAAAGCAACCACTGTACAAAACGCATGGTCAGGTGTTGTTTTGATTCAACTGTGGCAACAGGACTAAATAAAACATCCTGGACTGGTTGACTGAGAGGTGCGTTCCAATACTTCTGTCCATAGTGTATGAATCTTTTTATTTTGAAACAATGCACTTAAATATAAATGACATTTTTATATATTTATAATTTTTTTCTTTGAATTTATTCCCACAATTATAATTGTTGACAAATTGGGAACAGATCATTTTGGAAATACTTCATTATTGGATCTCAGAGACGAGCGAAGGCAGGCCAGTGATCAGTAACAAAAATGCACAATCACTCTGATATCACAACCCTTCAGAGCAATTGAGTCCATGTCCTAATAACATGGGGGGGGGGGGGATTTGCAACATATTTTGACTAGTCTGAAATAATATTTTTGGATTTTATAGACCTAGAAGATGTTTTATTTTAATCCAGGGAATCGAGAAGATGGTTGTTTAATTTTTCTTTCTTTCTTACAGACAGTAAAGCCTCAGTTTGTTGACTTGCTGCCGTGAGTCAGACACGCTTTGGTTGATGGTGATTGATTCCTGTATGCAACACAAGTACAGAGAAGTGCCAGCAACTGACACTGAGCCCGTGTAGCGTTGATCGCACACGAACGGAGTGACATATGGAGAGTGCAAACGGTTTTGCAGATCGGTCTGCACTTAACCCCCCAAAACTGTCTAAAAATAATCGGGCCATTAATCAAATCGAATCGAATCGAGGGGCTGTCAGCCTCAGGTTGGAGGGATAGGGGGAATATCTATTGAGCGACTTGCGACCAGAAAACCGAAAGCTGCCTCCCGGTCCGGCCAAAAGTGCTTCCAATCTGAGACAACATGATTCTTAAGAGCGTCCGAAATAGAGCTGTTTGGAATAAACACGGCGGACCGGGGGCGATTCAGCCGGGTTTCGGGGCGCATTGGGTCGGTGTCTCCGGGAGGTCTGACAGGGCGACACGGCTTTGAAATGGCTGAGAAACGCAGGCGACGCCGACAGTAGCGACAACAAATAAGCCCAAAAAAATAAAAGACTGCTGTTAGCCCCGCTGGCTAACATCCATAAGGCTAACAGTTAGCTCTGAGTGGCCTGACCTGAGAGAGAGAGAGATAGAGATAGAAAACACACACACGAAAATTAAACACAACCTCCAACAACTCCGGTTCGATCCCACACCTACCTGCCGGCCGTCCCCGCCATCGTTTCCTCCGCCGCGGAGTCCTGGCCCCCGCCGCGGCTCGATTTAAAAACTAGGAGCCAGAGAAATGCCTCAGAGCAGGGGGACGGGTTAGCCGCGGTGCTAACGCTAGCACGGCGCGCTAATGCTAGAGCCGCTGAGGGGGAGAAGCAGGCTGGAGGAGAGGACGGGCGCCCGAGCCCCGCTGCCTCACAACGCGTTCCAGCTCCTAACAGCCGCGCCGCGCATCCTCCCGGGGCCGTTCGAAGAGCCCGACGGCTTGGCGGCGGGGGGAAAGTCCGTTTGTGTGTCGCCGCAATTCCGAGCCTGTCCCTTTAAAAACAGAACCGAACGCTCCCCCGGCCGCTGGCCCGTCTCTCTCTTTTCTTTTTCTTTTTTTTTTTTTTTGCCTAAGCGGCTATCTGTTAAGGCTGGGAGTCGATTCAACGCCGACTCGACTCCGCGGCTCTCGGGCTTTCCAAACGTAGCGTCGATTCCTTTGGCTTTGGACGGCGATTCCACGCAGCGAATTTGGATTCGCGTCAAAATGGGGAGGGCAGAGACAACAGCAGAGGGCAGAGGGCAGGGGCAACAGGGTGGATATGTTCCCCCGACACTAAATGACTGCATATCTCAGAGATATGGGCACTCACACTCTCTCTCTCTCTCTCACACACACACATACATACAGTACACACTCTACATGGGGCAATATGGAGAATTCAATTGACTTGATCCATGTTTTTGGACTGTGGGAGGAAACCGGAGAACCCGGAGGAAACCCACGCGGACACGGGGAGAACATGGAAACTCCACCCAGATTGGGATTCGAACCGGGTATCCCTAATGCTGAGAGGAGAACATGCTAATGTATATATATATATATATATATATATATATATATATATATTCATTCATTTATTATCTTCCGCTTTATCCTATATAAGGGTTGCGGGGAGAACGTCTCGGACGCTGGGCAGACACACCCAGGACAGGGCACCAATCCATCGCTGGGCACACACAGACACAGACACAAATTATGTGGGGCAATTTGGATAACTCAATTGACTTGATCCATGTTTTTGGACTGTGGGAGGAAACTAGAGACGGTGAAATTTCGAGAGAACAGTGAAACTCCACCCAGATGGGGATCAAACCGGGAAACCCTAGCACTGAGAGGAGAACATGCCAACCACATGCCATGTGGTTGGCATGTTCTCCTCTCAGTGCTAGGGTTTCCCGGTTTGATCCCCATCTGGGTGGAGTTTCACTATATATATATATATATATATATATATATATATATATATATATATATATATATATATATATATATAGGCAGCATGGTGGCTTAGTGGTTAGCACGTTCGCCTCTCAGCGCTAGGGATTCCCGGTTTGAATCCCCATCTGGGTGGAGTTTCCATGTTTTCCCCGTGTCTGCGTGGGTTTCCTCCGGGTTCTCCAGTTTCCTCCCACAGTCCAAAAACATGGAACAAGTTAATTGAATTCTCAAAAATTGCCCCCTTTAGAGTGTGTCTGTGTGATTGAGTGTGTGCCCAGCGATGGATTGGCGCCCTGTCCTGGGTGTATCTGCCCAGCGCCCGAGACGTTCTCCCCTGGATGGGCATGGGGAACCCCACCGCGACCCTAGTAGAGGATAAGCGGGAGATAAAGAATGAATATATATATATATATATATATATATATATATATATATATATATATATATATATTACTGTATGAATTTTATAATAGCTGATATGTATTACTGTATATCTCACTTACACGTTTATATGTATATATTTATATATATGATATGTTTATATGTATAGACCCTGTTCCTGCACTCGGCACAATGACAAACATGTCTGAAACATAATAAAACAATATCAGAGTCGGTTCCACCGATTCACAACAAATCCGAGTCGACTCAGAAACCCGAGGATTCGATTATCACTGGCTTCGGCTGCGCTGTGCCAGGACCTGAAAGACGGGGCTGTTGTCTCTCGCGCGCCCCCGCGAGGAGTCTTGTGGAACATCTCTATAGACCATAATGCATCGGGGCTTGCCGGGCCAGAGGGTTCAGAGAGAGGGTTCAGGCAGGACAGAAGTGTACACTACAGCTGCGAGTGTCCCTAAATAGTCTGTAACGTCGAGCCTTAATACTCAGCCTTCCACATCGCAGGAAGTGACTAGAATATGACGTCAGATGAACTCATTCGTCCGATAAATGAGTATTCTGATATATTTAGGTTTGAATCTAATTTACATGCCGCCAGCTTCGGGAATTATTTACTATAGAGATCATTAAAAACATCTGCAAGTGTTATGTGACTTAAACATTTCTTTAAGAAGTTTTGTACCGTAAACAGCATTTTTCCTAACGAAGTGGCCTTATAATAACAATAATAGATTTTATTTGTAATCCAATTTACATTTTAAAGAAATCTCAAAGTGCTAACAATAATAATAATAATGATAATGACAATATTAATAATAATAATAATAATAATAATAATAATATTAATACATGTAAATACAACATAATAATAAAAAATCACAAAGTAATCATATTCCATATTATTATTATTATTATTATTACCTTCTCATGTAATGGTTCTGTGATAATTGATGCACTGTTGTATTATCTCGACCTCCTGACCTCCTCCTTAAGCGACCTCCTATAAAAGCTTCACCTATATTCAAGCAGCAGAGCACATGTACCTACATGTTTTTGGGATTCAGAGGGAACATGGAGCTCCCAGACAAAACCCATGCAAACATGCGACATAAAAGTGCTGTAGTATTTTGGTTGCTTTGAATTAAACTCTGTACTTAAGAACCATGTGACTGAACCTAACTTCTATTACTTTAACCAGATAGTTCTTCTGCCTGCCATTTTCTCATGTCTGCCTCTTTATCATTGTATAGTTTAAATGTAACTGTGTGGAAGTGAAGAATTTGCATAGAAGCCGTTGAGAGAATTTGCATTTCTAACAGGCAATAACAAAGCTCAAGTAAGCAAATGATTATAAACTGTAAGTCTAGACTAGGATTCTACTTACATTAACTGAAACATGAATGTGATAAACCATTTGTTATGGCTTTTACCATCCCACCTAATTGCAGGTTCCATGAACAGTTGATGCAACTGAATGGTATCATCATCCCTATTTTCTATCACACATGTCAAAAACATGTCATATTTATAGACTTCAATTGGAGTTCAGTGTTGTCAGAGAGCATCTGTACATTATAGCACCTGGTTCTAATCTAAGATTTAATTACAGTCTGTAACAATTTCATCACTCCTTACCTTTTATGGTACCCCCAAAATATGCTGGTAGACTGGCACCTCTATAATCTCTCAGTATAAATGAAGGAGTCAGTGAGTGTACAATGTCCTCACCTTGCGCTCTGTCCATGGTGTATCCTGTTTGGGACACAGTGTTCTCAGGAGCCCTGGACAGCCTTGATCCTAAACAAGATTTAAAAAAGGGTTTCAACATGAACTTCAACATGGGTGTCAATTGACTATTCAGGTTTATTATGAAATCCAATCTTTTAACATTGTTAGGCAGAAACAAAGTGGATCACTTTCATTGTTTCCATCAGAGGAGGACAGGCTTTAGGGCTTTAAAGACTCTTAAAAGTTATTAAATTAGATTAAGTTTTAACTTTATTGTCATTGCACAAGTACAGAGCCAACGAAATGCAGAAACATCAAACCAGATGTGCAAGATAAATATAATTTTCATATATTTTAATAAAATGCAAAAGTGACAAAGATAACATATTTGAATACACAAAATAAAAAAGATAAGTATAAATAAATATTAATGAAAATAATAATAAAATATATATATATATGTTTTTGTAAACAATTGTAAATTGTAGACAGGGCAAAATAAATGTGTAACTGCAGCATAATGGCAATCTATGCATAATAAGATTGTAATTTGTCAGAAGGATCTCCTTAGCCTTAGAGGAGGGGGAACGACAAGCCAATGATTGGCATAAGAGAACCATCCTTGGAGATGTTTCTAACTCTACCCATGCAGTGTATATGATAAATATCCTGGATATCATTAGTCCCTATTAATATTGAACAAACAATTCAGTGTAGCCAGTTCACAATGAATCCATGTTTTTGGACTGTGCTAACCCACTATGCAGCTCTTTAGTAGAGTTTAGGTCTTGTCTTGGTTCTGTTCTGTAACATGTAGTTTTACTGGCCACATTATCAGAGCGCCATAAGATAATTTGCTGGTTAATACAGCAAGTAGGTGCAACATAACAAGTCATTTGCTTAGATTGTAAGGTAGACTGGTTGTCAGTAACATATATGACCCAAAAAGCAACCTGTTACACGCTATTACAATGTAATAATGTTATTTTGGGAATAAATTTCTTAATAAACTGACTGAGGGGCGGCACGGTGGCTTAGTGGTTAGCACGTTCGCCTCTCCCCATCTGGGTGGAGTTTGCATGTTCTTTCCGTGTCCGCGTGGGTTTCCTCCGGGTTCTCCGGTTTCCTCCCACAGTCCAAAAACAACTCAAGTCAATTGAGTTCTCCAAATTGCCCCATATAGAGTGTGTCTGTGTGAGTAAGTGTGTACCCAGCGATGGATTGGCGCCCTGTCCTGGGATGTATCTGCCTAGCGCCCTAGACGTTCTTCTCTGGATGGGCATGGAGAACCCCACCGTGACCCTAATGGAGGATAAAGTGGAAGATAATGAATGAATGAATGAACTGACTGAAAACGGGTTTACTCCGTTCTCCAGTCCAGTACGGGGCGATAAAACCCGTCTTGTTTGAAGGGAAGCCGCGTTTATTCAAACAACAAGAAGAAAACGAGTTAAGCGTGCACTTTCTGAACGACTTCAGCGGAACTGTTTATTAAACTTACAGTAAGTGAGTCGGTTCTGTTCGTGACGATGTGACTGATAAACTGCATCTGTATGTCTATTTAAAAAGAGCCAAAGCGTGATGGTAGACGTCAAATTAAAAGAATTGTAATGGATGCGGGCGGCACGGTGCCTAAGTGCTTAGCACATTCTCCTCTCAGCGCTAGGGATTCCCGGTTCGAATCCCCATCATGTTCTCCCCGTGTCCGCGTGGGTTTCCTCCGGGTTCTCCGGTTTCCTCCCACAGTCCAAAAACATGCATCAAGTCAATTGAGTTCTCCAAATTGCCCCATATAGAGTGTGTCTGTGTGAGTGAGTGTGTGCCCAGGGATGGATTGGCGCCCTGTCCTGGGTGTATCTGCCCAGCGCCCGAGACGTTCTCCCCTGGATGGGCATGGGGAACCCCACCGCGACCCTAATGGAGGATAAAGCGGGAGATAATGGATGAATGAATGTAACGGATGCCTTTGCATGTCTGTTTCAGGGTCATGAGCAAACGCAAAAGCAGAGAGATGCGCTCGACTCCGGGGGAGTGTGTTTCACAGGTTCAGTAACTGATCTCTCCGTTTGCTTTTTCTGCACGTTTGTTTAATATGACACGACAGAAAGAAACACTTTATTTAGTCAAACATGAAAAAAAAGTGAAAGGTAGCTCACTGGTTGCGTGTAAATCGCTGGTAATGAACATTTCACGGTAATGCGGACACCTTCGTTAGTTTTGTAGGTTAATATAATTGGCAAACTGGCTCGCTGGTTAATGGTTTTCCGTACACACCACGCTGTTAATGAATTGATCGATTCACTCTGCTTTTTATAGTTTGTATGTGGCGTTTAGGCAGCATGTAATTTAATCTAATTTGTGCAAATATGAATAATTATATATTTATATTTAATATAGAGTACCAATACAAAGTTTGGACACGCCCCCCTCTGGCTCCATTATCTCCACTTACCATAAAGTTTTACAATTACAGACTGTAGTCCATCTGTGTTCTTGTTGTTGTTAGTCCCCTGTTGGTTCTCTGTTCTCTGTCGGTCAGGAGCATCACAGAACAGGTATCATTTGGGTGGTGTATTGTTTATTGTCTGTTCTGCAGTGACACTGATGTGGTGAGTGCGGTGCTGTAGTTTCATTTCTCCACCTCAGTGGTACTGCTGGGATAGGAACAATGCACCAACCAAGTAATCTCTGCTCTGTGGTGGTACTATTGGGGTTCTGACCATTAGAGAAAAAAAGAGTACCCGTATTTTCCGGACCATAAGGCGCACCGAATTATAAGGCGCAGTCTGAATTACGGGGTCTATTTCTGTATTTGACCCACGTATAAGGCGCACCGTACTATAAGGCGCAGTCTCAATTACGGACTCTATTTCTGTACGGTACTTATTCTGTACGGCACCGTATTATAAGGCACTTGCTAAAACATACAATCTACAAGAAAAGTAAAGGATGCGAAACGGTGATTTATAATTGAAGTTTATTCTACTACTTGACAAAACACACGTTATTTTTAATCACTCTTCTCCCACATATCCATTAAAGTCCTCATCTTCTGTGTCTGAATTAAAAAGCTTCACTATCACTATCATGCCTTCCAGGTTCCCCCTCATCAATGTCTGAGTCAGTCCCGTCGCCAGGCGGCAGTTCAGCAATGATGCCGGCTTTCGCGAAAGCTCGGACAACAGTTATAGCAGAAACCTTAGCTGAGGCATCCACAATAAATTCACAGATGCTGGCGTAACTCGCCCGCCGCTGCCCGCCCGAGTTTTAGTAAACGTGTGTTTGCCGTCTATCATCCATCGCTCCCACGCCGCACGCAACTGTACTTTAAAATCCCTGTTTACGCCAATGTCCAGCGGTAAGAGTTCTTTATTTAACCCTCCCGGAATGACGGCAAGCTCCGAATTAATTTTCTTCACTCGGCTTTTTCAGCAGGGACTGTGATGTGTGGAAAAAACCACCCGGTCGCACAACAATTAGATTTTGGAACACGTATAACGCGGACCGGCACACGTCCGATTTCTGGGAACGTTTTAGGCTTTTAGGTGCGCCTTATAGTCTGGAAAATACAGTACAGGGGACATGCACAGCATGTACTGTAGTGTTTTCATTTATTGTGCTTAGTATTACTAATCATAGTACTTTGTGCTTTACTCTTTATTCTTATGTACATTATTACACTATAAATGGGGCATCTGTGATAACTGCAATTTCATTCCGGGGATTAATCAAGTATTCTGATTCTGATTTCAAATTTTTTTATTTAAATTTGCAGGTCCAAAAATTACTGAGGGAGCGTTTTTGTCACCAGCGGCTTCCTGATAAATCAGTTGGTCTGGAATCACAGTACAAGTACATATTTGGTTTTACTTGATCAGTATAATTAATAGATGATGATAATGAACATAATAATAAATGTAGTGTTAATTTTTCTGCAACTACAGTAATTTTGCATAATTATGAAGCATCTTCTACATATTGTTGACAGTTCTGCATTAATAGCATCAAGTGTGTGTGTGTGTGTGTGTGTTTAAAAACCGTGTGTAGGCACTTGGTGGAGCTGCTGAGAAGAACCGCAATTCATGGAGAGAGTAACTCGGTTCTCATTGTGGGTCCACGTGGCTCTGGTAAAACTATGGTAAGACAAAAATAATATAATAAAAACACTCATAAATAATTAATAGATACATTTCTCATTGTGGAAGGCACGGTTGGGCATGGGGATGCACACGTTGTTACATTGGCAGGCACACTGAAATACCCCAAATTAAGCATAGTGGTTGTCGGCTCGCTAAAGATCACTATTGTATTTATTTAATAATTTTTTTTTTAAAAGTTATTATAAAATGTAAATAAGTGTTTCTTACATGTGTATGTGTAGCTGTTACGCTGCGCCCTCAGAGAGCTCCTGGAGCTGCAGGATGTGAAGAAGAACGTTCTGCAGGTGCACCTGAGTGGTCAGTATTCATGCCTGCTGCAGAATTGAATGGGACTGTGGTCGTAGGGCATACTCTGTTTACAGTGGGTTCTGTACAGGTCTGCTGCAGACTGATGACCGGATCGCACTGAAGGAGATCACACGGCAGCTTCAGCTTGAGAACGTCGTGGGGGATAAAGTTTTCGTAAGCGTTGTTTTTGCCGAATAATATACAGTGCCTTCGAAATGAGAGGGTTTTAAATGCATACTTGGGTCATGTTCACACTACAATGCTGAAGTGACTCAAATCTGATTTTTTTTCTTTTCTTTTCTTGATTTCAACTTGTTTTAACGGTCGTTTCTTTTCAGGGCAGTTTTGCAGAGAATTTGGTATTTCTACTAGACGCTCTTAAAAAAGGTAAACGTTCAGCAGTCTCTTAATAAATCACTTGGGGTTTAAGTTCCAACTGCAAACCAGTGTCTCTGAGCAGGTGATAAACGAAGCAGTCGGCCAGTTTTCTTCATTCTGGACGAGTTCGATCTGTTTGCCCATCATAAGAATCAGACCCTGTTGTATAACCTGCTGGATGTGTCACAGTCGGCTCAGGCTCCTGTGGCAGTGGTGGGCCTCACCTGCAGACTGGTACATTCTTAACTATGTCTCTGTCGTTCCGATATAACTCGGGTTATAAATCAAGGTTGAAAGGGAATCATTTTGAATCTGCTTATAATTTTCTCAATTCTGTGTAGCTTGAGACCTTTTACTTTTTTGTGTTACAGGATGTTCTGGAGCTGCTGGAAAAGCGAGTCAAGTCCCGATTCTCTCACAGACAGATTCACCTGCTGAGCTCTTTGACCTTCCGTCAGTATGTGGATGCGTTTCGGGCCGAGCTAATCCTGCCTGACGACTTTCCTGATAGCAAATTCTCTGAGGAATGGAATCTCAGCATCTCGGTACACATGCGACACATTAACAATCTTACTGTGATAGACAGAATGGCAGGAGTTCTACTGTACAGCTGCATTGTGGGGACTTAAGACTTCCATTCATTTTGTAGAGACTGATTTACACCTTAACCATAAACACTACTGCATTCACATTAACATAAACTTGTCATAACCATAAGAAACTCCACCCAGATCAGGACTCTTGAAACTGAATCTCCAGTGCTGAGAGGGGAATGTGCTGACCATCACCATGCCAACCTGATGGGTATATTATCCTAAACATTAGGGACATGTTTAATTACATGAAATCATTTAGCAGATGCTTTTATCCAAAGTACTCAAACTTAATGGTTGGGTTCAGAACCTAGGTTCAGGATACAGAACATCTGGAACAGTAGGGGTTAAGCAATGAGAATTTTAATTAGGGTGAGCAGTAAACCTCCATGTTCATAGTCTCATTGTTCCCATCTTTTCTGTTTGCTTCTTAGGAACTCTGCGAGGAGAAGCCAGTGGTGGAGATCTTACAGAAACATTTCAACTCCTCAAAAGATTTTCGCTCGCTGCATGCACTGCTGGTAAGGGAGCAGATCATCCCTGGTTGTTGCATCAACCAGCCGATTCACATGTACATTACTCTTTTTAATTATAACAATTTTTTTTTTTAGCTGATGGCACTGAGTCATGTATCAGTGTCCAACCCCAGACTTAGAGCTTCAGATCTCCTGGAGGCCAGTCGAATGAGTTCAGCTGACTCAAAAGGCAACGTCCTTCACGGTGAGCCTGTGAATTAATCGTTGTTGCAATACACTTGATATTCAAAGTGACTTATAAGTACTAAGTTTACGAACTCATCCCGATAACATTTTGAAACAGGTCTCTGCATCCTGGAGTTGTGTTTAGTCATCGCCATGAAGCATTTAAATGATATCTATGAGGGAGAACCTTTTAACTTTCAAATGGTGCACAATGGTAAGAGGTCAAGCATCCGAAGCTCCTGTTTGCTCACAGCTCATTTACACATTTAATTAGTTTTTTTTTATTTCTGTCCAGAGTTTAAGAAGTTCCTTCAGAGGAAATCTCACTCTGTCCATAACTTTGAGAAGCCAGTGGTGTTCAAGGTGAGTGGGTTTTAATCAGAAGGGTGTGAGGTTTTATTCCAAACAGACACAAAGTCGTTAAAATAATTTAAATACTTCAAGAAATCTTTTACTGAACTAAATAAAATAAACATAATAATTTTTCAAACGGTGAAGTAAACACACATGTGTATAAAAGACCTTAAAAACCTTAAAGAAAAAATTTAGAGAAGATCCATATGTTTTTAAGTATAAGATTCATTATGTAATCCAATTAACCACTTTGTGTTTAGGCTGTGCTGCCATCTAGTGACAAAATTAAGTCTTACAAGCCAAGCCTCCTTATTTCTACTCATTGTTTATTTAATCAGCTTCACTTACCGTTGTAGTTTTATAGTTACAGGCTGTAGTCCATCTGTTTCTCCACATACTTTGTGATGGTTCATAGCAGGAAGTCACTGAAGTCTCGCACCTTCCACTGACTCAAAGCTACACTGCCTGTTGGAAAAGCTATATGTTAAAAACAGCAAGGATTGCAACCCATGTGGGACACATGCCCCCTTCTATATGTCTCTGGTTTCGTCTCACAGGTTAAGAACTCCTGCGTTTCAGTATGAAGCCATCTGTATTTAAACATGACCATTAACAGTTAAAAATGAGTCTGAAATTATTAATCATTATTATCTTGCTCAATATTAATTAACCAATCAGTTTCCAGGACTAAACCCCCAGGCCAATTACCTCTCGGCATTCGTTCTCGTGGTTGTAGTTTCAGTAACTATTCCCTCGGCGTTTGGTTAATTATTGGGTTGATGGTGTGTTTAAGAATCAACCTGATTCAGCGGATGTGATAATTATAGCATCATTAAAGATAATAAGGGATGTGTGTGTGTGTTAAAGGCATTCGAGCACTTGCTGCAGCTGGAGCTGATTCGGCCGGTGGATGGCAGCGTGTGTAAGATACAGAGAGAGTACCAGCTCATGCGCCTGATGCTGGATCACACGCAGGTGATGGAGGCACTGCAGAGATACCCACAATGCCCCACTGATGTTAAACAGTGGGCTGGTTCTGCCTTCGGGTAAAGGTTCATAAATGCTGTCATATTGGTTTGTTGTATAAACATGTAATAAATGTATTGAATTCAGCTCCTGTGATGGATTATAATGACGGGTTAAACTGGGTTAATGATGGTTCTGCTCTTTATAGTGCTCATGGTTCCACTTGTTTCCTGGTCATATAAAAATCAATTCTGTGGAGGAACTATACATTTCTTCCAGCTGCTGAGTGACATGATGATGCGCCATATGTAGCTTTAAACGTAAAATTGATCTCCAGAATACAGTTGCTATATATATATATATATATATATATATAATTTTTTTTTCTCTTCATCCATTATCTTCTGCTTTATTCTATATTAGGGTTGCGGGGGGGGTTCCCCATGCCCATCCAGGGGAGAACGTTTTGGGAGCTGGGCAGATCCACCCAGGACAGGGCGCCAATCCATTGCTGGGCACACACTCACACATACAGACACGCACACAAACACTTTACATGGGGCAATTTGGAGAACTCAATTGCCTTGATCCATGAAACCGGATAACCCGTAGCAAATATATATATATATATATATATATATATATATATATATATATATATATACACACACACACACACACACACACACACTAATGTATACATATGAATTAATATATATGAAAATACTAAAATAAATATATATATATATATAAATTAATATGTAGATAAATACATACTTGATATGAAGAAAAGCATTAGGAATTTAAAACTGAAAGGATATGAAGTTGTTCTATATGAAAGCTTCCACATTCCTAAAAGAGGGGCTTTCAACGTCTTTTATGGACCTTGTGTTGTACACCGAGGGACAGTCATGCTAGAAGAGAAAGTGGCCTTCCTTTTCACACTTGTCTAGTCACACACCTGTCCAAAATGCATAATGAGGTAAATGACTGAATAACACATGTGGAATGAAGGATCACAATTTAACGGTTAAAAAAAAACGGTCCAAATAAATTCATCACCCCCCCCCCCCACACACACACACAAGAAACTTTAACCATCTTTTGCATGTGGGATGCAAAGAGAAAGAAAACAGGGAAATTGAACAGGAGCAGCAAATAGAACAGAGCAGTCACTTTATTGAAAGGAAGAGCATACATTTCATCTGTACAGTATTTAACAAGCACTCCTTCAAACCTGTTCCCAGATCAGAGGCTGAGACTGCAGTGTCGGAGGTGGCAGAGAGGAGGCCAAGATAATGCGCATGTGTTTTGAGGGGAAAATGGGGAAAAAAAAAAAAAAAAACACTGCTGGCTAAATCTCATGGCAGAATTTAGATGCCGTACACAACAATAGATTCTGATCCAGGCTCAGTTTTGCTTCTTTTTGCTCCTCCTGTCTTACTGCATGGCAATGTGATAAACACGGGCCTGGACGGCTCCTCACGGCGATCCGAAAACAAGTCATAAAATACACCATCCAGGGTGTAGGGGCTTATGTGTGTCTCTGTGTATAGCGCACGGCGGTGGGCGCCTCCAGGTCCGTGTTCTTTCCGTCCTCATGTCGAACAAGAGCTTCCAGCTGATTGGAGAAAAATATATTTCTATAAACACAACGTATAAACAAAATAAACCCTGTGATTCACAGCAGAGGGTTTCATTTTAAATGACTCTGGTTTTGGGGCCTCGACATAAACGTATATGTCCCAAATGTAGTAATATATAAAAGTGTAACATCTCACTTATGGAATAGACATTTTAAAAAGCTTTTTTTTTTCTTTTATCTTTAGGATTACCGGTAAAAATAAAATAAAAACTTCATGCTATATTGGTAACTACATACAAACATTCACACTGTATTTACAGGTAAGTGCAGAGCTGGGCCTCATTCGCAAAAATAATGAGGGAGGAAATAACCTTACATGTCCACAAACCCCCTTTTTAACATCCCCCTCCCCCACCTGCAGCGATTTGCTACTATTGTGACTGATTTTGCAGCAGAACAGACAAACCCTGATTTAAAATTCATTTAGATCAGCCAATCAACACTTATCACAGAATACTGGCTTGAATTATGCAACATAAAGCCATTTTTAAACACCTATGGGGTTTGAGAAAAATTCCTGAAGTCAATAAAATTAGGAGTTTATGTCCAAATACCTTTGTCCATATAGATAGACAACAATGTGTTCGGTGGTGGACCTGTTTATCTGAAGTCTGAATGCAGGCTTCATAATAAATGTAACTATGTTTGTAAATAACACATTTTAAATAAATGTTGGAATTGGGCCAAAAATGAATTTCATATGACAATTTATTCAGAACCAACATCAGTTTGTCCACCAGATGGCGCGACTTGCAAGGGTGTTTATTAGGATAATGGTGTGTGTGTGTGTAAAACATTTTAAGTGTTATGAAAATCATTTTAATTGTTATGTATTTTTTATATAAAACAGTGGCACTGTGTGAACACACTGGTCTATAAAAAAATCTAAACAAATGCAGTTAAATTTGGTGTATATTTCAGGCTGAAGTAGTTTTAAAAGATTAACTCATTTAAAGTGAGAATGTGTTTTTTAAAGATCTCCTGAGGGTTAAATCCACTATGTGCTTCATGCACCCACAGAGTTTGAGTCTGCTGATTAGCTGACTGAATTTAAAATCAAGGTTCATCTGCTACTTTGAAAACTCATGACACACTTCCAACCAGTTTGCGTACGATCATAAGGACACCAGCTCGCTTCGCTAACGTTTTGTATTTTTTCTGTTTTCACAGCACAAGAACATCTATACACTCCTGTTACAAAATCCCACACGCACATATACACACATGATGCAACGTCGCATAAGCATCTTGAGCATCCATCATCCTCTGCAATACCATAGTGTGATCATAAACAGTAAAGTTTCAGTCTGGTTCAGTGTTTCAGCATGTGTGTAAGATCAGCTGTGTGTGTGTGTGTGTGTGTGTGTGTGGTGTTGGCACCCACATTATCCATGTCAGAAAATAAATAACCAGAGCAGCATGCTTTCATAATGCTACAGTTAGACAATTAGGTGCTGCATCTGTGATTTGTGATTGCATAAGAACCGCAATTGCAAACGCATAGCGCTGGATCCCTGAATACTGATGTAGTGTTTCCATATGGCGGTTTGAGAGAGTTAGAAAATCAGAGATGTGAGAGTATGGCACAGACATGGTGAAGAAAACAAATGCGATGCAGGATTACCTGAGGTGTATCATGAAATGCAGCGTATACAGTAAGGGGAAAAAAATAAAGAAAAGAAAGGCCTACTGTGTTTCCTTTAACCCAATTAAAAACAGAGTGGTAATTGCTTTGAATAGAAGGTAACTTCCATTATATATATATAAATATTCATCTCTGTCTATTAGACAATGATTTGGGACGACCCACTGATTGTCCTCATCTCAGACCCACGAATCCAAATATCACCTTTTCTCCAATTGCTGCTTTTGTATATAAAGTGCACAGGTAAGCAGTTTCCTTCACATCACTCAAAAAAATGTTATAGTTATCCGATACTTTAAAGCTATATAGATACTAAGATTGGGACACATTACATTTCCACCCCCCCCAAAAAAAACATTACATGCTTTATTTTCAGCATTTGATCGAAGATCATGAGTTTTTGAATTCTGGTGCCACATATCTGAGAAACTGGCAACGTTTGCAGGTTTTTCTGGACAAGGCTGGTGTTCATCCACCAAATGCATCGTGTATTACACAAGCAGCAATCTGAAAGATGAAAATGGCTCTGTGTGTCTGTGCATGATTCTCTCGTTCACATAGCAACCGGGCTCACGGACAAAAAGTAAATAAAACAATTGTTGCAAAACATTATTCAGAAACCTTAATCACAAAGCTGCTCAAATAGCAATAAAAAAAGAAGAAACCCCATGATTATGATGCATGTGGTGACGTTTATGCGTGATATGTCCTGCGCTGCCGATTCAATGTGAAATCCATCAGATATGGAGGTGTAAAGCTGTAGTGTGTGTTCAGTGCTGATACGGAACGAATGCACCTATAAATGTGTCCCAACACTAAACCTCTTAAAACTCATGATGCGTTCTGTCAGTGACGCTGTGCACACACGAGTAGCCACTCAAATTCCTCAATTCAGTTCATTTATTTTGTCTTGTAATTTTAATTTAGATCAGATTCATAAGCGCATTAAGTTGATTGCCTAGTTTTATATATATTTAAATATATTTTACAAATATTATGTAGTATTTAGTAAAGCCCTGATTTTATAGAAGTTGCTTCTTGTTTTTTGTATAATCTTAAGGTTCTTTAAATAATATTGGTTTACTGGAGGGCAGCACTGTGGCTTAGTGGTTAGCACGTATGCCTCTCAGCCCTGGGGCTCCAGGTTCGAATCCTAATCCGGGTGGAGTTTCCAAGTTCTCTTCATTTTTGCATGGGTTTCCTCCGGGTTCTCCAGTTTCCTCCCACAGTCCAAAAACTTGGATTCAAGGTGAACTAGCTGCTCTAAATTGCCCCTATATAGTCTGCTTGTGTAAGTGTGTGCCGAGAGATGGATTGTTGTCCTGTCCTGGGTGTATCTGTCCAGCACTCGAATCCCCTGGATGGGCATGAGGGATTTTTCTTAAATAAATTTGACTTTTCTTTATTGTTTTGTCTTTCTGACAATCAAAATGTGTTAACGTTATTAATTCAGCCAGAGTGGATCCAGCTCACGACGTACTTTAGGGGAAATTTAAAGATCTTGAAAATTTGAGCCAAACTCCAAAAGTGTCCACATCGGCCTGATAATATGAATAATACTTAATATTAGATTAGTGCATCCCTGGCTGATAGAAGTTTGTGTGTGTGTGTGTGTGTGTGTGTGTGTGTTGTAGTAGTAGTACGGAACATTCAAAAGCGGTATCATATTGGCATTACAACAATAATTCAGAGGAACAGGCTAAAAAAAAGACATAAAATGCAAATGCAGCTTAAATGAGTGTTGCCCTTTTTATACTAAAACCGAACCGTATTTCTGAGAAGTCTGCGCTCCTGCTTTAAAAAAAATCCAGAAGTCTTCTGCTTATAGAAAAAAAAAAAACATTTTGGTGCAAAAGACGACTTCCTTTCCTTCAGTGTTCAGGTCCATCGTGCACGCGTGTGTTTGTGTGTAAGTTTTACCTCATTGTTTCCTTTCTTTCTCCTCGGGAGTCCACAAGGAATAAATCATTTCATGCACATGTGCGTTCCTGAAAGCACCATCACGCACACACACACACACACCCTCTCACACATGTGCACAAGCACAAACACCTGAGCCCAGAGGACACCTGACTCAGTGCTGCACCAAGTGCTCAACATCAACCTGCTCCTGCAGTCTGATTGGCTGATGACCTGCTGTATCATAGGCTGGACTCCTTGGGCGGGTAGTCCAGGTTGGTCACCATGGTGACGACGGTGAGGATGTCGTCAGGGGCGATGAGGTTGGTCTGTCGCTGCATAGTGATGATGCGCTCCTCCACACAGCCGGCTGAGAGACGTGCCTCGGCCTCGTGATCCCAGCACTCCTCTATAGTCTCGCACAAGGTTGCCAGACCCTACATCGCCCACACAATGACAGAGACACACACCAGACATGAAAGGTCATTTGTGTCCTTACAAATACATTGGTACCAGTCAAAAGTTTGGACACGTCCCTTTCTGCTTCACTTATTAAAGTGTTCTCAGTTCCACTTACAGAAAAAATAGACTTAGTAGTTTTAAATTTCAGACTGTAGTCCATGTTTGGGTTCTACAGTACATACTGTGTACGTCCCCTTTACTCTGTTCTCTAATGGTCAGGACCCCAATAGTACCACCACAGAGCAGGGATTATTTGATTGGTGCATTATTCCTAGTGCAGGAAATGGACAATGGAGTAAGAAGGGGGCGTGTCTAACTGTATAACTGGTACTGGATTTTGGCCGATTATTGAGTAAATATTCAATAAATATTCAATAATGTATTTATAGGGATATAGAAAAAAAATGCAGACACATCTCCCATCATGAACATCAGAAAGAAACAGAACTCTTCATTCCCTCCATTAAACTAACATGTTATCGCACAAGTTCTACACAATTGAGTGAGACATGTGTGAGTGCTTTTTACCGTGTGTTTCTGCCAGTATTCTCTGAGCGTAGGCCTTATTTTTTTGTGTACGACGACTTCCTGCATGTCCTCTAATGAGGGGTGCTGGCCCACCTCTTCCTCAAATGGTAATGCATACTCATCCACTGGACCTGACACACAAACGATAGATGCTGAGTCAGTTGTGTGTGTGTGTGTGTGTCTGTGATGTGAAGGACAGGTCAGTAGGATCATGTTCTGTGCACTAAGCACCAGACTCACATACAGAGTCAGCATTCGGCTGATGGTCAGAACACTGACTCTTGATGGAACAGTGTGTGTGTGTGTGTGTGTGTGTGTGTGTGTGTGTGTGTGTGTGTGTGTGTGCGTGTGTGTTCATGCATAAAGTTGCGTTACCGTCGGCAGCGGTGCACCGGGATGTCAGTTCCCACAGCACAAGGCCTGCAGCATACATGTCGATCCTCAGGAAAGCATCCCGCTGGAAATTAATGGCACCTTCCAGCACCTCTGGAGCCATGTAACGCCGAGTGCCCACCTGCACATACATAAATCACAGACATAAGAGACCTATATATATATATCAACATACAGTATACTCTGCAACTACCAGTGATCTGGGAACCGGCGCTTCTTACCTGGCCGTGTGTGTCACCTGCAGATTTTCCTGCCTCAAACTTGAGTGCGAGTCCAAAGTCAGCGATGCAGGCAGTCAGGTTATTCTTTAATAATATATTCTTACTCTTAATATCCCTGAAAGAGAAAGAAACAACATAAAGGACTCTTAGTTTCCATATTTTTGATTTGCCGTAAAAAAACACCAGTCATCATCTTGTGGTTAGAGAACCAGCCATGCAACCTGAAATTTCCCGGTTCGATTCCTGGTCCCACAGAGTACTATAAAGTGTCCTTGGGCAACTCACCTAAACTCGATTGCTCCCCAGTTGCCGTATACAGGGCTGCCCACCACTCACGACAATCAGTGTGTGTATGTGTGCGTTTCACTGCACGGATAGGTTAAATGTGGAGGACAGATTCTTAAGTACAGTAGGCAAAATAGATCACTTGAAAAAAATAAAAATCCTCCTGAAAGGTACCTGTGTGCAACAGCGGGTTTGTGACCGTCCTTCAGCCCCGGGATGTCCTCGTGCAGATACGCCAACCCTCGCGCAAATGTCTGAGCAATGTGGCACAGCTCGTTCCAGGATACCACGTTAGCCTTCAGGTAGTCACTCAGGGAACCCTGAAAATTCACAGTAAAAAGTCACTTCATTGTGTATTTTGACCACCAGGGGGCGAAGATGAGCTACTAAGATGAGCTACTAAGTAGATGAGCTACTAAGACAGTGTAAGGCTTTTAAAAATAACATTTAAATAAAAGTGTATGGGTGGAAAAGCTAACCCATACACAACTTTGTTTTAGTTAATAATATATTAGGTTGCCTGTATTTTCATGTAAATGTTTGTGCCTGCACATTTTTAAAGCTCCCTGTATTGATTCATTCATATATATTCTATAAAAAATGTGTGTGTGTTTTACCTTATCATGATATGCTGTGATGAGCCAGAGCTCGACGTCTATCCCGTTTCCGCGCTTCTCGGCCCCGATGAAGCTGAGGATATTCTCATGCTTCATTCCGCTCAGGCTGTAAATCTCATATTCATTCTGCCAGGACAGTTTATTCTGCAAGAAAAAGCGGTCCAAGCCTTTAGTAGCACAAACAAATATAACTTTAAACACTTACACAGAACCGAAATCCTACTTTGCTACCTGAATGGGAAAGATCTTCACTGCTACATGTTCACTGAGCAGCTGGGCCTTCCACACGCAACCAAAGCGCCCTCTGGCTTTGATCTCCAACAACTGCAGTGGCTTCTGCCCAAGTAGAGGCGATGGAGGAGTCAGGCCAGGGTCCTGAAGGGAACAGAGACAAAAAGCAACTGTTCAGCAACTTCAGTTAACCAATCAGTGAGGACATAAAAAAATATATAATTAAAACTTTTTTAAGGCACAGCATTCATATCAAGGATGCAATGTTTCATCAGAGGAAATCTTTTTTCAGACTATTCTTATCAGACTACAGTTGCTTCCCTTAGCACAAACACTAGAAACCAGGATGGTGGGTCAGCAGTTAGAAAGAATAACAGTATTATAAAGTGGGTAGTTCCAGCCCTTAAATCTGATTGGCTGAGCCATTTTTCCAGCCGTGACGCTGTTGACAATAACACACACACACCTCTGACCGCTTTACATTTATATCAATGAGTGATATAGACCATTATTTTCAAGATGTTTTTAATAAACTTTTAATACAAAAAAAAGGAAAACTGTTACTCAGCTATCAGCGTTCACTGGACTAGATTATGTCGCGTAAAATTGTATTAAGATATGAGCCTTAATAAAGACATGTCACATGACACACAAGCCACAAGGTGGTGTAAAAACCATTTTAAAAGATTCTGTTTAAAAATCAAAAGACGGGGCGGCACGGTGGTGTAGTGGTAGCACGGTCGCCTCTTAGCACTGGGGATCCAGGTTTGATCTGGGTGGAGTTTCCATGTCTCCCCGTGGGTTTGCTCCTTGTTCTCTGCTTTTTTACAGTCCAAAAACATGGATTCAAGGTGAATTAGCTGCTCTAAATTTCCCCGATATAGAGTATGTGTGCGTGTTTGCTCAGTGATAGATTGGCACCCTGTTCTAATCTGCCTAGCACCTGTAATGTTCAAATGTCAAATTTAACAAAAAATCTATATTAGAGAAGACATTATTTCAAATTCTGTAATATAACAGGTTCCCCATCATGGAACCATGATCCAAAAGACACAAAAAAGACACAAAAATGTATTGTAATTTACTGACGGCAGCATGAGATATTAAATATTGAAACGCTACAGCTCTTGATGGAATTAGGAAGCTCTTCAGAACACATACTGAAGTCAAAACTATTCATCCACGATGTCTGTTGATGTCTGTTCACATTAACAGCAGCAGAAGCCACTGGGTGAAGGTACGATCTTGCAGTGAGATATGATTGTTGTCCGGCTGATTTCTGTGCCATGTTTATGCTGTTGGCCTGAGCCACTGTGTCCCAGTACCCTTTACTCCTCACAGCATGGGGAAGACTGAGGGCAAGAGACACAAAGAGTGTCTTAGAAGGCGCTGAGTAAGTGCGAGTGTGTATGTGAGTGCGGGGGGTGGTATTCTGCCATGACACTGGTCAGGGTCGAGTGGGAGGTAAACACACCCAGCTATGTGCTTAGGTCATGACTTTTACTTTGCTCTCTATAACAAGAGCGACATTGAGAGCTGGACAGAGAGCCCACAGGACAATGACAAAAAAAAAAAAAAAAATCTTTTTCACGCTCAACTACAGTACCAGTCAAAAATTTTAACATGCCCCAATTTGCCCCACTTATTGTCCATGTTTTCAGTTCCACTTACTGTAAAGATGGACTAACAAAAACAAGAAAAGAGATGCACTACAGTCTGTTATTGTAAAAGCACATCTATATGGTAAGTGGAGGCAATAGTCAATGGAGTAAGAAGGGGGCGTGTCCAAATGTTTGACTGGCACAATAAACTTTGATAGTAAATCTGCTTAAAAGCAAACTTTCTATTTAAACAAAACCAGCAAACAGACAACCAGGAACTGGGAGTCCTAGAGACACCTCCCCTTCTGTTATTTCAGTTCTATTTGATCATGCATCGGAACTCAGACTGTCGCCTCTCTAATCGTCTGCAGCGGTCACGCGATTTTGTTGTGATGCAAACTACACCATGCTTCATTTTATTAAAAGGCTGAAAAACATGCAGGACTGAGCTGCACTCCAGCTTCCAGCGACTCCTCTGCTGTGTACAGTCAGCCGAGGTCTTACATCCACAGAGAGGAACATTTCTTCATTACGTTTTGGTTTTCCCTTAAACTAGAATCCTGACTCATGCAGGGTTTGGTCACAAAGAGCTACAGGTAGAATCCAATAACAGAACAAACCCATGACTGGGTGGAACGCAGAACAGTTACTTTCACAGGGGAAGCTTGGTGGACCAGCAAAGCGGGAGATTACTTTAATAATAATAGATTATATTCAGGTTGTAGTCCTATAACTGAACCATGTATGGAACAGGCAGCATCAGAATGCATCCATGCACATTCACATGGAGATCACGCAAAAGGAGGATCTGTTCATACATGCAAGAAATAATCAGACGGACTTTAAAAGAAATAAATACATTTCAACGGACAAAAGAGAAATCAAGAACGGTAACGACCAAGTGTCAGATACTAAAGGAGTCAGTAAGGAGTCAGAGATAGTTGATGAGGTTATTAAACATCTTACCTCTATCATTATATGAAAGGCGTGCTAGGCGAAAGAGAAGGAAAGGCAAAAGAAAAGGATTAATGCTTTTTGGGGGAAAAGCGGACGGTTATGAGAATGAAAAGTGAATAAAGGCTGATGGATGAGCTGATGCTCTGCTGCACTCATTCAAATCTGAAATGTGGGGAGCAAAAAAAAATAAAAAATCAAAACAGCAAGAACAGTGTAAGGAAGAAAGAGACTGAGGGACTGAGAAGGGCTAATAAAACTCAGGAATAATTAAGGTTTCTTTAAACTCACTGACTAACACAGACAGATGCACACAAACGCATGTGTGCAGACAGATGTACACACACACACACACACACACACACACGCCCCCCCAACACAGACACACACAAACCACCCCACAAATACAAATCCTACCACTCACAGAATTACTTTCTCTATTTTTTTTATATATGTCTTTCTCTCTTTCTCTCTCTCTCTCTCTCTCTCTCACACACACCTCCATTGGCTATTTTATTGCTGTAAACAAACATTGGACATTATAGAAAACTTTCACAGGAAGTATTTGATCACTTAATCAAAAAGCTCATAAGATCATTAAATAGTTTTTATGCCATTTATTTTTATTTTAGGACTGAGCTGTAATAATAAAATAATGTGTAAATCTCATAATGATCCCACACACCCCTCTAGCTGCTGAACAACCCTTAAGGGAGAACCTGCCCCAGTTTAAGAAACAGGGGTTTTAAAGTAATTACTCGTGTTAATAACTTTAGCCACCAGGTGGCAGTAATTATACAAATAAGGTTTTGGAAAGAAGTTGAAACTAGTAAAAATTGATTTGTGGATTTGACACCAACACAAACGACCTTCCCCAAAGCAGAAACATTAATAACGTGGCTTCCAGGTCATTCACTTTAACTTTCAATGGTTATGAGTTTTATTGTTTTAAAATTATTCACTCCACAGCAATATTGGAGTGGAGGAACTTGACCCACACAGTGTCTTGATCTCTACTCCATTACACTTGTTTATTATGTAGCACTTTTTGCATTAGTACATTGTCTTAAAGCAGCTTTACAGCATTCCGAGCCAGAACCCTTAAAGAGCAAGCCGAAGTGACAGGGGCAAGAAACAAAAACTCCTTGTTAAGTTGTTTTTTTAATGATGAAACCTTGTGAGGATCAGTTCTCAGTTGGCACTCATCCTCATTAAGGGGATGGGCAGATTGACCAGTGTAGGACACTGATGTAAAGACCTGGTCAGGACCATCTATTTAGAAAATAGGTGTCTGTGTACTTACCTACTTGTATGTGTGGAGTGCTAATGAATTTCAAAGATGAAACCAAAAAAAAAACAAAAAAAAAACTGCTGACTTGTATATAAATATAATATGAGAGCATGTCTCATTTCAAATCGAGGGCACAGTGCCTAACTCCAAATTTTGATAGACATAAAAATATGCATGTGTATAAGCATCCACTAAAAAAGCAGCTGCAGGAGAAAGTGCATTAAGGTCTCATACAGGAGCCACAGCTTCCAGCACAGCAGGCAGAAGCACACGGTGTTCTCATCTTGCTCGTTTATTAAAAGAGCCCAAGACCCCTTCCAACTCAGACACAGAATTTCACACAACCTCACACCTATAAATTATTTTTGCAGTAACTTGTACCAGGCCCATGTGGTGCCCCCGGTATATGCAGCTTTACTGATGTGAATCTGGTGCCCCCACCCCCGGTCGTATTGTGCTACACGGCTTCACAAATTTCAGCGGTCAAACACCATTAACAGATTGTATAAGAAGACTTACATAATAAATCTAAAAAACAAGAATATATCGATGGATATATAAGGTGCCTTTACCTCACATTCTCATCTGCTGTTGTAGCTCATCTGCCTCAAGGTATGCCCGTGTGTTAATACAGTCGCTGATAAGCTCCCTATCTAGTGAACCTCATATTAATTAATTTAGGAATAAACTTAAATCTTTTTCATTGCTGTATATTGAGCTTTTAAACCTGATCCTGATATTAATGTCATTATTCTCTACACCAACTGTTTTTCAATAGAGCGTCTAACAGTTTGGTTTTTTAGCACCACAGTTTTTCTTTATTAAACATGTAAGCTTGTGAAGATTCACTCAGTAACAGTTTAAGGAAGGAAGTGTGTGGGCAGTCACAGAAGGCCCAAGGGTTACCTGCGTGGGTACAAGCACGGGCGGATATGCCAGCTTGTGGTGGTGGTACATCCAAAAGGAGAAAAGCAGGATGGCTGCGACGCCCATGATGGGCACCAGGGAATAGAGCAGCGTGTGGAACAGTTCCGGCTTCGACGGCAGGGGGTTTGAGGTGGCTGCAGAACACAAAGACACTCTGTTAGTACATCAGTAGAACTTTCTCTCTTTTTCTCTCTCTCTCTCACTGTCCCTAAATCCCTGCAGTATGTATTTTTTCAACGTTTTTTATTACTTATTTTACTTGTGTAATTTTAGAAATAACTTTTCTTTGAGAAATTTCAGATACTGAAACATAAACACTGCCCATTATTTCAGTGCTAATGTTCTCGGGACAGAACCCATGTTTTACATGGCAGCAGTCCATTAAATTCTAGTTATATAAACAAAAGGTCATAGTAAGAGATTAGCTCAACAAATCTACAACTCACACTTCATACACATGCCATTCGTGCCACGCAAGGCTGCCCGCCGTGATGGAAAACGCTCATCTCGCACTTGCGCACGTGTGCAGTCGGCTAACACAGCACCTGCTGTGGGCCATAGCACTCTGTTAAATAAGAGGACTTAAACACACTCTTTAATATAATTACCCTCTTGGGGTTGAGCCCTCAGAGTGCAACTACTGATCTGGGAGGTGTTTCATCCTCTCAACTTCTAATGAATTGAATTACAATGTTAACTGACACTGATCCTAAATCAGCATTTATTTAAAGGCTGCAAGCTATGTCACTTGGAGGGCAGTGACTTGATTTCATTGTTAGTGGATTCTAATGCATGCAGATCTTCAGAAGTGCACGGTTCTATTTTACTATGATGTCACTGTGAAAGAAAAGTGTGACTGTATACGGATTTTTAATCTTTTGTTGTCTGTTGTTGCTGTTTTTAATCCTGAGAATTCGTGTCATATGATCTTTTTCCAGTAAGAAGGCAGGTTGTAGGGCAGGTGGAGGCGCGTCAAATGGGTTAACACATGTTCAGTCCTCCACTGAATGACAGTGCACTACAATAAAGTTTTGGTTTGACAGATGGTTCACTCCAGGAACTCATGTCCCTTTCAGCAATGCACTGAATTATTGAGACTTTTAATGATGTCCCAGGTTCTAAGTGATGGGATGTTCCAGGTTGGTCCCCTCCCCTTGAAATTATAACATCCCATAACACCTTCCATGGCTCTGGGGAAGCATTCCACAAGGTTTTAAAGTGTGTCTCTGGAAATTTTCAGAGTGAGGCCAGATACTGAGGACCAGAGCAGCTATAGAGCTCCTCCACAACAAACTCCTCCAGTCATAGTTATATTGACCTTAATGCTGGAACATAAAGGGCCTTCCCCAAACATTTACATTTGGTCATTTTGCAGATGCTTTTAATACATTTTAACTTGTACGGAGAAAGAAACTACTACATCTTTTTAGATTTATTTTCCAATTATTATCATAATCACAATGATAACCGTTTGTGTGTTTTAAATAATATTTATAGAAAATGTGAGAAATGAACGTGAAACAGCCCTTTAATTGTGTTAACTGTTGGCATCATTATTAATGTTTCAGTATTATTGCTGTTGATATTATCAGCGACGCACTTTTTAATTCTTTAATACCATTAAACATTCAAGGTGAACTACGAAACCAATAACCGAGTCCAAAATAAGCTGCAAAATGCAAAAACCAGCAGCCCTGATGTGTAACTGTAATGATGCCAGTTAGCACAAGTCTTAATACTCTCTAAAGTTACTGATTTGTAAAGGCAATAAAGTTAATAGGATTTCCCGCTGTGTGCCACTGTAGAGAAGACGCATAATTAAAGCTGAGCGCCGTGCACCATGATGCAATAGTGAGCAAGAAGGTACTTATTCTTAGAGTACTAAAACCTCAAACAATGCTCCTCCCGGTGCATGAACTCAAACGGTCCTCGGCTTTCCTCCAGCAAAACTGTTTACTTTCCTGCACCACAAACAGGAATCTCTAAAAAATGAAGAACCTGCGAATCCGGGGGCTGGAGCTGTATTTTATTACCATGACGACTCACCCAGGCCAAGTTGTTTGCACATACCTGCCGTTTAATATAAAAGATGAAGGGCTTGAAAGATTATTTTGTAAAGAAAATGCACCAAATCCATACCAGCATTAGTGGCGAGTGTGGGAAATTGAATAAGAGGCCTTCCGATCTGCGTAACAAAGATTCTTTTGATCATCATTCAACGGCCAAAATAAATAGAAACGAGCAAACTAAAGCATGGATCCATCATCTTCCCTGTAATCACAGCCGGAGTTCAGACATCCAGGGATTTTGGGTTCAATAGCAAACGCGTTCCTGAGAGCCAGAAATAAAACTCGCACAAAGGCAGCGATCCGATGCGGATGTTATGAGAACCGACTCCCCGTCAACTTGCTTGAACGCAATTACACCCGTTGACGCCGTCCAGCATTTGATTACAACATCCCAGGTCTCTAATTGGCGGAAACAAGCGGACACTATTTATGGCAAAGCTCGAGTTGTGACCGAGTGAAGGCAAAGAAGGCACACGCGATTCAAACGTAATTTTACCTTGATTTTATTATTTTTTTAATAACTTGCGTCCCTGGTTTCGGAATAATAAATCACTTTAATATGTAGATCCAGGGGTTTAATTTTGAATCCTCCATATTAAACAATGTCGATGGGATAAATTGCCCCGAATCTCTCCGAGCGCATGAACTGATGTTATTGAGTGTGACAAATCGAATACACTTCCACGAGCATGGCGCAGACCTAATAGCTGATCCCAGAGCGGCAAGCTGCATCCCAACCTGGATAATTAGATAAGTTGACGCTACTTTTAAAGCTCATTAGATATGTGCATTAAACACAAAACATTGAGAAAACAGCAGCGGTGTGTAGAATGTGGGAGATGAGGAGTTAACACGTTTTGGTCACCTTTTAAAATCAATTTAATTTAAAAAAAAAAAAAAAACAGACCGCACAACTGTACTCACTCTGAACAGTGGGGGTATCCGGGCTGTAGTAGATCTTCTCATTACACATGTTGCCCTCACAGCAGCAGAAAAACACATCAGGGGTGTCCTTCCTCTCCACACACTCACTACTGCGCCCACACACACACACACACACACACACACACACACACACACACACAACAAGAAGGAGGGTAAGGTTTGTTTTTCTTTGATGCTCGCTTCTCTTGGCGCTCAGCCCAGGAGACAGTTTCGACATGCATTCGATCACTCAGGCGTCCGCTCGAGCTCGGGGCCCCTGTGAGGGCTCCCTCAGCGCATACTCACGTACATACTCTGATTTTAGAAAGCGGTTAAAGAGCGTTTGTACCTGTCGTAACAGTTGACGTCGTCGAGCCAGCAACCCTGTTTGACGATCTCGATCGTTCCCGAGTTGTTCTTCCAGGTGGAGAAACAGTGCCGCCGCTTGTCCTTCTCGCCAGGACACGGCTCGATCCCGCTGCGGTTCGTCCGATCTTTCTCCCAACTCGAGTTGTAGTACACACACTCCCGCGTTTCCGAGCGACCCAGGATGGCCCCTGTGGAAGAAAGAGGAGATAAAAGACAGCTTTTTTTGGATTGTGTATTTGCTTTTAGACTTTAAGGGATGTTGGCACATTTGAATGTACATATTTTTATACATATTTAGACCATCTGTAGCAGCAGGGATTTTAGACCTGATCACATGCAATGTTTGCATTAAAATATCCATTATATCAGGAGTGGGGTTTTTACAGCCCCAGGGCAACATACAGCCCTTTAAAAGCATCTTTCCAGCCCACTTAGGGTCATTGGAAGGTTAGAAATCACATGTAAATAAGTGAATGGCATGGCGACTTGATTTGTATTGCATTCATGCGCGCATACACACACAAGCACACACACACAAAAATGAGAGTAACTGAATTACATTGGCTCTATTATGTCAGCATTCTGTTTTTGTAGAACTACAAAATACACTGTGTGCAGCAAAAAGGGGGCGTGTCTAAATATTGCACTGGTACTCTACTCTATGACCCGGGTATAATATTGTGTCTTATATTGTTGCGTGTAAACAAATACACATCTGAGCTGTTATTGCACTGACATTTCTGCTATTCTTTTTTTTTAACTGTAGACTTGAGGTCAGAGTCTTGCTCAAAAGTCCAACAGTGGCACTCCTCTGGGACCTGAACTCCCAGCCCTCGATGACAATCCAGCAAACAGACCAGATCAATCAATAAACCAGCTTTACCATCCCGCTCTCATTCACATGCCCCCGCTTTCTCACCAAGTGTTGTTTAAACAGGTTGTTTGCCACCCGCCTGCCTTGCACTCCCACACTGGTTAACAATATCATTACTCACAAACATGGAAGTCCAGTTCGGTCACACCCCCACTAAGCCATGTCTCCCATATCAAACACACCGAATCTGTTCAGTTCACTCTGCCGTATGACTAACATGCCGGGTCAAAGGCAGGCCGAGCAAACAGTGAGACAGGCGGCAATGAAAGTTCCTCAGTGTCATCATCAATCTGCAATGAGAATACGGTTGACGTTAAACTCGGCATGTCAGGGGACACACCCAGGAACCACACCCCTCTATACAGACACATACAGCGCCTATAGAAAGTCTATATATCTTACTGCTTTGAAACAATCCTTTGGTTGCTAAACCCCGAATTTATTTATTGGGAATAATACATTATTGGGGGTGGGGGGTGTTTAGTAACCCAGGAGTGTGCAATATCACTCGATTGATGGTGGATCGCTGTAGAACGTCCCACAGGTTCGTGAAATAAAGGACACAGGGAACAGGCAGTAATTTTATTACGGCATGATATCAAAAGCACTTATATATACACACACACACACACACACACCATTCACAAACTGGCATAAGGCCACGCCCCCCCCCCCACCACAATCACATCTCATTTAAATGTACTGTCCTCAAAGTTGCTGGAAAAGCAGGGGACATATTACACGCAATTGAGAAGTGTGGCGTACATTTGGGGAAATTCAGAAAGTGCCATCAGACTTTGAACATTGCTTTTAAGATTTCGCTTTGCTTGAGCCGGTTGCAACATTCGTGTGTTTTCCATTCGATGACAGAGCTGAAGTCGATGTGCTGGCTTCAAAAACTGCCTCGTTGCTCCACATGGACCCATCTGTGTGAGACGACAAAGTTTTAGGCCTGCAAAATATCATTTAAATGACATGAAGGGCCTCTCTTGGGCAGTTTGGAACTTGCTGGCTGAAGAAAAGTATCCAACAATAAAATATGCCACACATTTGACAGCATTGTTTGGATCAACCTGCTCATGTGCATCAGCCTTTTCCCACACGAACATCATTCAGTCCAGATATCTGTCCACCCTCACTGATGATCATTTGGAAGCCTATCAGCAGCTCTTGTCCAGACTACAAACACCTGCCTGATACAATTCAGTGCAAATCATCAGAATCACTCAGATCAAAGCTTTAAAAAATAAATTATTTGAAAAGATAAATCCTGTTAAAATACACTGGAAAGTAGATCTAGGCCATAAAAGTGTGGACACACTAATAATTAACACGTATTAGCACCACCTCCTGCTGTATATACAGGTATTACCCTGTTTATATTCATCCTAACTAGTGCTGTCCTTTGAGATTATATTTGCCCATCTTTACCAAACTGTTTAACCTTCAGAGGGACTTTCAGTGTTGTGTTCTCAGTGTCCATCTGAAATGGAACTCAATCGGAGCTCTGACTTCAGCACTTAACTCTATTTGCTTTAATAATATTATCCCTCAGTGTTGTTTTCCCCTTCGCTGGTGTGATTAGGGTTGTTTTCTTGCCGAGAGCTTTGTCTTCCTCCAAAGACACCATCTGTCCTGATCAACTCACCAGTATAATAATAAGGTATATTTAAAGCCCCCCCCCAAAAAATGTCACCGTCATTACAGCTTTGGTTTTATTTTCAATGCTGAACTGTTTTGGACCAAAAGGTTTGTGGTAAAAGCTTGAGGACCTCATCCACTATCCTCAAACCTTTTTTGGATTAGAACTAGTACCTCATTTTTAAGATCCTGCTACAAGATTGCTGGTAAATTCAGATTAGCCTGAGTTTGGTTCTGAGCAGGACGGCACAGTGGAGTAGTCCGCCTCTCAGCGCTGGGGATCCAGGTTCAAATCCCAATCTGGGTGGATGTACCATGTTCCTCTCTGTGTCCTGTGAGTGTTCTCCAGGCTGCTATAAATTGCTTAATCTTTAGATTAATATTGAAATTTTAATATACAGTAGTATTTGTGTAGGGTGCATTTCATCCCACTATTAAGTGGAAGATAATGGATGGTTCTATTCAAAACACTCTACTCCATGTCATGCCACACCATGTGACATTTGCTTTTAATTATAATGACAAGATCGTATTTATTTTCCAAAATGAATGTTACTCTAAACATTTGAGGCATCTCTAAGACACTACATCTCACGCCATTACCCTCAAACTCCACCCTGTTTCAACCACCATGATAAACAACCCTCACCATTCTACTCAAAACAACCACAAGTATGAACACAGTATTATTCCAGACTGCATCTAAGACATGAACTCAACAATAAGCCATGGGAATTATTCTAATCCTGCACTACTACAAGCATCGTTTCTACATCCGCAATAAAACACCATTATAAACCAGAGCCTAAAGCCAGCATCCGGTTTTGGAATCACAATGTTGGTGCCTCGCCACAAGCAGCCGGAGAGAAGCTAATGAGCCTGACAGAGATTGTGTAATAGGTAAACAACTCGAATTCGGAGACTGTTTGATCATTTCAGCTTCCTATAATATAAAGAATTCAGGAATAAAGCTCATACAGACAGAAGAGAGAGAACTGATATCCACGAGGACAACCACACTCATCTTGGATATTTTCTGAGCGGATTCAGAGTGCGTCATTCTTTATCAGTTTCGTAAAGATGACAGGATGCATCAAGAGGTTTGCAAAGCATACTAAGCATGACATTAAGATCATGCTGCACCTATGGAAATTTCCCCACTGACAGGACAGTACTGTGGCACTATGGCCAGTATATATATATATATATATATATATATATATATATATATATATATATATATATATATATATATATATATATATCCCCAAAAAGGTTCTACCCTGTAAGATATCCAAGAAGCTACCATGTTTCCCACCTTTCTACCCAATAAGCATTAGGGCAGGTTATTGCCCCACCCCCAATGCTTTTTATCATAAAAATGAATGAAGTTATGGATGATGGAGTCATTATGTATTTATATGTTTTTGTAAACGTATGTACATCCCATTCCGAACCAAAACCCATTAATAACGTAAATGTCTCCTCCCGTTCCTCATAACAGCCTAGCTTTTCACACGATTTTGTCTGGAACACTCTGAATGGCCACTTAAAGGTCGGACTCTGTTGTTAAATAAGAAAATATGGCCGTTGATGCACCACTGCGATACGAAGATGTGTGATGTGTCTGAAGGCAGGAATTTAAAGTCAGGTCATTAAGGACATTACTGTGTTTACAGGAAACAGGAAACCTCTGTTTATATGTACATATAAACACACCACTCACTGAAAACCACAGATACATACATGCAAACATCTACACATCTGTATATAGGCTTATAGTTTTTATTCAATGTTTAGTGTTATTGTGGATCATCTGCAATGTGCACATTGTTTGTATTGTTTGTTGAGAGAGATACCGTGAAGAGAAACCACGTATCATGTGTGCATCAACATTCTTGGGCAAATAAATGCTGACCTTCTTAAAGACCAAACCTACACTAGAAATAATGATCCTGTGTTAAAGTAAACGATACACCAGGGGTGTCCACATATATTCAGACAGTGCATGCCATGATTTTGGAGATAAAACCAATCTATCGGAGAGTTAGGCCAGTGTGCACCACCATGTCTAGCCAACAAAGCTTAATAGGTTCAGACGCATAAACTGCAAGATAAAGAAGCTGGTGAAGACAAACAGCCCGTGACAGTCATCCATCAGCAGTTCGTTTCTCCACATGAAGCAGACATGCATAAATCAGAGCAACAGACAATGCATCGATTTCCTCAACAACAAAAAAAACAACAGTACCTCAAGAAATCGGCTCGTGTTTAATAATTAAATGTACTCTGGTAAGTTTTATTAGACGGGCTCCCAAAGACGGCGAGGCTATTTAGAAATGCGCATCATCCCACTTCACTAACGCCACCAGCTAAAACACAATAAACCTTTTTTTCTTATATAGAGAGCAAACTGAGTATTAGCCAACAGATGACCCGACTCCGCTTTGGTCTGCTGGTGAGACTGAGAGATCCATTAGGGAGGACTCCACTCGGTCTGGAGGACAGGCGCTCACAACAAAGGCAGCTAAATCACACCGCCGCGGCAAATTGTCCCAAAAATCAAACCTAAGGGAATTAATGTCACTTAGCTTGTGAACGTGAAGACTATATTAGTCTTTCTTTGCAGTGATCCTTTAAAATGTATGAACATCATTTCAAAGTATGTATGTGAGAAAAGTGTCCTTATACTTTTGTTGATGAAGTGTAAGAGCACCTTTAATGCAAAAATAATTGAATCACATAACATTTGAATTTCCGCCACAGGTAAAGGTGTTTTCAGGTAAACAAAGCCGAATATGATTATGTGATTAAGTTTTTGGTCCCCACACCAAAGAGCTACAAGCAGCAATTATCCGAATGCTTTGCTTTCTACATGCCTTGTGTCGAGTTTGATGCTTTTCCCAAACGAATTTGATTCACTGAGTCACATACCAGCTCTGATGCTCTTTCTTGAACACATGAAGCACTTGTGATAATGGAGGTGGCCGTGTTGAGATCATCTCAGCTATTTTATGATTAAGCAGGGATTCGTTCCTGCCAGAGGCTCCTTCAGACTTCGAGGATTATCTTTGCTTCATGGACCTGCTATTATCGGCATTACAGAAGGAATGCACGGGAAACTCTGGCAGCGTGACAAAAGGACAAACTTTTCTGGCTTCACGGCTGAGAGGCTCTTCAAAGACTTTTTTGAAACCTCTGTTTGAAATACTTCATTAAACCTAAAACGGGCTCCAGACATGTGGCTCACATGAACTTGGGAATATATTTTCCCAGGGTTAATTCTCGAACATGTCAGTTACACAATGTAACAGGACAAACAATACAAATCAACACAATTATACTGGGGCAGTCATAGGCTTGAGGTTAAAGAAGCATCCTTGCAGCCTGAAGTGCCCCTGAGTAAGGCCCCCAACCCCAATTGCTGAGGCTGCTCACTGCTCAGTGTGAGTGTTTCACTGTACGGATGGGTTAAATTTGGAGGTCAGATTCCTCTGTGTGTGTAAGAACAGTGGACAAAATGGATCACATTACTTTATTAGGTTTAACTTCTTTAAATTTGGAACCACCGCTGAACCACACAGGTAAAACCTGACCGGTAATCACAATGTGGTCGTCTGTGCGACATCAGTTTTCCCATCCTGGGTTTGGGCTCTTCCCCAAACTTGGTTGCCGTCTCCCTCATTCAGTACGCAGCACAGGAAGCAGGATTAAGTGAAGGGAAATGTTTTGAAAAGCTGCCAGGGCATTTAATTCGCATTCATTCCCGGGCCACACCAAGCCTGAAGGCTGAGACAGGGCAACACCCCCCGATTGTAAAAGCAGGGCCGGGCCACACCTATGCACCTGGCCTGTCAGAACTTCGAGCGAGGGGAGATGAAGTTGCCAGACTTGTATTTTCTCCCCTCTGTATATAAGGAAGCTGCAGAACAATTTACCATTGGCAGGTGTGGCACCAAATGTTTAGGAATTTTGAGCTCAACCTTTACAGCTTTAAAAAAAAAAAAAAAAACAACACATATGTAGACGCAACATGAACCATCCAGTATGTCTATCCCCACGGACAAGGGATAAGACAATTAATCGTAATTAAAAAGTTACAATTAACTAATGATTTAATTTTCTTTAATTTTTATTAATGATTTAATGTTGTGTTAATATTTAGCAAAAGCCTGAAATTCCTGATAATGTTAGATAAATCATTTTATATTTAATATTAAAAAAATGGCAAAAATGCACTTTTTCCCTGTGTCAGGTATAAATTAATTAAT